>ML685830.1:10161031-10260680 GCA_007922175.1 Pelusios castaneus
CTGGTTTAGTTCGAACTAAGAAATTAGTTCGAATTAACATGGCCACATTGGCTAATTCGAACTAGTTAGTTCGAATTAAAGCCTTACTTCTGAAGCCCTATTCAAATTTATTAGTTCGAATTAAGGAAGCCCTTAATTCGGACTAACTAAACCTAGTGTAGCCATGGCTTTAGTTAGTTCGAATTAAGCCTCCTTAATTTGAACTAATTTGCCAGTGTAGACATAGCCTAAAGTTCTAATCCCAGCACTACCAACAATTCTCGGAAACCTGGGGCAGATTATTTACCTCCAGTGTTTCTCCATCCGTAAATAGAGGCAATACTATTTTTTTCCTCATAGGTTTGTTATGAGAATTAAGTCATGTTTGTAAAGCACAAGGAAGATGAAAAGCGCTAGATAGATTGCCTGTTTGTTGAGCAGTAGCAGTCAAAACATCAGTCCTTTGCTTTCCTGTTCTCTCTCTCTTCTCCTTCAATGGACCAAGTGGTTTATCATTCTGCCATGCTTTGCTACTCTGTATATAGTAAATAGAAGCCCAAAACAGATTAGAACTGAAAAAGAAGGTCTTCTATTCCAGTGCAGTTGCATATAGGAAACTGATCAGACAATCTTGGAAATACTTCCTCACACACATCCACAACATAACTCCCTGGAGCATGCTCTGTAAAGCCTGAGAGCTTCTTAACAGTAATTAGCTATTCCAACACTGGCCACTTAGTGGCAACAAGTGTAACAAAAATACCTATAATAATATTACACTCGACATAGCTTTGGTGTAGCTGATGAGGGATGGGCAGCATGGTGATAGCAAACGTACCAGAAATAGATAACACTTTGTTAGAAAACCAGAAATACTTTTGCCAGGTTATTTTTAAATTGCAAAAGAGAGAGAGAGAAATGTTTTAGTGGGGGAGATATTCAAGGACATTGCTACAGGCCAGGAGAAAATATGAAGGTAGCACTTCTTTAAGTTCAGCAAGAAAATAAGGAGGGTCAGGTAAGAGAGGATTTCAGGCAGAACCTTTGCAGTGAGAGAAAGAAAAGCACTAGGACAATTCTGTTTTACTTATTCTACTCAGATTCTTCATTCAGTGTCAGAAGGAAGTAAACTCGGATTCTTTACAACTGTCACATGACAAAGTAAATAGTTTACTTAGTTCAGACCAGGTATATTGCTGTGTGACCATAGCAGCCCTAGCACTCAAACCAGTCTTAGCACAAGGAAATGATTACATTCAGAAGATACCTAAAGCACAGAAGCCTACACCTACATTTTTATTAGCCTACATTTTTATTAATTCAAGTCAGTCAGCTGGGCAAAATCTTCATCAAAGCAGATGACCTCAACAAATGGTGAAGTACATGATTTGCCTGGATCTATAACTTATTTCATATTCATTCTTTATATGGATAAAAATGTGCAAAGATAGAATGTGCTGTTAATAGTAAATGGGATTGTTCAATAGTCAGAAAAGATAGTTTAGAAAGATGAGAAAATTTATCATTTCTCTAAATCTGCAGAAGCTTTACAGTAATAGAACTAACTTTAGCTGTGGATTCACAAAGCTGGGTACCTTAGGTGCTAAATTTGCAGGGGTGCAGAGTGTTCTTTTGGGAAAAGTGCCTTGCTCTTTAGAGCAGGGGCATAGCCATCCCTCATTTTCTGGCTGGGACCCTGAGTTGCCAGGGTGGGCCCAGTGAGGCCTGCTTCTGGTCATGTGACTGGAAGCTTCCTGATAAGATTTCAGTTGCCTAGCAACTGGAGCATCCCTTGGAGGAGGGAAGTAGAGAGGCATCCTGGTCCCTGCTGTGTCAAGGCTGCAGCAGCTGCCCAGGGCCAGAGCTGTGAGGCAGAGGCACTTTGGGCGGAAAGCAGCCCATCCCTGCCTGTCTGCCCTCAGCACCACTGCTCACAGCCGCAGAGTTTGCTGTCAGGCACTGTGGCAGGCGGGGTGGATGAACCTGCTGGCCAAGCAGGTGGGCTGGGGCCTACCTGTAGCTATGCCCCCTCCCCTGCCCTCCCGCCTCAGCCTCAGTCTACTATGTTGAGTAAACACAGGAATCTGGCTGCCCTACTGGTGGGGTCCAAGAAGTGGCCAAAAAATTACTGAATCCTTAACATTGGGTGGAGAACTGCTCTTCCTCCCGATGCATTTTTGCTTGTTGTATGTTGGCGGCAGCTTCTGGGGTGAGAAGACATTGTCAGGGTGTTCACTGATGTTGGGTAAGGAAGTGGTAATGCAAGAGGGAAGTTTTGCAAATCCCCAGGTGCCTAAGCCACTGCCAACGGAGGAACTCTCAATTATTTTGCTTATTGCTTATTTCTAGGAATAGCCATTTAGTCTTGAATGTGATCTAATTCAGCTAAGGCCCAGAAGAGCCTAGTACTCCTGGAGTAAAGTTGTTAACCTGCTACCATGCAAGATATAAGGAAAAAGCTGAAGTCCTGCCTCTCCTGTTCTTCGTCGCAGGGAAGGAGGACAGATGCAAGGAGTGTTGTCATCAGAAAAACAAGGATAAGGGAATACAACATGGGCCCTTTTGTGCAGCTTATGGAAAAATAATTGTTAAAGACAACTTCATGAATCATATGAGTTGAGGATAGTTGATTAATTAAAATTACGGTGCATACATGTAATTTTGCAAAGGATGCCAGAACATCTAGCGCCAGACCTGTCCACTGAAGCATTGAATAAAAAGTTCCTTCTTCAATGTCGGTACATAGCAACTCTGACAGTACCATGTGATAAGAAAGTAATCATACAAGGTGTCAAGGAAGCAGTAGATAGTTAGAGACTCTGACAGGGAGCAACCTCATTTGAGCCATCAATCACAGAGATGATGTCGTGTACGTATTCTGTGTTACATCAGGGTCAGAGAGAAACCAGAGAGTTATACTATTTGGGCACCTGCCAACAGCTAAACGTCCCTCCCCCAGGATCAGAGAATCAGGAGAACGGGAATGCTTGGAAAGAGACTTCCCTTCCAAACCTCTGGCTTCCCTAACACTATGGGGAGGAGCTACTAAGCCCAAGACTCAACTGATTATGGGGGGGGGGGGAGAAAGAGGAGGGGAAACAAATGAAAAAACATGAACAGGCAAGAAGGTCAAAGGGCTAAACAGAGGGAACCTGAATGGGACACTGAGCAGACAAGCCCTGACAGCACCCACTGATCCTCAGAAGTGGCTAAGGAGTCACACGCAGCCCAGAGGAACCCTGCCCAGAATGAAAATATGCCCCATGGTCACAGAGCACCTCCTCAATCAATCACAGAGCACCTCCTTTTCTCCCTTGTGTTGTAGTTGGCCACCTTGGGCCAAAGTGAGGAGGAGGTTGATGAGGAAGTTCCATGACTTTGTGGGGCCACAGATGATGTGCACATATATCAGAAGGTGTGGGGGAAGTGCAGCCAGAATCTCCTTCTCAGGTTCTGCAAGAGCCAGACTAGGAGCTGCAACCTGGCCTCTATATATCACACTCTAGATATACGTGTGCAAGGGTCTCCCTCTTGCCACAAAAGGGACAGGTATCAGGATGAAGGACACACCCATGTTCATGGCTCCATGAAGTTGCTGCCAGCCAATATCCCCAGCAGGCTGTGGAACTAAGATGGAATACAGACTGGTCCACTGGGGTTCCTTACCCTTGACAGACAGTAAAAGGTCCTGCCACTTTGTACCAGGGAGGGACATGAGGGTAAGTCAGAGAATGATAGAAAGGAGGTATACCAGCCTCAAAATGATCAGAGCCTTGTTCCCAGTGGACTGAGAAGAGGTGACAACATGTTAGTTAGAGCACCTGAAGTCAGTTAAGGACCTGCCAGGACCTGATAAGAACCCCTATTCCGGTCAGGAAGAGGGCAGGAGTAAGGAGAGCTGGTGGGAATGTTGGAGTAGCATTGTGACTAACAAGGACCAGAGAACCAGGTAAAGGTGAGTGCTTGGAAGGAGGTTTCCCTCCCAGCACGCTGGCTCTAAGGTACAGAGGCCTGAGGGGAAAAGATCTAAGCCCTTATCCCCTACCCACCCTCCCCAAAAAAAGAAAAAACCCTGAAAACAAGACAGATTCCCACAGACAAGAGAACTGGGAAAGAAACTGCTCAGGAAGAAAGAAAGTAGGGAAACTGAAGGAGCAGAGGGGGAAGTAGTGAAGAGAAAAAGAATAGCAGCTCTGGCACTGTCAGACATGCATAGCTGCTGTTCATAGGGCCCTGGGCTTGCACCAGGAGTAGAGAGAGCAGGCCTGGGTCCCTTTCTACTCCCTCACCCTCAATGGGCGCTACCAGGATGGCCAAAATCCAGAAATGGGAGTAACAGGCAGTGCCCTGATTCACCCCAAAAGGGAAAAGCTCAGGACCCACAGTAGCAGAGCTGGCAATTTGCCACAGTGCATGAAAAGGAATCAAATCAGGATCCATTTTAATGGGAAATAATTAGCCTGCCTAGTCCAATGGCATTTTAGTTCACACCAGGTTTGCAATGTTTGAACATACTAATCCGTGGGTATTTGCGCAGAGACTGACCAGTACTATATGCCAAAGAATGAGGTAGAAACTAAAATTTGACCTCCCAAACCCATTTTACTTTTGATTCAAGTCAGGACTTGTGTTTAAAATTTATCAAATGCCAGATCAAGTGGCATTCACATGCAAATGATGTGGATGTAATTTGTGTTATAACAAAATTCTTCAGCTCATGTGACAAGAGAAGAAAGGATTATGTCCCAAAAGAGTGAGCGCCAATGTGCTACAAAGGTTGGCCCCTGTGATGGCAGAGAAAATAATTCACTGTCTGTAAAAAATATTCTAACAAGGATGACTTAAGGTTGGTTCATCTGTCATATTTAGATAGCGACTCAGCAAATTCTTTCATTGCTCTTCAGCAGTGTACAATCTCTCATGCTTCAGTTGATTAGACAATTGAAATTGGTATGTAGGAGGGGTATTAAAATGGCAAAGAACTCCTCAGAAGCTACTTTTCAACCTTCTCAATGTGCCCAAGTATTTTGCATTCATATTAAATGTGTAAAGAACAGTTCTTAATTAATGAGTATCTCAATCTAATGTGCTGTGAGTTGCATTTAAAACGCACTAATTATACTTTGCTTATATAATTTAAAGAACCTTTAGTTTGACAATCTCAAAGCAAGAGTTTTAGTTTACAGATAAGTACTAAGTGAATTGACTGGGGGTATGCAACAAATCTTTGGGAGAGCCAAAAATAGAACCCAGATCTTCCAACTTCCAGGACATTCTCTATCCAAAAAACCCACACTGCTTCACTAATTCAGGTAATGTTTTCATGGGGCAGTAATTTAGAAGACAGAAATAGTACAAATACTTTTTCATGAGACATGTTACTGAGCTCTGCTAAGATCACCACATGTAAAAGTTTGTGATATAGCTTAAAGGCATCTGATAAAAATCTATAGGTCATAGACTAAAGGTGCTAACACAATTACATTTTTGGATCATCAAGCTCAATTCATTAAGAATGTCCTATCTTCCTCTCGATAAACTGAAGCAGCTTAGGTAGAAACTTGCACATTAATGGTCTTCCCTAATATCAAACTCAACAGGAACTATATTGAGCTTTGTCTGAAGAGTCAAGTCAGCAAACAGTGTTTTGCAGAGCAGCATGGAGTATCTTCATCAGCTGGGATATCAATATTTTCATTATTTTATGTGGATGGCTGGAAAGCTCTAGCAAAAGCTTCATGCAAGGGTATGATCTTTGGTGGAACTGAATAGCATAGGCAAGATTGAGCTTTTTTCAGTTTTCAGTTACTTGTGGAACCTTCAGTGCGAGAAGTGCTTAAAGCCTATTTTAGCTGGTATACTAAAGCCTTTTAAAAAGATTTTTGTTATCTTTTGTATTTCTTGGAGATTTTTCATAAATTCAACAGGCTTTGGGATTCATTAATTTTGCCACCACCCCTTCCCAATCTTTAGATGATCCGAGGGCTATAGATGTATGGTCCCAATGGCAGCACTATACACTGCTTTTGGGACATCAAAACTGTACACCTATGTCAACTTTTAAGACAAAATTAATATTTACATGCCGAATCCCTAAATTGCATGCAAAGTGGAAGGTCTGTATAACTAAAATCAAGCAGAAGTATCATGTATACTTCTGTAGGCATACTTTTGGAAATCTGGCACATACTGTTGTAACCTATATATACGGCTATAAATAAATATGCTGATTTTTATGTCAAATGCTTGAATGTTCTGAATTCCTGGGATTAAGCTAAAGAGGAGCTAGGAGAAAGTGCAAGAGAAGCTCAATGAGTGCTATATATTATTGAAGAATAAAACATACTGTAAAAGTATAGCTAAAAATGCAATAACTTGAGATGTTCTAGCTATTTTGGTAGAGTCAGCACTTCTTTTAATTTTAGGAACTAAAAACTATAGTTTTTCTAACAGGGCTGCACACACAACCGTTTTCAAAAGATTTGTTTGCCCTTTCCTAACAAGAAAAATAACCAAGCACACACCAGCTTTGTGGGCAGAGCATGCTCTAATGCATTTTAAAAATTAATTTCAATGTAAGTAGAGATATTTATTGAACAACTGGAATTGTGACTAGGAAGAACTCTCCATCATGAATTGAAATGTTTTTGAAAGGTTGTTGTATTTAAGAAAAGAAATTTAGTTTTTGAAACAAACGGTTTTAAAATCTTGTCTTAGGTCTTGTAGACCTGCTCAATCGATCCCAGAAGTGCTCTCTGATCAACTCAATAACTCCACCCCTCCAAGTGGACTAAGGCTGCGTCGACCGGAGCAGAATGAAGACAGTGCGATAAGTAGGAATAACTAAGTTGGTGGCAGACTGTGCATCTCCTGCCGACTTAGCCTCATAATATAGACCAGGTCTTAGTGAAAGTTAAAGTAAATACCAGCATGTGCTTAAAGAAGTAAATACTCACTGTATCATGTTGCCTGTTATCTTTCCCTGATAGGATCAAGAAGTAGTTCCATGACAATAGTAACAACAAAGCAAGCGGTATCATGTAGAGCTCAAAGTTCCAAACCACAAAAAGAAAAAGCTAGAAGATAGAAGGGAAATGAATGATTTAACTTTGAATTTATACACAGCAATGAGCAGTACATTAAAAAAAATCTAAATAAAAACTCTCTCTGTGAACAGACACCAGGGACAATTGGTTAAAAATGTAGCTGAATGCGCAAAGAAAAGCTGCTACACCTCTGAAAATCAACAGTGACATAACAAACTTGAAATAAAGCATCAAACTAAATTTATACAAAGAAAAATAAATCATTTCACAACAAAGAACAATAATGATTCTTTACACAATAATGCTTTACATATCAGAAATACTTTAATAAAGTAACATTTTTTAAACTCTAGAATTAGAAGACAAAATTATTTGCTTTGTTCTCCTCTCACATGACAAAAATAACTGAAAATACTACAATAAATTAAACTGTTGCTGCTCCCAGTCTTCAGGCATCATGAATATTTCAAGCATCATGTATTGGTAAAACTACACGGTCTTCTTACAAATACAATAGTTTAAGCCCAGCACTGCCTTACATTTCTACAGCTTTCTAAAATTAATCAAGTGCAGTGTTCCAGAACTATGGCAAACCCAAACCAAAACATAGCCAATTAGAATCAAACTAAAAATGTTTCATTTTGCTCATTCCTATATTTTGGTTTGATTAAGAACTAAAAAGGGATTTTAATAATCCTTTAAATTAAAGATTTATGTTTAATAGAATCAAAACACAACATCCTATCATAAAAGATTAATGCAAATACCAGTATAAGAATCAAAACACAACATCCTATCATAAAAGATTAATGCAAATACCAGTATAAAACCCTACATTCACAGTACCAGGTCAACTAACTTGCCTTCTTTCTTCCTACTGTGACCAAAAGGGCTGTATATGAATGTCTTGTGAGTCTGCAGTATAAGCAGGAAAGTATCCTGTGGTTTCAGACAACTAAGGGATTACTGGCACTTCTAATATAGACTTCCCAAACACAGTAAGAAGTATGTTGTTTAGGTGGTTTAGTTTAAAAGGAAACCCATTGGAAGTAGAGTTGAGTAAGACGAAAGGTTTAAGAGAATTCCAGAGATGGATCTGTAAAACTCACTTATGAGAAAATTGTTTTAGGGATTTAGTAACATACATTTTGAGAGGAATATTTACAGAAGTCATAGAAACTGGAAGGGACCATGAGAGGTCATCGAGTCCAGTCCTCTGCACTCATGGCAGGACCAAGTACCATCTTAAACTATCCCTGACAAGTGCTCGTCAAACGTGCTCTTAAAAACTTCCAGTGATGGAGATTCCACAACCTGCCTAGGCAATTTATTCCAGTGGTTAATCACCACCTGGCAGGAATTTTTTCCTAATGTCCAACCTAACCCTCCCTTTCCATAATTTAAGCCCATTGCTTCTTGTCCTATCATCAGCAGTTAAGAAGCAATGGGCTTAAATTACAGCAAATTTTAAATGACAGCAAATGTTATTTAGCAAAACCAACACAAGTCAGCTTAAAATACGAATCTACAACTCAGGAAAGAAACTCACCTCCATTCGCTCAGAAAAGGCTTGAGTGAATAGGTAGGCTTTGATGTGAGCTCTGGAAGTAAACTCTGACAGACAGGAAAAACAAATTCCAGAGACTGCCTGTGGTGAATTGCCCCCGCCTGTGGATCTTCCTAGTCTTAATTTTGAACCTAGTGACTTTTAGATGAAGAAAAGCCATCTCTAAAGAAAGACCCAACTGTATATGGCTTGGTAGCATAAAAGGAACACCCTGAACTGTACCCAGAAACAAATTGGTGAGCAGTGCAGTCTATGGAATACAAGTGTAATGTGCTCCGAATCTTCATGGGCAGTCTCAAAAAGAGTTCACTGCAATAATGCAATCTGATCAGAAGACAGACACAGTTAACTATAGCAAAGTCCAGGGGAAGAGTGTAAACTCCTAACTTGATGCAAATGGAAGAAAGCATTACTGATTAATGCTGCAAGCTCTGAATTCATGCATGAACACAGAAGACTCTTTGGCTGGAAACTTTTAACAATATACAGACAATTACCACGAATAGAAAGAGTAGATGTAGACCTGCCATCTCCTTTAGATGATTTTCCTGACCCACCAGCATTATTTCCATCTGGTCTGGGCTGAGCTTCAAACCAATTTTCTCATTCAAGCACCTGTCTCAGTCAGGCACTAGTAAAGCAAAGACTCTACACTTGCTCTGAAAATGAAATGAATAGCTATGGGAAATCAGCATAGTGATGGCACTGTAGCTTAAATTGTCTCACTATCTCTCCCGGCAGAAAAATGCACAACAAACAAGAAATGTAACAAACTATAAACTCCCAATATTAGAAAGAGCCTTTACATGATCAACCCCCCAAACTATGCGGTGCACAATGATTAAAAAAAAAGGGGGGGCGGGATTTTTTTTCAGTTCTCACAGACAAAGGATCTTATAACTATTTTAAAAAGAAAAGGTTGCGTGTATGAATTTATTCCTTTCATTTCATTTCATTCCATCCATGAAGAGGAAGGGAAACTACATAGACCTCCATTAAACAAATATGGATAATATAAAATAAAGAAAGAGACAAAAGAAAGAAGGATGAAAGGTCGCTGGGCCTACCATACTTGTAAAACAGGGCTTGACAAAATCCAGAGCCAGGTCACCATGGTGACCACAGGTTTGTAGCCTGGCTTTCTTAGTTCTGCTGCAAAAATGCAGCAGAGGACTGCCCTCTGGTGACCAAAAACTAAATTGCTGGCAGCTAGCTGGAAGCCAATTTTGCCGAGCCCTGCTGTAAAACATCCAACTAAACATGGACTCTATCTGCTATGATCTCTTTTAAAGAAACAATTGGCCCCCGCAAGCTTAAAAATAAATCTTCATCACTACTGAAAGAAGCCAACTATTTTAAGGGAGGCGTGGGTGTCCCAAAGGTTATAGTTTAATATAGCTGCTATTTTCTATATAGGAGACTACAGAGGAGGATTTTTTTCCTCCTATCCCCTGAGGACAAGGATTTCAAGAGTCACAGGCATGAACTAGTCATTTATTGCACCATGTCAGTTGATACCTTTAGTGAGAGATGTATGCATAAAATAATTATTCAGTGAAACACGTGATATTATCCCTGGTGTACCACACTTCAAAAAATAATTTACGTTGGAATATTGAATATCCTATTCTTTTGCAAACTCTAGTATTTTAAAAAGAAACCTCATCCAAAATGATTAACACTTCCCACTGTTCAGGAAAAAAAAAAGCCTGCCCTTTCAGACTAGCAGCTGTGGATCATTAGCTTTCCAGTGATGAGATGTGTTTGATGAGTATTTTTCTTTCTAATTAAGAGATGAGATTCTCTATTTGACTCTCTCTTCAGACAGAAGTGAAAAGAAAGCTCTCTGCCTGTGTGAAAAGGCCATATCCTACAGAACAATTATTTCAGATGTCTTTATCTACCGCCTTCCAATTTCATTTCTTTTTTAACTGAACCCACATTGGTACCCAAGCCTTCAAAGCACTAACCATGTGTCACTTAAGCCTGTCCCCAGTATATTACCTCTATTTTTACTATAATTAAAAATGTTTCAGCTATTCTACCACTAGGAAAAGAAACCATGAAAAAAATGCATGGACTCCAGAATAGTCATGAATCATAGTATCTAGGACATATGATCAGCTATAGCTGAAGGTGAAAAGAGAAAGCATAAAAGTGGTTGTAAACTACATTTTTGCTTCCCAATCCTGGGTTGGTTATGCTAGACTAGTCCTCCAGGATAAATTACATAGAAAACTGAGGTTAAGGCATGATTAATTTATTGGATTACATGTAATGTATTTATTCATTAACACATGCAATATTTACTCCAATGAATAATTTCATTGATTTAAGTGGTAATGGCCTTACAGCTAAGAGTCACATTATTGGGCCCTTAAAGATTTACCCCAAACCGCATATGCAGTCTATGACGCAGCCAGGAGCAGAAGTTATGTTTGTGACTCACTTCTGTGCTTTAATCATAAGATCATCCTTTTACCTTTAAGCTTAGAAGTGTTTTTGTGGGTTTTTCTCTTTTCTCTGGTTATGACTCGGAGTTTTCTCAAAAAAATTGAAAGAAAACCTGCATAATGTATTGTTTAAGTCTCCTATTACGTGCTGTGTGTTTCAAGGCTTCAGTGAAATGGTGCATGTTCTCTGCACTGTAAAACACTGAAAGAATTGTTTCAGTTCAGCTTAGTCAGTAGTCTGTTGCCTGCATCATTAAAAACAAAACAACCCCTCCACCCCCACAACAAAACTAAAAAAAAAACCCATAAAAGTGAAAATACTGCCTTTGGTGGTGATATTTTAAACAAGCATTTCCTTCCACTTCACTGGATCCCACACATCCTGCAAATGTAAATATAAACATATTTGAGCTCACAGAGCACATAGTGGACTCATTTAGGTAGAGCTGGAGGAAATGAACTTTGTAAGCAAATCTTAAAGTACTCCTAAGTTTTTCAGTCTGTTTTCCTGATAACACAGGAAGGTTTGAATCTTAGCCAAACTATCTAAGGGCTATTTTTCACTGATGGTGGCAAAATCGCTGCCATCAAATCAGCCTTTCCAATCGACTGATCAAGTCTGGGAAGACCTGCTCAGTCAATCAGGAAGCTAATCTATTAAAATCACTCCGGCAACTGGTGTAGCTCTGAGTTGAACAGTCAGAGGCCTCTTCCCCCCCAACTCAGGGCAGTGGATGAGCAGGGCATTAGGCAGTCTAATTCAGATATGCAAGTTATTTAAGTAACTCACGCATCTCTGTTCAATTGCCGCCGAAAACGGCAGGCAGTGTAGACCTGCATAAAATCTATATGCAAAAGTAGGCTGTAAAACAATGAAATGATGGTGTAATAACTAAAGAAAAGTATTAGGAACTATGAGGAATGAGTGCCATTCCTGGCCATCCCAATCTCAAACTTGCAATGTGTCTTGAGTAAGTCACTTATCCTCTTACCTCAGTTATCCCCATTTAAAAATGCCTCATTGGGGCCCTGAAAGTGTTGAATCAGTGTTCTAGCTCATCAAAGTAAGTATTAACAACTCAAAGGAAAAAACAACTGAGATTTCCTGTATTTTCTGCTTCTGGTGCCGTGGAAGTATATTGAACATTTTACTGCAATTCATATTTTTTTCCCCTTTTGTGCTGCCTAGAAGCAGGCCTCTCTAGTTAGAATACTTTGGCACAGTTTACAGAAAGATTCCAAAGGGGTAGCCGTGTTAGTCTATCATAGAAAAATAACAGAGTCTTGTGGCACTTTTAAAGACTAACAGATTTATTTATCGCACGAGCTTTTGGGGGAGAAAATCCCTCTTCGTCTGACAAACTGGGATTTACAGGAAGAGTTAGTATCAAAAGTTCTCATTTCTTGACAGGAGAGTTCCAGTCCTAGTTTTTGCATTTAGACAGCCTGTATAACAAGTCTATAGTTTTATTACATTTACATTATTTCATGTAAGCCAGGTATGACTTAAGCTATTAAAGAAGCAAGCATGAGAATTAGATACAATGCATTTCAACTCACCCAATCTCCTTTTGAAACATTTCTATAGCTAAAGGACTTATTTCATCTGAACAGCCTCAGAAATGATGCTATCATCCAATCATAATATAATGTAGGCTACCTGTGTCTTGACAGGTTTGTCAGCACCAATAAAACCTGCCGGCTAGAGGCTTGAAAGATTTTTATTTAAATTTAGATTTTTTCCCCCCATTTACAACTTGTCCTGACATTTCATGGAAGTCAAAGATGAAAGTACTATGTCTTTGCTTTGTGCATATTGACAATTCCAAAAAAGTGAACCCCACAGTCTGTGAATACAAGCATCACATTAACAGCACATGAATTACTGATGTAAAATTCATGCCACTTATGATGTTCATACAGCAAAAGTTAGATGGAAATAAAAATGGCATATTGACAAAAAATCTGTAAATATTCACAAAATGTTCACTCTCTTTTTGGTCACTTTCCCTTGAGAATTTCTGAGCTGATTTATTGCTAGTAGCCAGGTAGAAAATCTAAAGCATGGTTCAATTAAAAAAAAAAAAAAAAAAATCAATGCATGCAGGATCTACTGCCATTCCAGACAGCAGTTTGAGACGTTCTCTCAGATTTACAAAATATACAATTAAGAGAAATTGGTATTACTTTTCCTGTGACAGCCATACCAGTATCAAGTAATGACTACCCTACCAAGATACTTCAGTGACTAAATCAAAGAAATGCCTCAGAATAAGGCTATTAGGATTATTGAAGCTTGCCCCTTTATGGTACTCCATTTCCCCAACAGAGTCTCCAATTGTTTCTTGAATGACCCATGTCTTTGTTTCTGCAACATTACCTAGCAAATCATTCTATTCATTAATTATTTTAAGTGAAAAAAATGCTTTCAATGCCTCTCCTTAATTTGTTTTTGCTTTACTTTCCTATATGGATCTTAAGCAGATTTCCTATTTTCAGTGAAATATTGATATGGGAGGGGGGCGGGGAGAGATAATCACTGTCTAAGATTCAAGGCATTACATAATTCAGTTATACCCCTATTAAGTATCTGGTTTTTCTCTAGGCTATACAAAATACGGTTTTCAAGCCTCCTCTCATTGCTCATGCCTTTTACGTTTGAGATCAATCTAATTCTTCCTGCCTCTTAAACTTCCTCAACAACTGTTTAACACAATAACAGAACTGAACATGCTATTTCATTTCAAAGTGCCTTGATACAAAAAGATATCACTTCTGTACACTACTCTTTACATTTTAGACACATTTTCTAAACACTTAAATCTATTTCACAACATTGTCTCTATTTTTACATAGGAATTTATTGCTTTACAATTTCAGCAAGTTCTTCTGTAGTTCTTTTGCCCCCCCTTCCCTCCGGGGGTGTGTGAAGAAAATCCAAAGGGGCGGGGGGTGAGGCTGTGAAATTTTCATAGTGAAAAATTGTTTTATCAATGTACAGAATTTTTAATTTTCAAATTTTATACTAAGAGAGGCGTTTCAAACTTTCTAGCAAATGAAAACCGAGAAAACCTATTTGTGATTCTTTTTAATTGTACAATTACGAATTGAATTTTTGTTAAAAGGGGGTTGGATGATGGTAAAGGAGAGGTGTGAGGGTTTCTCAAAAATCAGAAAGGAGGCATGATGCTGAGAAGTGTGGGAGTCTCTGCTCTAAGTATACCGGAATAGGCAAACTCCCCTCCAATCCAGCATGGATCTAGTTACATGGTATAAAGGTGCTTAATACCAATATAGCTATTCCAATACTGATAAGGAATAAATCATATTGGTATAAGGCATCTTTACACCGATGTAATCATAGGTGTTGGAAGCAGGGGTGCTGCTGCACCCCCTGGCTTGAACTGGATTCTATCATGTACAGTGCTTCCAGTTTGCTTCAGACTTCAGTGTCTCTCTACACACTCACTAAAAAAATTATTTCAGCACCCTTGAGTATAATGGTGCCCACTCTAAAGGTTATACTGCTTAAACAATCACACTCCTTACCAACATAATTATGCTGGTATAACATCCGTCTATAGATTAGGCCTGGGTTTGTCTCATCTTACTGTTATAACTACTTAGTTCTGATCTGCATTTAATATAACTATACTGGGAAAAGCACATTACACCAGTCTAATTGTGCTTATGCCAATGTAATTGCATCTACACTAGAAGGGTTTGCTGGTTCGATTGTACTGGTGTAGCCAGTATAATCATATAGAAACGCTAAGGGAGCTGATTTCAAACTTCAGGCAACATTACCTTTCTGTGACCATTATTCTAGGGGAATCTTAGTGAGTTCCTTTGTCAGGCTGTTGAAAAAAGGTTGTTCCCCCCCAGCTCAATCGTAGTCCAAACTAGAAGAGCTCTGCAGCTTTTCACCCATAGTGGATGACCCATTAGCTACTCCATTCCTTCTCCCACTCAGTTTCTATCTGCCCCTTCATCTTCACTGGCTTTTTCACCAAACCCTAAACTGGATCATAGAATAAACTTCCTCCCCACATCCATTCATTTGCCCAGGGGGCCTTTATCCCTAACCCATCACTGGGTACGCAGCAAAACAGCAATACAGGAAATGAAAAAACGGTACAATTATAGAAACTTCCACTTTGTCTCTTGGAGGATATCGTTCAACTTATCTATCTATAGCTGAAATCAGAAATAGCCAGTGACTATGCAAATATGGAAAAATAAACAAACCATCTGCAGAAATATTTCCTTTTTTCCTGAACATTGGTCAGGAGTAACTGTTAAATAAACAGTGCTAAAGATCTGTTGGTTTTCCCGTCTCCCAATTTACTTAATATTTGTGCCTCAGTTAGAAAGACATTCAGCTGATGCTAGACAGCATTTTTTAAAATTATACTCCATTGTAAATACATTTTAAGGAATAATATATTTCAGCTGTTTTACCATCCTTTGTAACTTCATCTCAGTCTGTTGTAATTTTCTAATTTTCTCCTTCACTGATTTCAAGTCCTTTTCCTTAGTTCTGGAAAATCTTCAAGAGTTATGTTTAGCATCTTTAGCAATATCTGCATGTTTCTCTTTGCAATTCAAATATTAATCCTATGCTGATTTCAGAGACTTCTCTCGTCTTTACATACTCTTGTATGATACCTAAGGGAGAAAATGTATTTTCTCTTGATTGATCTGTTAGTTATTTACATTCTGGAGAGCAATATATATGTTTGTATACTAGGTATACATTTTTCTTCTATGTTTACCAAACCTCTAAACACTCTTGTATTGAAAAGGCAGCACTAATAGGAAGTCAACAGAGAATACTGGTTTCAACAGCAAAGCAAGCCAAGCTTCAACTGTTCAACCAGCCTGAATTCCGTAGTAAAAAGAAAAAAGTAAAGGCCCTAGGCCAAAGCCATTAAGACAGGCAAGTATTTTTAGATCATTTGCAGAATGACTAATATAATTCTATACTACTTTCTTTAAACAAAACATCACTCTTAATTCTTTCTAATCTGGGTTTTCTTTAGGAAAATACATAGATTCCGAGAAAGCTAAAGCACTTTCACATAATAGCGGGCAGAAGTAAAAACACTGGTGATATAAACAACTGATATCTGTTATTAACATTAATGGTAGAAACGTGTCAAATGAAAAGCCTACAGGACACATTTACCACATCACAGCATACCAGAAAAGGGATTCTAAAAGAATATTGTTAGAATTTTATTTTTCCCTTTCAGAGGCGTGGAGGGCACATTCTTCCACTTGCTGAGTGCAACAAAAAATTATAAAAACAGCTAAGATGTTAGGTATTAACTATTAATTAATTTCATTTCATTCTGCCTTCACTAGACTCATTCTTTACTGGAGGTAAGTCAATCAGCTTGCATAGCCCACTTTCTACTACCATTCACCCCACTTTGGAGGTAAGGCCATGAGATGGTCTGCAGGGGGGCGGGGTCAGAGCCCAGACCACAGATGGCCAGGGCTGCGGGGTGGGGGGGTAGAGCCCCCAGTGGGGAGCTGGGGCCAGTTCTGGCCCCAGAAGACCTAAGGCCACCTCTGTGAGAAGCAGTTGAACTTTTGAAATGGAATGTGTCCACCATACAACAGAAATATGTGCAGACAAAAATACAAGGGGTTTCGTTTAGCAAAACCAAGTAGAAGGCAACAAAGTGTCTGCTTTTGGATTATAATTAAAGGAAGAACATGAAATTTTGGGGAGAATCAAGAAATGATGACAAGAAGTGGATGCTATAAAAGTTTATGCCAGCTGGGAACTGAATGGAAAACGAAGGGGGAGAAACACCAGAAGTGAACAAGAGACAGAGCTCCATAGAGCCAGGAGAACTTGGGTAGGACAGAGACTAGAAGAAGGCATATCATGGAAGTATTCATATAGCTTATTATAACCATTCTAACTCTGTTAATTTTGGCATGAGATCTCACATATTTTCCTTTCAGTCTATTAATGTTCACTCTTGTCAGCTGATCTAAAGTCCTGCTCATTGCACTGGGAAATAAATTCTCTCTCCATTCATGCCACAAAGGCAGCAGGAAAACTCTTTGAAAGAGATCAGCAATAGTTTATTGGTAAAGGCTGATCAGTGAGATTGACTCTCTGTTTTGCTGGGTTTGTTTTCCTCAGTATAGTACATCAAGAAAGCAGAAATGAAAACTGATGGTCACAGCAGGAAGAGTGAATAAAGCTAGAAACTGCTTCCCACTGTTTTTTTCAAGCACTTAAAGTACTGCAGAAAAATCCTCTATCTCTGTACAATTACAAAACAATAATCTTGCCATTCCAATTGTTTCTCCATAAAACTAAGCAATGTGTTTTTACATGAACTAAATTAAATCAAGTATAGAAAAGACAGGTGCACGCTGGCAGATTTCCCATTGTTTTTTATAGTCGGTTTTTCAGCCATCAAGTGCTGCAATCTAAGCTGGCTCCCAGCTTTCTCTGCTACATTAGCTCACAGGGAGACAGGTGTGGCTTTGTGCTCTAAGTATCTGACACTTTGCAGAATTCAGCTCACCTTTCAAAAGTTCACTGTTTCAGTTACATTACACTCTATTTATTTATACTTTTACATTCCTGACATGTTTAGTCATACTTTGGCATAAAAATGTTCAAAGACTTCTTATTCTAATTATTATGCATGCATTTACTCAACCAGCTACCACATTTACTGCTTTACAGCATTTACTAATCCAATACAGATAAATACTGCATTTTAGAGCCACTTGTTTTAAAGCAAATCTTAGAAAAGTGGGGAATAGAATGCACAGTGTGGTATTGTAAAGAGCTGCCTACAAAATACAATATACCCTTTCTTGCTAGCCATTGACTTTGTAGCATTCCAGATTTTCCAACTTCAGAACAAGAACAGCACCTTTCTGAAATACTATATGTAGTCAAGTAGGGGAAGGAGATTGTTATCCTTAGATGTTCTCTCGGGAAGTCGGACATCTCAGAAGGTTAAGTAAGCAGAGCTTAAACTTGGAGGTTTCGTTTTGCTTATATATAAGAATCATGCATTTGATATCAAGACTTCAGCCAGGACATCTGGGTAAGGTACATCAGGGGCACTAATAGCGCTCCTGATACATAGGTTGCCTAACATTTGTCACTATAAAAGATTCTTCCAATTTTTCATGTATTTATTCATTTATTTTTAGAGAAACTAACACTGTCACTCTTTGAAGCAGGCCTTGAAATTCAGCAGAAACTAAAGCTGGGGCATGAGTACTTCCCCACCCCCCACTTAACTCCAGTCAGGTTTAACACTTATAAATTGTTTTATATCACCACTCCCTTTCTTTTAGTTGCTTTGATTCATGCCAAAATAATACTGGAATATTAACATTCTAGCCTAAGCCTTAACCCATGCCACTATCGAAGCAGCAGTAGCAGCAACACTTCATTGGAAACCCATGGGGCAAATAGATAATGCGGTGATCCGGGGGTGGGGGAGGGAGAGAGGGGGGAATAGTATGAGATCATATAGTTGAAGACTGCATAATGCATATGCACACAGGGGCTGAATTAAGGTTTCACAGGCATAACAGTATTTCCCTTTTTGAGTGCTTGAGTTTGCAAACAATCTTCTCTTACAGTAGTTTTGTTTGGTTTTTCCTTTTCTGATGAATTTCCTAAAATTTTAAAAACTAAACCAAAAACTGAAAATCCATCACTTCAAAGCAGATTGATGGGTCAAGCAGCAGGATTGGGATCACTAGATCCATAGCGTAGTACTATACTACTTGAGCTAATGGATTCATCACAATAATAGGTGATTTTCTTGCACTCTTGCCATTAGAGGGTGATGAGATGCACTTTACCAGTGGGTTTTAGACCTATTTGCTAGACAGAAGCAATGCGTTGAAACTTAAGAATTCCATTTCTGGTTCCATGGGAGAGTGTTCACTAGTGATATAGACCCTTCTGACCCATCCCCCATCCCTCCACTAACCTATTTAAATCTCATCTTTCTCCAGCTTCTCTCTGTACTACCTTCCATCACTGTCCATATCCTTTCTCCTCCACTCTCTGCTCTTATCGTTCCCTGCTCCGACTCTCACCTGCTTTTTGCCCTTTATTCCTTCCCCACGTCCTCTCTTTTCCTGCTCCTACCCCCTTTCTTTTGCTCCTGTCCCCAGAGGTTGCCCATGACCATCCCCCCACACTCCTCTATCTTCCCCTTCCTTCTGCTCATGTCTATTTCATCCCCTACCATCTCTGAGCCTGTGCTACTTGTCCCTCACTATCCTGAATAATTTCTCCCTCCTTCCCTCTTACCTTTGCAGTTGAGTCAGAGTGCTTTCTTCTTCCCTTCTAGGTGGTGGGGGAACACATAGCTTCCTGCTCTCCATTCCTATGCCTAGTGCCATAGCAGCTGCCAGAAACTGGGAGGAGCCACTGTAGGGAAAGTCTAGCCCAGTGCCTGGAGCCCCATGCAAGAGCACGCTCAGCCACTCTCTGTCAATGGAACATGTCCAGTGAACATGGAATCTTTTGGGAAGATAGCTACCATGTTTCATCTAGTCTCCACTGAGCCTATACTAATATGTGGGGGTGGGGAGATGTGGCCTCCGCCACCCCCTCCCCCCAACAAGGCTCATAAATTGGCCAATTCTGTGCAAATTCTCCTAGGGCTGACAAAAGGTATACCCTAAATACCAGGGTGAACCCCCTGCCAAATTTAAAGTTCCTGCTCCAAAAAGCTTCTCAATGAAGTGGTTTTCAGAATTTTACTGGGCAACACAATATACTTTTCTCTAGCCTTGTTTTCTGAAACAATTAAACTGTTTTAGTTGTAATGTACAAAAAAATTTGGACTCAGCATGGAATATTTCAGAACAAATAGTTAAAGTTTGTAAATGTTATAAGCACCTGAAAACAGGGTCTTATAATGGAAAGTGTTGAGCAAACTTACTTATAGCAGCACTACACCTTTACCACCTGAAATAAATATAGAACAAAAATAATGGAGATTTGAAGAGTTGGAAAACAAAGTCACAAGATGTTCACATTAATCAAAAATATCTTTCTCTAGTTTCCAGTTTTTATAGATCTCCTATTCAATCAAAATAATACAAACCCAGTGAAGTCCCTTTCCATATTCCCCTGCAATACATTTGAATTCCAAGCAAACACACATGCCAAGCTCAATCTCTCCAGAGCTCACCTGCTTCTGGTCATCAAATCTCTTTCCTGCTCTCTTTCTAAAGCTTTAACCTAACAAGGCTCTGCAGCATCTCCTTATCTAAACTCAGAGAGGCACCCGCCTTGGAATCTCCTGATGAGATTTAATTTTAAAAAAAAATCCACTTTTTTAAAAAAAAAAGTTCCACAAAACTTCCTCTTAGGAACACTACTGAATTGGGGTCCACAGGGATACAAGAGAATATCTAGGGCACCAATCACATACACACACTATTACAAGGAATGATGAATGAGCCATAATGAATACATATAAATAACAGTCATATGTCCTTCCTTTCGCCCTCTAGAATAGAAATAATATACAAAACCACACAGTTCTATTTTCCTATCTCTATTATGCACCTTTAACACAAATACTTTGGGCTTAATATTGTTCTTAAGTTCACCTGTCTGGGATTGAGTCTCCTCTGCTTTGCCCTTGTGCGATCATTTGCAGATGTGAAAAGGGGCTGTAAAATGCCACAATTCAAAAAGTGTCTCACAACCATGGCACACTCTCTCTGCATTTATGTAAACAACTACATAAAGTGTAAGGTAGGGGAAAAGTCAGGTCCAGATCCTCATGTACAGCTGAGAAGAGCACACAATGTAGCTCAGGAGTGATGTGTAAAGAGGGCTTTTGCAGGTCCCCATCCTTTGGCACATGAGCTTTGTTGGCTGTTAATGACCCCAAGGCGCCACCCTGGCAACATGGAATGGGTGGTGGTGTATACAAGCCTCGGCAAGTGAAAAGGGATATAGATATCTCCTCTTCATCTTCAGAAGGGAGAAAAGAATGATGCACAAATCACTAGATTGACTCTACACCAGTACGGCACCATCTCCCCCCCATGCTGGACTGATCTTCCTACGGCTGACTATGTTGCTGTAGGGCCATTTTGTACCGAGTAAGCCATGCAATGTGGCTGCACTGCAGGTGAGAATCTGTGACTCATTCTCTTAGAACCATCTGTAATGCAGCATAAGGACAGAGTGGAACAGGTGTGCCATATGGGTTAACCACTGATGTAAGTGATATAAGGTTTCTGGGCAGTTAACTCTGACCTCTGAGTTACCTGCACATTTTCTTTGGAGGCTGTACTTTGACCCAATGTCTGACTCTTATGCCAGCTCTCTTTGCTTAACTCACACCATTATTTATGTCACATCATTGTATGGCTCCAGACAGCCATATCTTCAATAGAGCCAACTGTATTTTATATCATTTGATTAATATGTTTTTCCTTACTCACCTGCAGAGGGATTATGTTAAAGAACAAATGAACAGAATCAGGAACTGGCAGGCAGTTAAAAGCATGCCCCAAAAATCAGTTGAGATCAGTGGGAAATACTGGCGTTGAAAAAGCCTAAGGCTTTCATTTGAGGATATTTTAGAGCAATTTTACAAAACATCTTTCTGTAATCTCCTTCTCCAAAGAAAGGTTCACATTTTAAAAAAAGATTATTAGAGGGGCCCTTGTCCTCTAGAAGCCTCTAAGTAGATTTATAAGTCTTTTCTAATGATGGATGGTTTCATAGTGGGGAAAAAATATCTATTAAAAAAGCCAAGATTTTTAATTTTTGTTGTGATGGCTTCATTCCCAGTTAATCAATATGTGGTTACTATTGTAACTTCGAATAAACATTTCAGAAAAATACCAAAAGAAATGTGTAAACACAGATGAAATTCCAGGTTTAATGACAAAAATAACCAAAACAACAAGTGTTTCACCTTCTTCTTTGCACTGCAAGGGTTTTATCAGGCTATGAGCAAGCAACTTGGTTAAGCAGTCTTTTTCCACAGTGCAGTGAATATGTAAAACTGTGTTTGCGCCACATCAGTGTCCTATATTAAGGCACCATCTCATTACCATCCATTAAGATAGCTGACCACAGGTCAGTGATATTTGGGAATACAACTAAAGATTTTGCAAAAATCACTCTGTGTACCTTGTATCTAACCTTGCTGCAGCACATTTAACTAGAATGAAGTGACACGAACCAAATAATTTTTGAGATTTCTGTGCAAAGGGATGGTTCAGTGTTGGGACTGTATTCCAGGTCTACATATCACTGGACTACCAATAAGGCGCCTGATAGTGTATATAGTTACATATGTGTAAGTACAGATTTTAAATCTGTGTGAAGGATTTCATTATACATATGTATTAAAGATGTTATGCAAAAATATCCTGTATTGGGACATATTTTGGCTAACATATGCTAACTTTTAAAAAACATAACACCAATAATTAAGCTAAGTCAAAATTAGAATATTCTTCACATATAATAAATCTTTTTTGTTGTTGTTGCCACAAATATCTCCAGATTTGCCGTATTTGCAATCTTCAAGAGAATACAGTGAAAGGCAATGGAGAACTACAAAGGGGAAATAAAAAGCCAAGAAAAAAATCTGTTTCATAATTATGCTACAGAGTTTCTTATTAGTGAGCCCTGTCCTTCTTACCAGCTTTTCACACCGGCATAGGACATGCACTTCTAATGGATGAACAGGTATTTGACTTTTGATTTAATGGAACCATCTGAAAAATGTGACAGCTCCCGGAGGTAAAATTGAGGTTCCTGGTTTTCTGCTGAAGCGGGTGAGTCCTAATTGCAGACATGGTTTCCAGTGTCTCATTCTGTTTGTGTTCTTATATTGAGCCTATCACCATGGAATCTCAGGGCCTTCCAATATTGGGAAATGTCTGTCCCATCAACACTTCAGAAAATACAAAATATTTGTTTGTGTGAAATATTTGTTTCTTTGAGCATTGTTAGCTGGGGCAGAGGCAGACTGTTTAAGACGTTTCAAGTAGACTATACAAAGTACTAGAGGAGATGCATCAATCCTGCACCAGCAAAGGGTCCAATGGACAAAATGACCTAATAGGCCTTTTCCCATTTCTAGCTTCTATGATTCAAACAAACATCTCGAACTTTTAATTTCTGAAACATGAACTCTGCTGCCATAGTCAATTCCCTGGGGAACATGTGGGAGACTTCATAGCCACTTCACAAACTTCCAAAGCTTTTTTCCATTTGGTGTCACTCCTTTGAGCGGACACAAAACATATAGAGCTTTTTCCAACATAATAAACCAGTTTAGTTTTCCTTTTTACTCAGGCCTGCTCTACACTAGATAAAACAGTGCTGGTGTACATTCTGCAAGCATCCCCCCCGCTAACAGAACAGCCCTGGGTTTTTCAACAAAACAAAACAACCTCAACAAAAGGTATAGGCTTTTTCTCAGCATAGTTAGGGCAATGAGGTGTCAATGTAGACACTGCATCTCCTGGTATCAGCAGTGAGGCTGTCATTCTTGTCAATTTCACAAACAGAGGAAAGCAGAAGCCTGTGGCGGCTGGCACCTGGCTGAAAGATGAGATCAGAGAAGCCACAGGTAGTTGTCACCCAGCTCCTGGCTCTGAGCCAGGAGTGGGCAAGCTGCCGGCAGCTGGTGTTCAGCTCCCACTGCGAGCAGGGCAACAAGCTGGAGCTGCTGCTTTCTGCTCTCCCCTGGGAGCTGGGGCCAGAAGTCTGGGAGCTTCTTCATCTGCTTCCCACTCAGGCAGCCATTTCAATTACATGGCTGAGCCATGAAATTGACATGGCTGTTCTGGTGGAGAGCAAGGAACAGAGAAGCCCCGCATGGCTTGCCCTGGCTTCCAGCTGGGACTGCAGAGTAGGGAGGCAGCCTGCAGGGAGACTGTGGGCTCCTGGCAGGGAGCTGGGAATCTTTATACTTTCCCTTAGACCAGTAAAAATGCTCCTGGCGACGACACACTCCACCAACCCATCCGCCACCCCGTAATTACAGTGGTAACTAAGTTAAAATAACTTTGCATAATATAGGTTAAGTGTAGATAAGGTCTCATTTTTAAGGGAAAAAGAGCTGTGATATGTTAATGTTTAGTCCAGTGGTTTTCAACCACCGTGTCACCACTCAGTGTTAAGTGTGTCACAGATTGCCAGGGAGATGGATGGATTTGCCTGGAGAGAGTGGGCTGGTGTGTCTTGTAGGGTCGCGATATGCCACCAAACGTGTTGTGACCTGCAAAAGGTTGAGAACTACTGGCTTAGTCTATTGCTCACCTTAATCATTCTCTCTTTTTTATGGATATCATGCAGCCATTTCTGTCCTCACATAGGAATCACCATTAGCACAAAAAATAGCTAGTAAAACTTTCAAAGGTGCTGACGTGACTTCAAAGCCTACATCTCAGAACCTCAATGGGAGTTAGGTGTTTAAATACCTTTGAGGATCTGGCACCTAGGAGCTTTACTTAGATGAGGTTGAAAAATTTACATGACAGTTTAGGAATGAGTTTCACAAATGGTCTTGTTCTGAAGGTTACCATATATTTTTGTTGCCTTGTTGGCTCTTCTGTTTGTAATATTTGAATTTACTTTGGTGGTGGTGTATTTTTGGCCATCTCTTCATTATGCTCTGCCTAAATAGAGGTTCTGTTGGTACACTAAGGCTCTCAACCTCCGGAAGTTCTTCAAAATAGAATAAAACAGCAGTTTAAGAAGGAAAAGGCTTCTTTTTTGCTATAGTTTGTTAGCAGGGTAAATAGTTTATTATAACACAAGAAATACTAGCAATAAATACCAATTTTACATTTATATAGCTCCTTTCATCTCATCCTATAATTCAACTCCATTGAAATGCAGCTGTCCCTTGAATTGAATGTGGCAGCCAACCAAGCTGCACAACACTGTAGGAATTTGAAATATTTTAAAGAAATCAAGCTTACAGAAGGGTCATGGAATTTAAATGTACACATGGGCCTTGTCTACACTTGACTTTTCTGCTTAAATTTTCCAACCAGTGCTGATTTGCCAGTTGTAACAATGGTAGAAACTGTAAACAGACAAGACATGGTACCCTCTCTAGACAACACGATAGTTAAAACATTGGTGGCCACTTTATTCCTGTCCTCCCATTATTGCTAGAATCAGTGGAGCTACCTAAGTGAAAGCAACTATAGGAATTTTAAAGAAAAAATAAATCTAGTGTAAACCCAAACACAAAACAGCTATGACCACATACTTAAAGGCCTTATCTGAATATAAATACACAATAAGCAGTATAGCCCCTTATTTATCTGCCTCAGATGGATGAAGGACTGATTGACTATAAAACAGGGTATGTGGTGATGTGATAACACATCTTAACTGAGTTGGTCACCACTTGCTTTCACACTTCAACATATCTTAGTATGGTTATACTAAGGGTTATAAACAGCCTTCAGAAGGGTGAAGAATGCAGTCAAAGAAATATAATTAAAGAAAACAGACCAACACAATGAACAAATCAAAAAGAAAATCAATTGATTTAAAAATATATTAAAAAACCAGAAATTAAATATTTTAAAAATATTTTTGTGTTAATTATATGTAAAATTATTCTTATGTTACAATTCTAATCAACCCATGTAGTTAACAATAAAAAAGGGGGTGGGAGTAGCAAAACCTCATCTCATCACATCACTTCTTTCATCCTAGGCAATGAATTTAAGCAATATATTATTCACCACCACACTACTGGAGTTTTATTCGTGTAAATAACTCTTATTCTAAAATTGACTAGGTATAATAAATTATGTCTAACATGCCCCAATTATGAAACACTTTCTTTAATTAAATTATTTGTATAATTTTAGTTCAGGCAGTGTTAGGAAATGGAGCCAAATTTATATTTTAAACAATGTCTTTCTTTTTAAGAATGAAAAAAGAATTAGCCGTTAAATTATCTGCATAATGTTCTTATTTCTGAATTATATTTATTAGTTTGGTATAAACTTTCTCTGTGGAACTCTGGTAGCAGACAAACTACTGTAACAAATGGGTTTTCTTCTTTACAGCAGTACAATTCTACTCTATTCTATTCTTAAGAATCAAAACAAAAGAAATCAGGCCCCACAGATTAACAAAGTAAAAATAGGTGGGGGTTTACAATTCAAGTTGCATATTGCAAAAGTAGAATGAATTGGGGAAAGTTGGAAAAACATTTATTACAACACAAATTTGGCATACAAATTGATCAAATTTTAAAGGAAAAAACTTTTCTAATTAAAATTCAAAATCAATCAAGGACTAATGTCACTTCCATTTCCCTTTCATGATGCCTCCATACATAATTTGATTATTTGCAAGACCACTACCATTTCCACATTTAAGTCCTTTTTTTAAAGACTCACTTCTGTTGCACTGCCTAACTTTACACATATAAATAATTTCTAATCTCCCACCTCTAGTCCTCTCTGCTACCTCCTTTCCTGATAACTGTGGACACGGCTACCATCCTACTTAAGCTGCCCCAGCAGGTTGTGGAATCTCCTACACCCGAGGTTTTTAAGAGCAGGTTAGACAAACACCTGTCAGGGATGGTTTGATGGGGGTACTTGGTCCTGCCACGAGCGCAGGGAACTGGACTCGATCACCTATAATGGTCCCTTCTAGTTTCTATTATTCTACCTGTCACTCAGGATAACTCAGTTGAAAATGATGCTTTGGATCTTCCTCTCAGCCCTCACAGCCAGGCTATATCTAGATATGGTCATTACTTACCTGTTACTGGAGGGTCTTTGAGATGTTCAGTTCTTACGTGTATTGAATATGAGGGTATACATGCATACCAGGCACCTGAGCCTGGAGAATTTTGTGAGTAGTGTCCATTGTTCCAGGCCTGTGCTCTGGGGTTCGTTGTGCTTTGCATCAAAAGTACAGGTTGTGGTGCAGATTGACTGCCTCTCCATTTCCTTCTCTACCATGAATCCAGATATAATCTGAAGCAGAGGACAAGTAGGGAGGATAGTAGAATACAGATAGGGACCACTCATCTCAAACAACCTCTAGTTACAGATAAGTAACATCCATTTCTTCTCTGAATGCTGGTCACTATGTATATTCCACACATATGACTGGTAAGAGTAATCAAGTAAGAGCAGGATGTGACGATGGAGATAGTACAGATATCTGTAATACTGCCATTCCAAAGACTGCATCTGCAGAAAGAGTTGGACTAAAGTGTAACACTTTGTGGATGGAAATTCAGGTTGCTGCCTTACAGATGCCCAGCATAGCCACTTCTCAAAGAGATGCTACTGAAGCTGCCTGTGATCTGTCATAATGGTGGAGGGATATGTGCTAACTGATAGTGAAAGAGGATAGAGTCAGAAATCTATTTAAAGAACATCTGAGCAGATATCACTTGACACCAAGTCTGTTCTGCTACAGCAACAAGTAGTTTTGGCATTTTCCTAATTGATTTAATTTTTTGCAGGTAGAAGACCAAAACTCATCTAGAGTAAGTCTCCACTCCACAGTGGAGGCATTTTTTCAGAAGAAATTCCGGGAAGTGAATTGATTTACATTTAACTTGGAAATTACCTAGTGAGACCCTTCACAAATCTAGTAGCTATTGGGATAAGTAAAATCAGAGTAGCCCTCTACCTGAAGGTCTAGCAATAAGCAAACAGAAAGTCCTAGTGTCCTGAGAGGGAGACGGTAGTCAAGACTATCAGGAATACCCAATACAACTGGTTTTATTGTGCCCAAGCAGAAACATGCCTCCATTTAGCTAGATAGCATTTTCTGGTAGTCTTTTCTATTATGATTGAGAACAGTTTGATCATGGATGTGAACATGAACACTAAGTTTGATGCCCATCCTAATACCATGTCTTGAGGAGAAGAGAGTCCAGTCTGGGATTTATGATCCTGCCATTCTCAAGACTTAGTACCAGAGCTGGACTAAGACATGCTGTGGCACTAAATTATGCCATGATTCAGAGGCCTCATACAAAAAAAAAGAAGGGGGGGGGTGAGAGAGAAAGAGAGAGAGGTTATTACATTATAATAAAGGGTAATGAAAAAATAAATGATAAACCATTATATTTGCATATATACTTAGGCAAAGATGCAATGAAAAACTACTAAATAAAACATCTTGCAAAAATCCTTATTTGCATTATCAGTTTCAATTATGATAAATCATCTTAGTTATGTCTGACATATTCAAAGGCCCCTCGGTAATGTGAGGCCCTAAGTCATAGCTTACTTGGCTTGTACCTAAATCTGGCACTGCTCAGTACACATGGAGAGGGATGTATGCTGATGGTAGAGTGGGTTTACATTTGCAGGAGGCTCAGAAAACAAGATTGCCTGGTGCAATTAGGAGGACTCGGACTTTCTTTGGTGAATTTTCTGCAGATCTTGTAGCAATAGAGGAAAGGAGTACCAAAGAAGGACATCATTTTTGCAGTCCCAATCTACTGCTGCTCTGGAGCAATATACATTGAAATTCTTGTTTATCTGGAAGGCGAACAGGTCTCAAGCTAGCGTTCCTCACTGAATGAAGATTTTGTTGAGCTCTGAAGCATGCACCTCCCACTTGTGTTTGGAGCATAAATGCTTGCTGAGATTGTCTGCTGGAGTTTTGCATGCCGGGGAGGTAAGTTGCTGAAAATCTGATATGTTTCTGGATATATAGTTCCATATGCATACCGCTTCCGTGTGCTGAGGAAAGGATTTCACTCTTCATTGTTTGTTTACATAGAATGTCGTGGTGTCCTACATTATTTGGATACACTGGAATTGTACGAATGGGAGGAATGATTGCAGGTCAGCTTTTCTTAGCTCCAGATGACTGACGTATATCTTGCCCTCACAGGCATCCACATGTCTGTGTCATATGGTCAACCACGTGGGCTCTCCAGCTTATGAGGGATGCGCCTGTGATTATGGTCACATTGCATGGAATGGGAGCCCAGCATGCACTTGCTCTGATTTCATTCCACAAGGCAAGAGAAGCCATGACATTGGTGGGGATCGTCTTCTTTGGTATCAATGCTGTCTCTGTCTGGCAAGTAAATAAACCACAGCCCAGTCTGCAGGCAATGAAGGTGAAGTCTGATCAACAGTGCTGCATCAGTCTAAGAGGCTACGTGGCATAACAAACACACACAGATCTTGACTGTAGTTCAAGGTTTGCAAGTGACTGTCTTATCAGGCTGTTCACAGCCTGCAATCTGTCCATAGAGAGATAGAGACCAGTGACTCAAACTCAGTCAGGGCCTAATATGTCTATGTCTATATGGGAGTCTTGGTAGATTTCTCCACGTTATGCAGATTCCCAAAGATGCCAGAAGGAGAATCTGCCTGTTAGGAGCCAGTCATCCAGGGACAGTGTACCATCATCTCCTCATCTGTGCAGGCTCACCTTTCTTAAACCCCAGGACTCTGGGGATAGATCTTCTGAGAGAAGAAAAATGGGAAATGGCCGAAGGCTGGGAAAACTTATCTAAGTAAACTATACAGATTACTAAAATACTAAGAAATATATACACCAATATTTACAGATCAGGATGAAGGTGCTAACATAGCTTCAGACACCAAGAATTCCACCTTCAGGCCATGCAGAGATAAGTAAGAAGAAAACAGAGAAGCAGTCTGTCCGCACCTCCAATTATACCTTGTTGCTGATCCAGGGTCCAGGTGCGGACCAACAGTCACTTTTCACAAGATTTTCCATTCACAGGTGTGTAGAGTGCAAAATACACATGTGGAATTCCAGAGGGATCACTTGAAGAAGCACTTGAAGACAATCTTCCTGATTCTTTCTGTATAACAGCTCTAACATATGGCCTTTGCCATATGTTAGCTAAAACTTTCATCCAGGCTCTCGTCATCTCGCATCTCAATTACTGCAGTATCCTCCTCTCTGGCCTTAACATATGCAATCTTGACCTGTTTACATCTCCTCAGAATGCTGCTACAAAAGATCATTTTCCTAGCCCTTTGCTTTGACCACATCATCCCTCACTTTAAATCCCTCCACTGGCTCCCTCTTCTCCATCTCATCAAATACACACTTTCAAGGTCCTTCCAGGCCTATCTCCATCCCATCTGCCATTCAATTTTGAAATGTCATTTCTCACCTCTTAACAATAATACCAGCTGTTAAATGTTCACTCAAGTACTTTCATGCTTTTTGCCACTCATGCTTGGGAGGAGCTCCCTGTAAATATCTGCAAAGCTATCTTGATATTCACATCCAAACCTCACCTCAAAAAAAGGTCTTGTTTGCTGGGATGCCTACAAAAAAACTTAGCTATCATTAAGCAGCTAGCGTGCTGAGACCAGTGCTTACTATGCTGATTAGTATTCCCTCGTTGTTTCTTTATACTCCCCCATCTATCTGTCTCGAGTTAGACATGTAGTGTATGATACTTGTGGCAGAGACCATCTTCTTCTTCTGTGTTTATACAGCACCTACTACAATGAGATCCCTCGTCCATGATTAGGGCTCCTAGGTACTGTGGTAACACCAACAAATAATAATGTTAGAATCTTGGTCAGAGGGAGGCTGAGGAACAGTCATGTGTTCTGCCTGAAACTTGGGCAGAGGATTTAATCCTTCCGTCCTATACAAGTTCCCTTCACAAAAATCAGGCCTCTTTTCTGATTGTCCCCTCTACAATCAGGCCACTTTTTATTTATGGGTCTCACCTTAAGCATCCAAATTTGAAAATGTTGGTAACAGTTTTTACAATGCAGGAAGAATTAATTTAGCAGCCCTTTCACTACTGCCTACTCTTCCAAAAGCTGCATCACCTGTGAGAATTCATTTCAGTCACAAATTCTGGATCAGTCATGAAGAGTGACACATATGTGGAGAAAGCTCTATTTGCAATTGTTGGAATATCATTTGCTTTCACTGTGCCTGCTTCAAACATTAGAAAACTAGAGCTCATTTTCTATGCTGTTGCTTCTCACTAAAAAAACCCCATATGTTGAAGAATTATTTTCAGTGTCAATTTCTTGTTTATCACTTTTTCTACCCTATCCATTTTTTAGTAACTGATAAGTCTCCCTGGGATCTAGATACACCTCTGAAAAAGAGCTGCTTGACTGTTGCATTCTGGGCACATGCATTCTATCTCTATATAAATATATGTAGGCATAGCTATAAAAACACATTTCTATGTACATATATGTTCGTGATAGTATATCCCAACACACATGCAAAATAAATGTATATGTGCACTCACACTCATACAGTAATTTAATGGGATTCCCATAGGGAAACAGGGAAGTTTATTGTTAAAATGTCTGTCATCCATGTAAGAGAAACAGCAATGAGCTGGGCATTAAATTTGCATACCGCCCCAAGCACAGAGGTTCCTGTATATGTAGTGTTCTACTGTTCTTGATGATAGGCATAACTGGCAGTGAGAGTCTGTCCGAATTCGCTCAGGAAAAAACACCCCCAAGGAGATAATTTGAAGACAGACTGAGAATTTGCCTCAATACATGAAAATAAACATGAAATCCTCAGGAAACTATGCACTATAAAAGTTACCACAAACACTAAACCACACCAGGGGGATAATCTATTTCAGCTAATTAACACACAGCCATATACAATATTGTTAAAAGTGGTTGCCACTTAGGATTGATTTAGGTCTCACACGCCTTGGGAAGAAATGAAGGGAAAGAAAAAACAAAAGGTAAAAGTAAAACGATGGAGAAATAAACATGTTGAGATTCTTTGTATATTTTATGTAGTTTTTCAGAAGGTATCAGCTCAATGCTATAACACTATTTAAAATAAATTATTGCTCATTTCTACTTCTTAAGTTTCACTCTGCTTTCCACGAAGTCAAAAAACTATAAAGCACCTTGAACTTATAGATTCAAGATATAAAAATAAATTATTTTATAACTTCACACCTTGTAAATATCTTTTAACAAGAACTACTCAAGCATTTTTACCACTTAAACGGTAATGATCTCTTAGGATCTAGGGAGGACACAATTTATATCTTATTTTAAACAAATTATACCAACAATAATTTTTTTTAAATTTACTAATAGCTTCCTTGATTCAAAGGGTGTAAATACCTTTTTGCTCAGAGAGAGAGAATGTGTCTCATGCAATTTCATAATATCAGGCCAAATAACCAAGTGAGAAGAATAATATAAACACCACAGAATTATGCGACAGGAAAATATATTTACAAAAACTCATAGTAAATGTAAACACCTGTACTTCTTGTAAACAGACACGGGAAGTGATTTTAAAAGTCTTTAGTGTTTTATTTACCAAAGTAATTAATTTAGCTGTAGACCTACAGAAGACTCATAGAAGTGTAGGACTGCAAGGGACCTCAAGAGGTCTTATGGTCCACTCTCTTGGACTGAAGGCAGGACTAATTATTATCTAGACTAGCGGTTCTCAACCATTGTGTTGGGACACATTACTGTGTCGCCACACAGAGGTAAGTGTGTCACGGAGAGCTGGGGAGATGGCTGGATTTGGCCTATGAGGAGTGAGCTGGTGTGCCCCGTAGGGTCACAACACACTGTCAAGGGTGTCATGACTTGCAAACGGTTGAGAACCACTGAATTAGACCAGTGGAACCAAGCTGTGGGACATGCCAGGGCCCAGACTGCTTCCCGTGGAAGGATAAGAAAGAAACGCCACCGTCCTGCGCTGCCCCCAGCTCCGTTCCAGCCTTGCTCCCTCCCCCCAGCACAGGGCTCCTGGCTTCAGCCATGGTTCTCAAGTGGGCAAGGGCAGATTCCATTATGGGTAAGGGAAAACGTAACAGAAAAAGTTTGGGGACCACTGATCTAGACCATCCCTGACAAGTATTTGTCTAACTTGCTCTTAAAAATCTCCATTGACAGAGATTTTATAAACTTCTAAAGTAAAGTATGCTTCACTACTCTGACAGGAGGTTTTTCCTAATATTGCCTCTTGTCCTATCCTCAGAGATTAGAGAGAACAATTTTTTCTCTCTTCTCCTTATATGGACCTGAAAATTGTTATGTTCCTTCTTAGTCTTCTCTTCTCCAGACTAAACATGCCCAATTTTTTCAATATTCCCTCATAGGTCATATTTTCTAGACTTTTAATAATTTTTGTTGCTCTCCTCTGGACTTTCTCCAGTTTGCCCACATCTTTCCTGAAATGGGGCATCCAGAACTGGACACAATACTCCAGTTGAGGCCTAATCAGCATAGAATAGAGCAGAAGAATTACTTCTTGTGTCTTGCTTACAAACACTCCTAATACATTCTAGAAAGATGTTTGGGTTTTGTTTGTTTGTTTTTTGCAACATTGTTATGCTGTTGACTCATATTTAGCTTGTTTCACTATGGACGTCCACCCCAAACCCCTTTCTACAATACTCCTTCTTAGGCAGTCATTTCCCATTTTGTAAGCGAGCAACTGCTTGTTCTTTCCTAAGTGGAGTAATTTGTATTTGTCCTTATTGAATTTAATCTTATTTACATCAGACCATTTCTTCAGTTTGTCCAAATTATTTTGATTTTTAATCCCATCCTTCAAAGCACTTGCAACCACTCCCAGCTTGGTATTGTCTGAAAACTTTGTAAGTGTACTCTCTATGGCATTATCTAAATCACTGATGAAGATATTGAAAAGAACTGGACACAGAACTGATCCCCATGGGACCCCACTCAACATGCCCAGCTTGCCTGTGAATCAGATATTAGTCCTCTCTGGGAACAACCAGATATGCATCCACCTTAAAGTAGCACCATTTACGTTTTATTTTCCTGCCGTATACTTTCAAATCTCAACTAGTAGCTTCCTATTTGTCAAAATCAAATCTAGAACAGCCTTCTCCCCCACTTTCTGAAATAAAAAAAGTCTCAAATTTTTGTAATTATATTATGAAAATCTTATGGAAACTACTGGTGATTACAAAATAAAAGACTAAAGTCACATTCCATTGAATACTGTCCATTTACAAGAAAAAAAGCTCAACGTGAGTATATAAAATAAAGTGCATATTAATGCAGGATGTCTATTCTGTGAGATCAAGGGATCTTTTCAGAACATCTGAACACAATTAAGCATTTAAGAAATTAAAGGAAGCAAGGTTACAGTATGAAAATGAGAAATGGCTCTGAAAGAACAATACATCTCCATAGTAAGGAAAAAGTTCAACATCTACAAATCACAGGAGTCAAACACCAAAATTGCAAGCATATTGGCATATATCCCACTATAAGAAATGACTGTCAATTTTCATAATCCAGTAAGGTGAAGCATTACAATTTTTTACCAAGAATATAAATGTATAGAAAAAATTGAAAAGTCACAGGAGGGCATATAGACCTCTAGAACAATTTTCTCTGTTTCTCATTAACCCTAACATTAGGGGAAAGATGGTGTTATTTAGAAATAAAATGGCATCACAAGATTTGATTGATTAATGATTGGAAGGGGAAACGATGTTTTAGCTACGGAGGGAAAATAATATAGACTCACATGCCATGGTCAGGAGAAAATACGTCATCTTCTGTTAGTTTAAGGGTGGAGGCTAATGTACCCAATTCCTTTCTAATTGGAAAAAAGAACAGATTCATTCTGTATGCAGGGCAACCTAAGACATAATAAATGAAGACTACTAAACATTCTGATGTAGTCTGATCGCTGTGGGCGAGCCTTTTAAATATCCTTTTAGATTTTGGTGTAGACCATTTGGGTCACCAGTAGGAAAATTTTCAGAGTCTAAGTTACTTAAGCACTTAAATCCCATTGATATACCTAAGTATGTTGAAGAAAAGAATGAGAAACTTAATGAATAGATTATGGGGTTGTATAAGAAACAGAGAAAGAATGAGAAGAGAGAATAGACTGAGTTGAAGGGGGAAGATGTGAATTATTTAAAGCAGAGGTCCTCTGGAAATAGAACAATAAAGTAACCAAGTGTATCTTTGTTAATATAATAATGAAGTTGCAAGAGGAAAATGAGAGAAGAGGAAATGGGGATAAGGAGAAACACCCCACATCCACTTAAAATACTACTAGTTTAGGAGCACTCTCATTGACAATGATACAGAAGATACAAGAGAGAAGTAATATTCCCCAAGAAGATACTGATGCAGGACACCACCAGAAGCAGAAAAAAGAGGGACTTACAGATTGCAGTGGGCAAGGCCAACTAGCTGGCTCTAACTCGTAGTGAAGTTAATAAGGACATGGTGAGGGCTGCCTTTGCTCAGGCTTACAAGTTTTCACAAAAATGCTTTCTCTGCTGTCCAGGAATCACCCCTTTCCTTTTGGTGGAAAACTTATTTTTTCCCCTGTTTTTCTGCAATCTTAGAAGGTGTGATGGGGAAAGACAGTGAGATGCGAGAGGAATGAGAAGGCAGGGAGGGCACTATGTGACTATTGCCATTGGTATGGGAAGTACAGATGACAATTGTGGAGCAAAAGAGGGCCTGTTAGAGGTAAAGAAAAGGAGAAGAGGGAAAACAATCCTATCTCTAATGAAAGAGAGAAAACTGAAGTAAAGGTAGAATGGGAGGCTTAAATGAGGCAGAGTTTAGGGATTGCCATCTAATATGGAAAGAGAAACAACATCTGGAACAGGATGAAGGGGAAAAAGTCAAAAGAACAGAGGAATATAATAAAATATATGTTAAGTGAAGTTGTCTCTTGTGCACTAGGTAAAGTACCATTGTCAATATGGCTGCTCCAGTTCACTAATCACAAACTTTAAAGCAAGAAAGGCCAGAGAGATGAAGCTGGCCATTTCTGCAAGCTGGAAGCACATATTGTAATAGTGCAGGAGAAAAATATGAGAATGATAGCAGAAATTAATATGGCCCCTTCTCAATGCAACAGTCATGCTGGTGTGGGTGCAGGGAGTGCAACAGTTACAAAGTGGTAGGAATTTTGTTTACTTTCTCTTTTGAAGTGAAGCCTGTGATATCAGAAATAGCCGCAAGAAGGTTAACAGCAGTAGATTTTCAAAATGGAAATAGTTTATATGTATGAAGAATTCATTCTGAGAAAAAATGAAGGAACTGTTTGAAGATTTGCTTGGTTGGAATTACAATTTGGGGGGGGTGATTTTAACTTTTGAGTATAAATACAAGAAGTTTTGGAATGAAGAGTACTTTTAAGTGGGGAGTGGGCATGGATATCTGTTTAGATGAAAGTAAGAGTTTTGACTAAGACTATGTCTACAGTGATGGTGGCAAGTTTGCCACTATCATATCGATGTATTCAGTTCGATTGAGCAACAGAAAAGCCACACTCAATTGATCCAGAAGTCAATCTAGTAAAACCACCTCTTCAGGTGGCGGAGCGCATCATTGATGGGAATGCATTTCCCATCAGTGCAGTGGAGACAGCATGGAGAATGGAGTTATGAAGTCAACAGGAGTTATGCAAGCTACTCTGCATAGTTTGAGTAATTCCCTACAACTGCCACCAAACTTGACCGGCAAGTTAGACCAGCCCTGAATCTCATGCATTTATTTATGGGAAATGTTGGGTTGGTATGGCATGCCAGGATGTTTTTAGGTTGCTGAATATCTTATATCAGGGGACCACTAGCTGACATTTTATTAACTGGCGGTTGGGAAAATAAGTCAAACTGCTTTTTCTGGGGTCAGGTAAGTATAGCCTGGGAAAGCTCTGCTTAGTCCAGAATGCTATAACCCATCTGCTCAGAAACATGTCACCCTGGTACACCTCCCTGCAATAACTCTCAGTATTCAGTTCAAGGACTGTGAAAACTTTGTATGGAATTGGTTTGGGTTACCCAACAGAGTGTCTTGATGTGATTATGACATCATGCAACAGCCTCTTATTACTGGAAAACTAAATTTAACCAGCAAAGAGAGGCCTGTGACCTTAGCAAGGCTTTTACAGGAGCAGGATCAACACTACGTAATTTATTGCTAGTTGAAATAAGAACAATCACTAACCTCAGCGACTTCAGAGATAAATGCAAAATCCATATCTCCACCCAAAATCTTTTCTGCAATAGTACCGTCATCACCAACACCCAACGCTCAAATTTCTATATTCAATTAGAAACAAAAAACCCACAAACCAATATATAATATCTTGACCTCTAGACTTATCTCTTGCTCACAGGACAGAGAGAGCGCACTTTTTTGTCACTCATATTGTTGGGAAGCACCAAGATATGAAGATGAGATATGCCAACATAAAAGCATACAGAGAGAGAAAGAGACGGAGGCTCTAATTCAGCTACTTACAGATGAAATAGTGGAGCTTAGAACTAGCACAAAAGGGACTTTTCTAAAATGGTTAGTAGGGATCACTTTTTAGCAAAACTAATCTTTCCTCTTCCACCAGGCATAGGCCCAGGTTTTTAAAGGTATTTAGATCAGTCAATGGCATTTAGACTGGTAGGTGCCTAACTCCTAAATGAGTTATGCATTGCAACGCTGAGCACAGCAACACCTAAATACCTTTTAAAAACTGGGCCTAGGTGTGTTACCTTTAGAGTGCCTCTCAGCTCCTAGGCTTTAGGAATAGGATATCAGGGTCCGATTCTGATCTCAAAATGGTATAAAATCAGGAGTAACTTCAACGAAGTCAATCGAGTTAAACCCTAGTGTAAAACTGGTCTAAACAAGAAAAGAATTAGGCTCCAAGATGTCCACTTTATACTGTAAAGCATCACCACTAAATCTTTCAGGCAGTGAATACTCTGCTTTAATAATGTTTCAGACAGAAAAATACATTAAGAGGAGGGCCATGATTCTCAGTGTCTATTTTCATTCTTGAAAGCTTATGATTGCATTCCAGTTTTTCCTTTGAAAATTTGATCTTATGGTTTGACAGTGACAAAGCACCAGTTCTGTTACTCAGAGGACCTTCCTGACAATAGAAGATATTCCTCCCTGAGTGAGGGAGTGTTTCAGGTAAACCCACAAACATGAACTGAGTATGCCCTTTACTGAAAAAGAGTTTGGTCTAACTGACAGTGACATCAAAGGAAAGAAACTCTTACACTGGATTACCATGTAAATGTTAAATTGCTGGGAACACTTAAACAATTTAAAGTTTTACAAAGTATAATTGCTCACTCCTGTGAGGGCCATCTACTATTAATATACTGACTAATTATATTGAAGGAATAGTTAATTTCAAAATTTATTTTGCTGAAGAAGAAACAGGGCTTAAAAATAAAATCGTAACTGTACCAGTTTTATTCTAAAGGTACCATCAGACACGGTATCAGCTTCCTTTCTTACAACTTCTTCTAACCTTATATCCCATCATGATAGCCAGTATTAGGACATGTCATAGCCACTACTAATTTAATGGCTGGGAAACCTGATTGAATCTGCAAGGAGCCAGACAGCTTTAGAATAAAAGCAGGAGTGTATATATTCATAGGTTCTCCTCTCCCTAGGTGATATACTTCCTGTTGGCCTGCCAGAAAGATTCAAAGGTATTATGTATTGCCTCCCACAATCATTTATTTAAACCATGCTCCAGGTTTTTCAGATCTCGTGCCCCATTTTTACCTGTGCCTGTCCTCATTCACATCTATGTTCTGCTCAATTGACTTCAGGTTCTCTGCCACATGGTTTTCCAACTACTATAACTATACTATAAAACTAGCAAAAGGTCACTCAAAATGCCTCTTTAAGCACCTGTTTTTCCACAACCTCTCTCCTTCAATTTAAACTGCAAAACAATTCTAGAAAGCAGATCTGTTACATTCCGAGTTGCCATATTTTAGCCAGTACTTGCGACAAGCAGAAATGTTCCTGAAGAGAACATTATATATAGAAGAAAAAATAACCAACCATCTCTGTACTTGTTTTGCCATTTGTCATTATGCAAATTAAGATCTATGTATGACTTGCATGTAAAATAGCAGACACAAAAAAAAAAGAACTATGCATTATTGTGATAGCATGAATGGAGAGCTTTTGAAAAGAAAAGCAAGTGTGGCTAAAAAAACCCAGATTTCATGATCTATGGATATAAAAGCCTCCTTTCCACACACTAAATTTATTTCACTCGCTTCTCCACCATTTTGTGTTTCTGTTGACAGAGCTCGGTCATTAAGAATCCCTCTTTCTGAGCTTCTTTCTTCCCCTGGGGACCACCAGGTTGGAAAATGACTCCCTTGTCTAACAACTCAAGATAGGAACATTTGCTATGAACACCAGCTGCAGTTCTAACTTGGCTTCTGACACTGCAAATCGAAGCGGGGTCTTCAAGACCCAGTAAGCTCTTCTTGTTAACCTGACTGCAATCAAACAGGAACAAGATTTAATCAAAAAAAGCATTCTTCTCTGTTTCCTTTATGGCTGGATTCCCTTTACAATTTAGAAAATTAGAAGGTTCACATTTTATAAAAATCCATGCACACAGTAGTGCAATGTACGTGAAGAGGCTTCATGATACCGACGGTCTATTTTAGTGAGACAATGAAAGGCTGAAAACACCCATGCTGATAGTCTTAAATATTTTTGTTGCTACAGTGACTAAAAGGTTACCTCCCTCCCACCTGCATCTGACTTTGCATGTTCTAGTATACGCACAAATGTGAAGATAATAGGATTAGAAAACAGCTCGTTTGTACAAGAATTTCTCAAATGTGCAGTGTTCCCTTTTCAAATATCCCATGGTGCAGCAGACTGACAAAGGAATAATAAAGATGCACATTAATAAGTGCTTTTAAAGTTTTTTGAACCCCCACTTAGTGAATTCCAATCAATTTTACATTGTAGTTAGCCAAATAAACAACCAACCAAAAGGAAACTAATATAACAATTAAAACCCACCTTTCCTTAGTGGCAAGTTACAATAAACATAATACTGTATCAAAACAGTTTTTTCCTTAATGCTCTATAATTATTATTAATAAAATAGAATAAAAGGTCAACATTTTTATCCAGCAAACCATGATTACTAGTCAGGATGATATCCAAATCTTCTTTGATGGTACATATTAATGAGGAGAACAATGCAACAGCATCTCAGGAAGGAACAAGAAGCTATTCTGAGAAGCAGTGTGCTACTTAATAAGGTTGTGGAAAATGGAGGAACAGATAGCAGCAACGGCTCACTCCAGCATAGTTGTGCCACAGACTCTAAAGATATGTGGTGTATTTAACAAAAGAAGATTTAAAGATTAGAACTTTTTTATTTTCTTACATTGTGTACTTTAAAGAGTTGAATAAACTAATGATTTCAGTTTCACTGCATTTAATAAAACAGAAATGCTAATTGCTACTAGCCACAATATCAGCAGTAGTCACTCATAGAAAGCCTGGTCCTGTATGGTGCTGATTTCAATGGCAGCACTCAACCACCATACAGGAAATACTAACACGTCACAGTACCAAGCTCATAGGGACTAATCCAACTCCCATTCCAGCCAGTGGAAAGAAGTCTCTTACCTTGAGCAGGAGTTGGGTCAAGCCCGTATTGAAGAGGATGAAGGGAAACAAGATTAAAAGATTTTATACACTGACCAGAAAGTTTACATCACTAGTGAGTTAAAAATAAAACAAGTGTCACATAACATTTTTTTTCCTCTGTTACAAGCTACCTAGAATTTTTCAAGAATTCCAGAGATTTATCAATCTCAAGGGCAACAAATTAAATAAATAATTATTTTTTAGACAAAAGGTCGCTATCCCGTCAAGATCCCACAGTAGATACTTGAGTATTCTGCTGTGCCCTACCTCCATTAGGTCATAGAGAAAAGACAATTCATCACAGAGGAAAAGTGAGTCACAAGGCCAAACAACTTAATACACAATCCTTTAGGCTACTGTTCTAGGAACACAGAGTGTCATCCAAGTCTGAAAATTATGCAAATACTACCAGCTACTTTTAGGAGATCGGTATTGGTAAATACTTCCCAATTGAAACAAATGTTTCAACAAAGACTGATTGTTTTATGGCGCAAGGGTGCTACCTACAGGCTTGAGTTGAGAATGACATTCAGCTGAAATATAAAATGCTGCACTTGTTTGGAAGTCCAGCATTTACTTTATCTATAGACAAAACAAAAGCTTAGTGATTTATAAGATACGCAATATACTGTAAAAAAACTATATTAGAATTCTTGCTGAGATTTTCACAGTTAACCGATTTTTGAGAATCTCTAATTATTCCTGTAATGATGCCAAACTCTCTCTCTCTCTCTCTCTCTCTCTCTCTCTCTCTCTCTCTGGAATTGTTTTCTGTGGTTAACTTTTCCAGTTACCATAAAAGGAATACAAGCTTTCCTTCTGATATATTTCAGAAATTGAATGATTTAAATTATTTTGACAGTCATTTTGAAAGGCCAAAATGGTGGTTTTGGTCTCCCAAACCATTAACAAGAATCTCGTCAAGAAACAGATTATCATATTAAATATTTGTTGAAACAGAACCACCAATATAAAATAAGTGACAAAATAGGTCCCTTTAATTCAGGAGAATATCATAATATGAGCCATTATTTATAAAAGCTTAAAGATACATATTTTCCCATGTTATTAATAAATATTTGGGAATTGTAATTTATTTTTAAGTATATATTTTAATTTTTATCTTTTGTATTCTTTGTATGCTACTTGCTTGTCTTATGAAATCTTTCTATTTATATGCATTTAGCATGCTGTGGATTTTACAAAAATACAAACAAGAGATAGTATTTTCTTCATTAAATTAACTAACATTTAGACAAGCCACAGATTTCAATACAAGGCTGTAGTCACTTTTTCAAAAGGCAAAATGCCTTTGTGTCATTGGACTCCTCATTTCCTTTTATGGTTGGCTACATTTGCCGAAATAGTATAAAATGCTAGTACAAAATCTAAAGAACACACTAAATGAATTTATGCTGCATAGTGATTAGAAGGAAAAATAAATTTACAAGTATACAGTTCAGTATTCTTGTATTTAAAGGATATATTTTTATATTCATGGTGTAAAGAGAACATCAAACTTGTGACAAGTACAATTAAATACATTTTAATATAATTACAAGTGCCTTAAATAGGATTATCTGAAAATGAGAAACATTTTGTTTCAGTTTCTCCAACTGTTGTAAAATTGTTTTATGTAAATATTAAGACACACCTCCATTTATATATACTAATTTCAAGTTTTATGACTACTTACCTGACACAAAACAACTGAACTCTTTACTTTAAATTTGCTGTAAGACTAAACATATTAGTTAAAATGAATTTATGAAATAAAGTTGGATAAATTATTAGTTATAATAACATTAGTTATGTTATATTAGTTTGAACAAGAAAGTGTTAATCATGTTAAATACTAGAAATAAAGTGTTAATCATGTTAAATATTGTTTTTAGATGACTGAAGATCAAGTCTATTGATATTACTGATTATTGTGACTGATTTAAAAATGAAAATACTGAAAGAACAGCAGCTTCAGAAAAATTAAATTCAAAGGAAAATCTGAAACAATGATCTGCTCAGTATTTGAAAATTAGCAATTCTTTTCCTTTTTAAAACTGAAAAACAGCAATTGTTGGTTTTATGAGATTTAACTATATAAAATAATGTAATTACATCAATTAAATGAGCTCAATTCTGTTTTAATTAAGGAGATAATCATGAATCATTTTATTAGAAATGTCTCATTATAATTAAACTGTTCAGAGAACAGCTTAATAAATGTTGAAGAGAGAACCATATAAGCTGTGAAAGTATGTTCATAACAAATTAATTTCTTTAAAAAATACTTTATACCTATTATATAGCAGTCTACATTATTTTACCTTACCTTTCCCACTGATTGATCTTATTCATATTTTATGCATTTAACTAAATTTATAATAGCATCACAGGGCTCTGTAATCACAGTGTTTGTGTTAGTGGATTACTAGAGAAACATTAATAAAGAAAAGTTCTTATCTGTCTGATGAAGCAAACTAAATTTTACATCACACTTTCCAAGATTTATCAATCAATTACTTGTGTGGAGCCAATACACAAAAATATGGAGACTTATTTTAGTATATAAAATAATGAGGTACTGAGCTATTTTTTGCTGGGAGTTTATTAGTAATACTGAATTTCCCAAAAGGGTAGATGGAGTAGATATTTATATATCACAGGTATGGGGAAATAATGGCATATGTTCATATCTAAAATTGACTAAAATAGCACTTTCAGCAAGGAAAAAAATAGAAACTTGAAATGCAAGTATCAATTCCTAGTTCAGTTAAACATAGAAATTTTGTAAATTTTAAAGATAAAATAATATTTCTTGAAATCTGCTATTGTCTATTTTATTTTTTTAAATATGGTCAGATTCTACTTATGCTTCGCCACTATACTGGCATTCAATGTGTCCTCTGACAATTTCTTTCCTGTTTTGTACTGCCATAACATCTCCCCCACATAGTTTCTCTCTAGCAGAACACTAGGATCATTCTTTCTTTTGTTGTGTTTTCTGGAAACATTCACAGACTTTTCCAGAAAGCCAACATAAAATAAATGAATAACAGCATTTTCTTTATGAAAACTCTTGACTTTTGACCTTATTCACTATTTAAAAACCTATAAAAGAATAGATAAATATATGACTCACAAATTATCAATTATGAAAAATAATCTGGTGCAGAATGCTGCACTAATACAAAAAGATGGATTACTTGTCATAAACCAATAAAGCTTTTGTTTGTGAATCCAATATCTCATTTCTACCATTGCATTGGGTAACTTAAAATGATTTTTAAACCACATTACCTTAAAATAATGCTACTGTCATAAAGGTGAACATCGAAACACCATCCTCCTCCAACATAATCTGTCATTTTTGAAACATTTTATAGTTTGTATTCAACTACCAGCTCTAAAAAACAGAGATTAAGTCTCCAGGGGCTCGATGCACCATGAACAACCACAAAATACTGTACTTTAGAGATGGGTGAAGGTGTCAGTTCAACCATACAGGCCTTAAAATGATCTCAAAGATGTGCCAAGTCTTTCATTACCAGACAACAGAATTTCATTAGTCCATAACCACATTTTAGGCTCAGACAGGCATTTAAAGGCATTTCTGATCCTTCTTTTGAGTTGGGCAGAGTGTTTATTATTTTTTTAATACTATAAAATAGATGGAATGCGGATGCCTAGGTAACATGGTATGAATGCCAACAAAACAACACAGCAGCATAACCTGCTGCAACTCTCCCCAACAGGCAAACAACACTATCACCAAAATACGGAGTTAAAAAATATCGTGAGAAGTTAAACAAAAATAAATCTATAGGATTTATTTTCCACCACAGAAACCACTTGCCCATTTCATGCCTTCTTGTTTTGCCTTTTGTGTGGCAGTACAGTAGCAGTGTTTGTAGCACAAGGTTGTGAAAAGAACGTATGCAGCTAAGTTAAAGGAACATACCCTGGGTGTATGAAAAGCTGACCACATTTACCGTTAGTTTAGTTTATGATTGCTGTTTCTGAGACAATTCTGTCAGTTCCCCTTTTACCCAACTCAGAACTTGCTACTGATTTTGGTTCAATATATGACCTTGAGTGACCCATATTACCTTCAGGCTTGGTCCCATCAAGTTTAGAAATCTGGTTTTAAATTAGTATTTTCACATATGTGTCTTGTGACTCCCTCATTGTAAGGGATAGGCCCATATTTTCAAAACAAATTCCATCTGTTTTACAATTGGGGAATAAATGGAGACATAATAGATATTTTGAACAAAGCCACTGAAGGTTGAGCTCAGTTTTCTAGATATAGTGGAGCACATTAACCAGGCCACAGATTTTAGTTCAAATCCTAGGGTCAGATTCTCACTCCTTGCTTTCAGCTGGGCTTAGGAGCATGCCTGGAGTTGATGTGTTCAAGACTTAAAAGTGGAGATGAAATTGACCACAGGGCCACTGAATGACCACTGCTGGTTGACTAGGAACCATATAAACTAAATGCTTAACTCTAACTTTGCAAATTACTAAGGTCAAACTTGTGCAAATGGCTTGAACAAATGAACACGGCCCATGGATTTCTATTATCTAATCAGAATTCAAGGTACTGGTCAACCACATGAGCATAACAATGTGTTGTGCTGTGATAAAACACTATATTGGCTGAAGTTGATCAGTTGCATGATAACTCGGGCCCTGTTTTGCAAGTGCTGCACTTTTCCAAGAATAGAACAAGACAAAGCTTATGGACAACTAATGTTATTGTTTCATATCAAATTACTAACTAGAGACAACCAATAAAGGGAAATCTTTACTTAAACATTTTGACCATTGATTTATTCTGCAAAAACAGACCCTAAGAACAGCTCAGGAACTTGATCCATTTATTGGGGGAAGGAAAAAAAACTAACTAGGTCCAAACCTAAGCTTAACCTCATGATGAATGATTTTAGTATGGTCTTTATTGTAATCCTTGACTGGCTAAGCTCTAAGTCAAAGACAACTTGCATATTTACTTTCAGGAAACTTGTAAGATCACCACATGTACAATTTAGACAAAAACCTTCCTTCTTCAATACTACTTTTAAATAAAATTCAAAACAGGTGTTTAATGCACAGGCTGTAACCAAAATATTTCCCCTTATAACCTATGACTCTGATAAGGTCTCCTTCGGAAATATAATGGTTACACATCCCTTTTATGGCTTTAACAACCTCTTATTTTCTCTCTTCTATCCCACACAATGTAGAGTCTATTTGCACTCATTCAGTACTAAATTACAGATAAAGTTACAGCAAATTTGTTTTCTCAAAAAAGCAGTGAGGCCTAATATCCCTTGAGTAATAACAGCCTTGTCATTCATTCAAAAGTAGAACTGGCATAATTTTCTCTCAGAAACAAACTCTACTTCCTGTGACAATGGAGCTGTTCTTAAAACTCTGAATGGGATACAGCTCAATTTGCAGGTGTTCAGGTAGAAAGGTAAAAGGGCATTTGACCCCCAATGGGCAATTGTTGCTGTGGTAGGTAACTTCATTCTGTTCAGTTATACCATTCTGTCAGATAGGCAGCAGAGTTTTCAGCTCTGAATTAGTGAAGTATGCTCAAGTGAATCAATTTATAAGGATACACCTCATTCATTCTGAGGATATAAAGATACATTCTAACAACCAGCTGCAGCTTTGGAACAAGAGAGACTGTAAGAGAGTAAAAGAAACCATTCCTCTCTGTGAGCAGAACAATTACATAATAATTATCTAATGCTTCTTAATTTCATTTTCCAACTGCTCTAACTAATAGGCAGTGATAACATAAATAGATTATTTTCTATATTTTACTGAAGTTGCTTTTTACAATGTTAATACCCTTTTCACATAAAGTTTGTGCACAAGGGAGGTGCCAAAAATAGGTAGATTTTTAGAAATTTGGTCACTTTTTAGTGTATTCAAAGGAGACCTCTCTAGTCAGAAAGCCAAAATCTTTAGCCACTCTTTTTAAAAAATATTAACCCGATCATAAATAAGTAACCTACAATGCAATATGCTAATGTTTTATTGTAACTTTGCCTTAACTTTTTAAAAAAGCCACTATTCAGATTGAATTAAAATTCTAATTCTATTATAGATAAAACATTTAAAATATAAAATTCAGCAAGCTAAAAAAGAATGCATGAATTAGCTTTTTAAAAAGAAAATTCTCTAAAATATTTTACATTTCTGGGATAACAGTACTTTCTAAAAGATGAAAAATCAAAGGCATTTAGGGACTGAGTGCTGAGAGTGTTGTTAATATGGCCTTATCTGGTAATCATTATCTTGGGAAAATTATATTGTGTTTCATATACTAATACTATGACATTTTTATTAACTCATAATCCCTATGCTAACAGTGGCACATTAAGCAAGAAATAATTAAGAGGGCAGCAAATATTAAAAATGCCTACTTTTAATCCTTCAGTCATCTTAAAGGGATACTGTGTCTTCCAGCATTACAGCCTCTTTAAGGACAAATAGTTAATATTGTATCTCAAGTAGAAACCGATAATATATACTAGACTAAGGAGACAATAATTACAAGTATGCATGATACTATCCTTTACATCTGTTAAAGGAATTACCTTATTTTAAATTAAAATAATGATTTATTTCCTGGAAGTTTAAAGATTTGTGGTTCTTGGAAATGTGGTTCAAAATGGGCCCAAGTGAGACTTCGCCTTTGGTTCATGCCTGATGCTTATGCTGTTCTATACTGTTGAGGTAGATTACAACTGGTGTTCACTCCACCTGCTGTTAAGCACAGCAAACAATAAGTGCAACAAAAGGGGACTTGGTGATGAGGTATGGTGGAATGGAAGCTGCTGAGTTTCCATGGCAGAGATGGTGAAAATGAAGTTTTTAGAATTCTCTTACCTAACCCATCCTAACAAACAAGGAGTCCTGTGGCACTTTTAAAGACTAACAAATTTATTTATTGCATGAGCTTCCATGGGAGAAAATCCCTCTTCATCAGACGCTTTGAAAGTTTTGAAAAACGCTGATGCAGTGAGATCTTCTCTCATGAAAGCTCGTGTGATAAATACATTTGTTAGCCTTTAAAAGTACCACAGGATTCCTTGTTTGTTTGGCTGACCTAGACTAACATGGCTACCTCTTTGAAAATAACCCATCCTGTAACCTGTTAGAGGTAAGGGGAGAGAGCCATAGAAAACAAATCTTACAGGAAGTGAAAGAGTGAAAAAAGAGGAGAGTCTTCTTCCTTTATAACGATCAATATATGAGAAAAGCGAAGACCCGAAGAGAGATGTTCAAACAAGCTGACGTCATTAAGAGGAGAACAATACTGAAGTGAGAAGTGAGAATTTCATAGCAGAGGAGGGCACAAGATATGCCAACATATTATATTCCTATGAATCATGACAAGAAACACATTAGGTTTATTCAGTGCTACTGTTGGGGGGTATTGTTATACTACAGTTTTGCTTTCAATTTTATGATTTACTTCTGAAGTTATGGTAAGCATTCAAAAGAAGTCTAGTACACATGGAGGGTCAGAGGTATACATTAAGAGTGGCTCAAATGCATCTCCTCAATGTACTATGTCAGATGGAAAAATATATGCAGTGTAACCACATATAATTGGTTTTATTCACTTTTGAAGGTTTTCTTTGCTGGTTTTTCTTAATGGAGTAAAGAACTGTCTATGTCTGCCATTAATGAGCAGTGTCTAGTTAAAAAGGCTAGTCAATTAGAATCAGAATACAAGCATGCCTAATCATGACTACTATATGGTTATGGAGAGAAAATCATGTCTACTATAGAGTCAATGCTCTGTACTAATTACCCAGGGAATTCCAAGTGCAGAATACCAGTTAACAACACTCAACTTTGCAGAGATAATGATAGATATTGGGGGAGTTATTTTAGATAAACAAGATTAAATTAAGCCAATTTTTGCTTTCAGTTAAACTTTAGTATGCCTATTTCTAGGAAAGCAATTCAGTTCCTCTAACTTGAGCATTACTAACAGATTTATTTATCGCATGAGCTTTATTTTCTCCTACGAAAGCTCATGCGATAGATAAATCTGTTAGTCTTTAAAAGTGCCACAGGACTCTGTTGTTTTTCTACAATAGACTAACGCGGCTACCCCTTTGCAATTTAAGCATTACTGCAATTCTATTGATGTTATTCATGGAAATATGTAAGTTTTAAAGATTTGTAAAGCAGCAGAAAATCTAATAAGTAGAAAAACCATTCTGTATCACATGCAGTAACTTGCTTTACATTTATTAATCCTTTTTGGGGACAGCCCCATGCTTGGAGTATCTCTAACCAACAGAAGCAGTGACTGGGTAACTTGCTCCATCACTTGATAAATTACCTTATTCTGTTCATTCTCTCTCAAGCATCTGGCACTGGCTCCTGTCAGAAGACAGGTTACTAGGCTAGATGGACCATTGGAATGACTCAGTATGGCCATTCTTATGTTCTTTATCTAAGATAACTTTACTGATCACTAAACTGAGTTCTCTCTATTATATAATTGATAATTATTTCAGAACTATGTTAGTCAAAGTAAGTAAAATCTAAAAATGGAATAGAAATAAATCATACATTCTTGGTTCAAAAAAGAAACTGTAGTACCATAGCAGAGACAGACTTCAAAATAGTTCTCGATGTAACACTATTTTCATTTTAGTTTCAAATCTAAAAGAGCTAAATAAACTCATGAAATTATTTCTTGTAAGCCCTGTTAACATTTGATGAATATAGCCATTTTATTTCAAGATCAACTGCAAATTTGTTGCTCTCTTCTGGAAAGTAAGTCACTTAAGCCTAACAAATAAGGAGTCCTGTGGCACTTTTAAAGACTAACAAATTTATTTAACACATGAGCTTTCGTGGGAGAAAATCCCACTTCGTCAGACGCTCTGTTCATCTCCAACATACCTGTAGCAATCTAACAAAACTAATTCTGTGTGTTGAAAAGCTGCATGGGTAATATTGTTTGCTGTAGTCTCACTAAACAAAAAGGAATTTAGAAGCACTGTTTATTTCTCATTACAATGCTGTAACCATTAAATGATATTAGTCTAGAAGACTGGGCGGAATATGCAGTCAGTCTTCACCACTCACTGCAGACATCAGACACAAATTTCACATTAGCACTCTCCTAAATGATTTTGCCAGACCACCAGTTTGGCTCTTTATTTAGGAATGTAAGGAAACATTCTTCCTAGACTGCAATCTGTTTAATGAAGCTTTGCCAATAAGAATTGCTGCTGCTGTCTGGGGTCCACACAAGGGAGCCCTTAAGGATCTGAAAAGAAATAGGGAAAAACAATGTGGAGGGATAGTTCAGAGAAGCATCAAGGTAACCATTTTCTTTATGAAAAAGGTTTAATCCTAGACCCTTAGTTATGGAAGAGCACTTGGAAATCACAAACTTTCCTATTTTAACTTTATTAAAATGTACAATAAGGATTATGCTATTAATGTAGGCAGACTTGCTGCAACATTTTAAAAACCAAATGAAACTTTGAAATACATACATTTTAATATAATAGACAAAGGTATAACAAGATCCAATGTCTGGAAGCTGAAGCTAGACAAACTCAGCCTAGAAATAAAGAGCAAAGTTTTAATAGTGACAATAGTTAAGTTTTGGAGCAACTTACCAATGGTTGTGGTGAATTCTTTATCACAGGTGATTTTTTTAAAATTAAGATTGGATATTTTTCCTCAAAGATATGTTACAGATAATATAGGAATTAATTCAGAGACGTTCTACAGCCTATGTTATGAAGAAGAGCAAATAAGATGTTCACAGTGGTCCCTTATAGATGTATATCCTATGGAATTCTCAGGTCTTCCCTAGCTTTAGTACATACATTATTATTTTGTCCATGGGACATTAAAACAGAGCATTTGTAATACTCCTAACACAACAATTTTTATTTGTATATAAATTTCTATATCTTATGTCAATCAAAGGACCGCTTTCTGTACCAGTGTTTTTTCACCTTTTGTCAGGAAAGTACATTTTGAAGCTTTCTCCTCATCAATATCCAACAGATTATAATTTTGTGTGCTGGATTCAAGTTTCTGCTGTATACTCATCACAAAAATGATAAACTGCAGAGTTAAGCAACATGAGATGAGAAAACAATTATTAATAGGCATAACATAAAAATATGTTAAAATAATATGGAAGATTTAAAACCCAGAAAAATTTAGCATATTCAGAATGAAACCAGTTTCTCTTCCCATTATGTTCTGGTATTGTAGCTAACTATATCAACTATTATTCTGCCGTCCCCAATAGAGGGCAACTTTATAGATATAAGCTTATATATCTAGATTCTATGGGTTGTATTAGTACTGTAACCTTAATTCTGAACATCCTATTTTTATCCTTTTCCGGTATAGCAAATTTTTAAAAGCTTCTAAATCCTGGCTTCTGTTTGTAACTTCCATTAGTTCAGCTTTTCTGACTAGAATACAATACAAGTCTTGTGTAATGACTGTACACTGTTACTACATAAGAGAAATGAGATGGAATTGTTTCCTACAATAAAGAATCTTTCTGCAAAGCATTACTGCATCTTATAACTTCAAAATTCCAGTAAAATCAACTCTATAAGTATACCACCCAATATCTAGGTTGCTCTCAGCAGTGCATTTTTCCCTCCCATTGATAGTTCCTTTTTATGTAGCAAATTAAAAAAGGGTGCAATATTAATAAATACAAAATAAAATATTAATTTAAGCCAACAGTCAAACTTAGAAATACTGTACCAGCTTGGTTTGGACTATAACCATGTACATGCACAATGGGCCAAAATCTGGGACACAATACAGAGTCTGACTTGATAGGCTGTGACCTAGGAATATTCCCCATGGATTAGCGTGAAAAAATCCTCCCCCTCAGCCAAGAAATGGCAGCAGAAGCATTCCAGAGGTGGACCTGTAGACTCAGGATTGTAATAGCTACTCCTGCTGGTAGGCTTCCTTTCTATAGGTCTGAATGGCTGGTGGATCATCAGTCACAGATCCACCAGGATTCAGCACTGTCAGTTCCTCTCCCTGAAACCTAGAGTGGTCCACAGACTAGTTCTCCAAACTCAACTGGAACAAGAAGTCTGGAACTCTGAGGTCACCAATCCAGAGCAGTCAGCATGCCAGGGCTACCCAGTAGCTACAGTTCCTGGGATCCATGGCAACTGCTGAAAGAAATTGACATTCCATATGCCAAAACAGCAGTGAAAATGGACATGAATGTCCATGACCCAGGACAGCAAATTTCTTTTGCGAAATACCTGTGTTTGGAATTTCCAGTTAAAGATAAATTTAAGATAAAAACAAAACACAAAACATGGTTTTGAGCAATTTGAAACTAAACCAAATTTTGACAAGCCCAATTTTTTTCTAAACTGGAAATCAAACCTTCAGCCAACTGTCCTGCTAATATTTCAAATTCTGTTTAGACCTCTACAGTGATACCGCACCTATTTTGCATAGTCTTCTGAAGCCATGAATAAGACTTAGACTTCTGTGGGTTCTATTTACCTTTTCTTTTCTTTGTAAAGAGGAAGAAGCAAGATGCTTGAGATTTCCTTCCTTTCAATAACTTATTTATATAATAGACCCTCAAAAATGGGATTGATAAGGAAAACATCAACTGACCATTAAATACAGTCACAAAATTTTGACTTACGTACTTGTAAAGCAGAAACAGAAATACTTAAGTCAATTCAATCAGCTCACTCACACATATGCTGATTCATCAACCACCTCTCTTCCACCTTCCCCAACCCCCAAACAAAAAAAACAACAAAAAAATGTTGTGGAGGTGAGGAAAGAAAGAATTTGTGGTGTCAATTGAGATAACATAGTACAGCTATTTCTAATTTCTTATTCCCTGTTCTATCTAAACCCTATCTCCGTTTTCTTCTCTATTAAGTAATGTTATAACACTGTGACTTCTTAGTCTAAGCCCTTGTCTGTGCTACAATGAATTACTGTGGTTACTGGTATCCACACTATCCTCCTTGGGTCAGTGGTGTGTATCCTAAATCTGGAGCACTTCCACCAATGGAACAGAGGCAGTGTGAGGAGCTGAGAGCCCGGTCTCAGCTCTGCAGGTACGGTAGTTCCAGCAAGAGTCTGGATGCCCCACAGATTCAGAGACTCCTGGTAGACTCCCCTGTCCCCCACTGTTAACTGGGGGAAGGTAATCAGAATTTCTGACCCCCAAGGAGCAGAGCTGCCCCAGTTTCTCAACCTCTCCCAGTCCTCTGCCTCCACAGGAGTTGGGTGAGCCTTGAAATTGACAAGGCTACCCCGGTTCCCAGCAGAGACGGGGTGGAGAAGCCACCCAAACTTCTCCCATCACCAATCCCTGCCAGGGGCAGGATCCACACACCTGGGCTTCTCCCCTCCCTGCTTTTGGCCATAAGCAGGGTCCAACCACTCAGCAATCCAGGGGAGCAGGGGGCAGCTGAGCTGTAGCTGCCTGGCTTTTGCTGGAGCTGTGAAATTGACAAAAATGGCAGCCAAAAGCCAATGTAAGGAACACAGTGTCTACGCTGACACCGTGTTGCCCTAACTATACCAACTTTAGCCCTACACCTCTCTTTGAGGTAGTTTTATCATCTTGGCATATCAGTGAAGTAACTTCAGTGAGACAAGCATTTCAGTGTGTACACCTCCACTGTTTTGTTGACAAACGTTGATTTTTACAAACAAAACTCTAGAGTAGACCAGTCCCAAGTCTGAAAGGACTAACACTTCACAAAGGATCAACTTCTCTAAGGAAGTCATTGCATCATTTACACATACCAGTTGTGTGATGCTGGAAGAAAAGAAAAGGTGAAATAGACCTAAACAATGACCTAAATTGAAGGTAACTCATTTAATCACAGTTTAAAAGTCCAAGACAGAAGATCTCCTCTTACATATGTACAAAATTATGAGGAGTCAAAATAGGAAGAAGAGATGTGCATAGAAACCTTCTTTCCACTGGGCACTGTAAAGTGGGAGTGACCGTAGACTCATAGAAACAAAGAGGTAGAAGGGACCATGAGAGGCTGATGCAGGATTAGGTACATCTTTGACCAATGATACTCAAAGTGAGGTCTAGAGCCAGAAATAGCTCTTTAATGCATCTCCTGTGGCTCTTAGCAGCACATGGTAATAAACAACTTGATTTAATTATTAACCAATCTAAGTTATTAGCTAGTCAGGATGTTTTTACTATGTTATTAACCAATTGTAGAATACTTGGTCAGTCACTTTGCTGTGAGAATATATTAAAAATAGTAAATGAAACAATTAATTCACATTTGGCTTCTGGATCACTGAGGTCTGAATATTAATGCTTTAGACTATCCCTGACATGTGTTTGTTTAATCTAGGAGTGTCAAAAATGAGGCCCATGGTCCGGATATGGCCCTTGAACCTCTTCCATCCAGCCCATGACTGCACTCTGCAAGACCACACTCTCACCCTAACAGAGAGAGAGAGAGAGAGGTCTTGCAGTATCACGGAGCGCTATATCACATACCCAGTGCTCTGCAATGCCGCGAGAGCGTAGGCCCTAGTATTTTGATTTATTGCATGAACGGCCCACTTGAAGTGCATTAAGTCAAATCTGGCCCTCCATAATAAATGAGTCTGACATCCCTAATCTGTTCTTAAAATCCCCAGTGATGGGGAAGTCTATTCCAATGTTCAATTATCCTTATATTTAGGAAAAATATAATATTTATAATATCTAACCTAAATCTCTCTTACTGCAGATCAAGCCAATTCATTCTGGTCTTATCTTCAGTGGCCATGGAGAAATTTTTAACAGTCTTTGGCATATCTGAAGACTTATCAAGTCTCACCCCTGTCTTTTCTCAAGACCAATCATGCCCAATTTTGGGGTGTGTGCTTGGTTTTTTAAAACTTCCCTCAAAAGGTCTGGTTTTCTAAACCTTTTATAATTTTGGTTGCTCTCCACTGGATTCTCCACTTCTTTCTTAGGGTGGTGATGGTTCTTGTCTTCCAAATGCAAAAGGAAATTTTATTTTATGAATAAGAGTTAAAAATTCGAAGTGGCAATTAAAGTGTTTTATTCAGGCCGTTTTGGGATACCAAATACTTTGAGTATTAGATATTCCCTTATAGTTCATGTTCAATGTTCCTCTAAGTAAAATATGTGGTTCCCTTTAGTTATTCTGTTATGAATTATACTTTAAAGGCGAGGGGACATTTTTGATAATGCACATCTTAAACTTTTCATTAAACTACCAAATTTAAATTCTACCTTTTTGTGCACTCTGACATTTTTGTCTGGCATTTTCATTAATTTTGCGACATACATAAATGTAGCTGAAATGTTAACTGATCAATACTTTGTCTCTCTCATGTAGCACCAGAGCTCAATTCCCAAAGGACCACGTAGCAGTACAGAAATTAAATGTGTAAAATATCAAATGTTAATGTTAAACACTGCTGCACTTACTGCATAACAACTGAAAAGGCTAAAACAATTCAAAATGGACAGATGGTAGCACAAATTATCTACAATCACATTTAAAGATTAAAGTTTGTCCTGTAAAACAATTCATTGACTCATGCTGAAGTGTGTCCTTTTACTGATAGCTCAGTTGTCCAATTATTTTTGTGCTCATTACAGTGAGAAATGACAGTACTGGAAAGAGACAGTGTACATTCTCCCCCACCCACCCTCGCCCGCGGCCCACACCATTTTGCACCCACTGACATCTACAGGAACACAAATGTCTGGTCAAGAGGCTGATAGAAATTAGGCCCAATTTAGCAGACATTTCGTTGCCTACAGTAGATTACTCCAAAAAGAAACCTTGCCACTTTTGCATAGTGTATGACTGTAGTACAATTCTTATGCATAAACCATACTATATTAATTACTGAATTTAAGAAATCTGCTGAAATAATGCTAACGGTCTATCTTAAATATAGAAAAAGCTAGGAAATTTAAAGTGAAAGCCCCTACTCTATATTCCCTTTCGCCTGAGTGCTCACTTCCCTTTCGCCTGAGTGTTAAAGAAGAACAAGTACAGAAAAAGAACATTCTGGATCCAATACTTGGGCAAAACAGGGCAATTTTATAACTGTACCATTGACATTTTTGTGTTTTAGCTTTAGAAGTTTGTAAAGAACAAATATTGGTAAGAGAGAGAGAAAACTTTGTCAATCTGATGTTTCAGATCCAAAGACATTTGTCTGGTTACATGGTACGCATGTTTTATGAGTTGCTTACACAGAAATAATATATTCAGAGGCAATGCCTTATTAATGCAAATGCTACTTTTTTTGAACGAGAGCTTGTATATTATTGTCTGTTTAGGTGCAAAATAGTGTTCCTCTAATACTGTTATGTTTATTGTGATATATGGAAAAACATGAGCTAAATCCCTGAACTCTCACTGAAAATAATGGCACTTGAAAGTGTTACAGAGACCCGGAAAATAGTTAGAATAGGTGATACATGAGCCACAACACCTCAAGCTTAACTTTCAGATCCCAGACTAAATTTGTAAGACTGACAGTTAGATACAAAGACTTGTTCCTTACTGTGGCAGAGCGGAGGAAACAAACCCCTTTGTTGCTCTGTCAGCCCTGGCCCAAGGGGCTGGAGCAGGTGCCTGAGTGATTAGACAGAGTCACAGCATGATTTAATGAGGTGATCAAGAGCAACTAGTGACCTGGCCAGGTGAGTATATAGACCTGGGCAGGAAACAAGAGGGAGAGGCCTGGACAGGAAGCAGGGCAGGAAGAGACTGTTGTTCAGACTGCTGGTTGACAAAGAGACACACACACAGAACCCTGAGCCTTGGAGCCCCTAGGACAGCTGGGGCTTGAGTAGGGGACCTATCTAAGTACTGCATATAAATAAGCCTGGTGACCGTACATAACCGTGTGGTGAGTCTATTGTGGAGTCTTTAACACCATGAGAATGGAACCTGAGCTGAAACTCTGGGGGCTTGTCTGGGATTGGGACATTCTAGCCACTGCACTGACTGGCAGCTAAAATGGAAGCAATGCTACAGTGACTGGTGAAGACCATGCAGGAGCAAGCAGATCAGCAAGTGCTGCTGTCATGGCAGGTGGACCAACAAAGGAGCCTGCAGGACTTGGAGAGGGAGCAGGCCACTGCACAACTGTAGCTGCTCCAGCAAAATCATGGAGCAGGTCCTCAAGGAATCCATCCTGAAACACTTGGAGGAAAATAGAGTGATCAGGAACAGTCAACATGGATTCACCAAGGGCAAATCGTGCCTGACCAACCTGATTTCCTTCTATGATGAGATGACTGGATTTGTGGATGCGGGAAGAGCCGTTGACGTGGTATACCTTGACTTTAGCAAGGCTTTTGATACGGTTTCCCACAGCATTCTCGTTGGCAAGTTAAGGAAGTATGGGTTGGACGAATGGACCGTAAGGTGGATCGAAAACTGGTTAGATCAACGGGCTCAGCAGGTAGGAATCAATGGCTCGATGTCTGGTTGGCAACTGGTAACGAGTGGAGTGTCCCAGGGGTCGGTCCTGGGGCCGGTTCTATTCAACATCTTCATTAATGATCTTGATGATGGAATAGACTGCGTGCTTAGTAAGTTTGTGGATGACACCAAGTTGGGGGGAATGGTAGATACTCTGGAGGGCAGGGACAGGATCCAGGGAGACTTGGACAAATTGGAACACTGGGCCGAAAGAAACCTCATGAGGTTCAACAAAGACAAGTGCAAAGTCCTGCACTTAGGACGGAAAAATCCCATGCACTGCTACAGGCTGGGGACTGATCGGCTAAGTAGCAGTGCTGTAGAAAAGGACCTGGGGGTTATGGTGGACGGGAAGATGAATATGAGCCAACAGTGTGCCCTTGTTGCCAAAAAGGCCAATGGAATATTAGGCTGCATCAGTAGGAGTATTGCCAGCAGATCAAGGGATGTGAGAATTCCCCTCTATTCGACACTGGTCAGGCCACATCTGGAATACTGTGTCCAGTTTTGGGCTCCCCACTACAGAAAGGATGTGGACAAATTAGAAAGAGTCCAGTGGAGGGCAACAAAAATGATTAGGGGGCTGGGGCATATGACTTATGAGGAGAGACTGAAGGAACTAGGCTTATTTAGTTTACAGAAGAGAAGACTGAGGGGAGATTTGATAGCAATCTTCAACTGAAGGAACTAGGCTTATTTAGTTTACAGAAGAGAAGACTGAGGGGAGATTTGATAGCAACCTTCAACTACTTGAAGGGTTGCTCCAAAGAGGAGGGAGCTAGGCTGTTCTCAAGGGTAACAGAGGACAGAACAAGGAGCAATGATTTCAAATTACAGCTGGGGAGGTCAAGGTTGGATATTAGGAAAAACTTTCTCACTAGGAGGGTGGTGAAGCATTGGAATAGGCTACCTAGGGAGGTGGTAGAATCTCCATCTTTGGAGATTTTTAAGGCTCGGTTAGACAAAACCCTGGCTGGGGTGATTCAGGGGGAGTGATCCTGCTTTTTGCAAGGGGTTGGAATAGATGACCTCGTGAGGTCCCTTCCAACCCTATGATTCAATGAAAGTGGATAATACCCTTTGTTCCTCTGTCAGTCCTGGCCCAACGAGCTGGAGCAGGTACCTAAGTGATTAGGCTGAGTCAGAGCCTGATTTAACAAGAGGGGAAGGAATGGGCAGGAAGCAGGGCAGACTGCTGGTTGACCAGGAGGGTTGCAAAGCCCTGAGCTTTGGACCCCTTAGGACACCTGGGGCAGAAACAGGGGACCTAACTGTAAGCACTGTAAATAAATAAGCACAGGTGATGGCAAACAATGGCATGGTGAATCTTTTGTGGAGTTTAACACCAGGGGAATGGAAGCTGAGCTGAAAGTGGAAGAACATGCAAGGCGGACCACTACACTTACAAAGTGGGCAAATATTACCTGGAAATCAGTTAGACAAAAATAAACCATGATGACAATTTTACAAAATCGGTTTCCAGAGTACCATTACATTCTAATGTTCAACAGGGTGCACTTTGCAAGACCACACTCTCTCCCTAACACAGGGCATGCGCACGCACACACAGGCGGGGGATGTCTTGCGGTACCGTGGAGTGCAGTCTCACATACCCAGTGCTCTGCGATGCGGTGAGTGCACCCTAGTATTTCAATTCATGGCACACCCAGCCCTCATGAAGTACCTTTAAGTCAAATCTGGCTCACCATAGCAATGAGTTTGTCACCCCTAAGTTAGGGGGAGGGAATAGAAAGGAGGGGTATTTGGGGTGTTTTTTTTTTAATTGGTATTTAGACAAATATTTGTGGATTATGATGTGAGAAGTCATAGCTACAGTATTTCACTTCTGTAAAATTGTTTTGAATCTTTATTTTAACGTATATCGAACACACTTTGGTCTAGAAACTCCATGTTGGGTTTTTACTGTTGTATTCTAAAGAGACTGGTGTCAGTTTTATCAGGAGGGCTGAATGGTTAATTTAACATTTGATTATAAAATACTATTTACTGGTCTGCACATGGAGCTAGGAAGCTGGAAAACCCTATTTTTAATCCCTGCTCTGACACAGCTACTAACTCATTCTAAGGTCATTGGACGGCATCTAAGGGCTATGGTTTGTAAAGCATTTTGAAGCTGAAAAGTGATTTGTGTAAGTTAAGTATTATTATAAAAATAGATTGTCCAAAGGAAGCATTGAACTCTGGCACTACTTTAGCACAACAAGACACAATACTGTCAACTGAAATAAGACAGGCTTCTATAAGACTGCAAGACTATACGGGGAGCTGTGGAATCAGTGAAATTCCAGCCACCTTCTTGAATTGAAACCGCCACAGCCCTGCAAATCTCTTTTTGATGTTCTTATAGGTTCGGATTCAGTAACAAATGTCAATTTTATGATAGGGAACATTACAAATGCCTTTTGAAACTGAGGGAGGAGGGGAGCTTTAAATGCTTCATTAACATCCAGGAACTTGCTCCCTGGAAAGAGATTCCAAAATATCAACAATGAACTGGTTCCCTTTGTGGCAGGGCAGGACCACAAAACATTTGAAGTTTTAAACACTGAAATTGGTACCGCTTGTCAACATCTGTTCCTCTAGTCACTAATTATGAACCATTCTCTATGTGGAACAAAAGCTGTGTTGGTGAATAGAAGAAAAAGCATGTTGGTCTATAATCTATATGAAATATGTTATAGCTAGTGTAAAAAGCATACTATGGCACAAATTGACAGAGCCAGATGGGTACCCAGAAGTCAACTACTGCAGGAGAAGCCCATGAAAAACAACAACAGAACGCCACTGGTCACCACCTACAACCCCCAAGCCAGACCTCTTCAACACATCATCAAAGATCTACAGCCTATTTTACAAGATGATCCCTCACTCTCTCAAGCCTTAGGAGACAGACCTCTCCTTGCTTTCAGACAGCCCCCTAACCTTAAAAGGATACTTACCAGCAACTACAGATCATACAACAGAAACACTAAAGCAGGAACACAGCCCTGCAGCAGACCACGCTGCCAACTTTGCCCTCATATCTACACTGATGACACCATCACAGGGCCTAATCATGCCACCTACTCCATCAAGGGCTCGTTCACCTGCTCATCCACCAATGTGATTTATGCCATCATGTGCCGGAAATGCCCCTCTGCCTTATATATAGGACAGACAGGACAGTCTCTGCGCCAAAGAATCAATGGACACAAATCTGACATCAGAAATTGCAACACTGCAAAACCTGTAGGGGAACACTTCAATCTCCCTGCTCACTCCCTTGACGACTTGTTAATAGCTGTGTTGAAACAGATGAATAAGAAATCACAGCTTCAAAGAGAGACTGCAGAACTCGAACTTATATGCAAATTTGACTCAGTTGTCTTGGGGTTAAACAGGGACTATGGATTTTTCTCGCATTACAACAAGTGATTTGACCTCCCCCTCCTCTGTGCGCTGTTCCCCAGTGTTTTGAATCCTAACACCTATTTTGATTTGCTGTTACAGCCTGACCTGATGCTATGTCATACACTCCCCTGCATTTAATTTCCTCCCACTCTGTAACTTTCCTATCTTCAAAGCGTCTGATGAAGTGGGATGTTCTCCCACGAAAGCTCATGCGATACATAAATCTGTTAGTCTTTAAAAGTGCCACAGGACTCTGTTGTCTGACTTCCATTGACATTGGAGAGAGTTCCAAGTCAATTTCAAAAGCAGAATTGAACAGATGACTATGTGTTAATCCTAATAGTAATACAACTAGTACAAAATGCTGCAGCATGTCTTCTCAACAACACAAGCTACTGTGAGCACATCCCCCACTTTCCACACTAGCTTTCTATAGAATTTTGAATCGAGTTCAAGTTCTCAGTCCTCATCATCAACGTGCTCTATTGCATAGGTCCAGGATACCTAAAAGATATCTAAAGCTTCAGGATAAACTGCTTTATTTCTGTGAAGGTTGACCGAATAGCAAGAAAAAAAAATCGGGACAGAGAATGGGGGATAATAGTCACCTATATAGAAAAAAGCCCCAAATATCAGGGCTGTCAGGACATCTGATCACCCTACTTCTGTGGCAGAAGGGAACGCTCAAAAGCTTGTCTGTACAGGAGAAAAATGTTCTCCAAGGGTGGTCCAAGACTGTGTAATTAACCATCTTGGGAATGAAGGACTATTACACACACACTTTCTACTCCAAGTGCAAGTCATGTTCCATTGACCTTGACTTCATTAATATAAATACATAGCAACAGGTATATTTATTTAATAAATGAATGAAGAAACAAAAATTACTATTAAAACAAGACAGTCCATGGCGTGCACCTCTCCTCAAGTGAGAGAGCAAAACATGTGACAGATGTGGTCATAATATTTGAAACACTAATGGAAAGCGTTCAGATACCATGACAACAAGAACTTATATAACATAGAATAGAGACCCTTTGAAGGAAAAGTGCATGATCCTAAAAAGTATTTTTCATTCTAAATTTGGAAGAACCAGAAGAAAATCATCTCCCTTTTAAATGAAGTACTAAAAGGAATATTTAAAAGTTATTTTCATAGCAGAATAAGCCAAAAGAAGCCAAGGAGTTCAAAGTCCACTGACACATTGAGTTACTATCTCATCTTGGGGCACAGCTGAAACCCCTTCCACACCTGGTAAAAGCTGCAACCAAGGATTTGCCTTCCAGGGGCAGTGGTACTACTGTCGTCTTCTGTCAGGAAATAACTTTAAACTATAGCCTTCATATGAAAGAGCCCTACCACCAGATGCTCCCTGGAACACACATTAATTCAGTGCAGTTGCAAGATGCTATAGACAGCTCTTCCTATGTTGTGAGTTGCAACACACGGCTCCAAGCCTCTCAACAAAGAGTGGGTGAGAGTGTAAATGTACACCACTCCCGCTCCAGCTGGATATCTCATAAGCACAACCTCATCAGTGAATCTGGCCACCTACTGGTAGCTCATGTACTGCTAAAAAGGGCACCTAACATTTGCTACGTGGACACAATCTGAGTTTAATTTCATATTTTCCGGTTTTGATAAGCACGAGTTTAAGTTTCATTGGATCACTAGGTGCAGAAGCGTGGCCAGAATTTGTGTTTTTATTATATCAAACTACTTTCATTTAGACAAGTATAAATTATGTAAGCTTCTCCTTCCTTGCACCGATGACATTTTAATACGAATTACATTTTTGAAATTTAAATTTAAAAATGTTATGTGTGGAAAGACCGGGGTGCAACAGGTCCAGTTTCAGCCTGGAGTAAACGTATACAGCCATTCTGAAGACTTGAGTTTATAACAACAACACTGATTAAGTTTATCTGCAGCTACATAAACTCATAACCCTGATTACAGGAGGTAATTAATAATTATATGAAGTGTTACAAGATGATCATACCACAAAAGCAGCCAGACTCCTTTGGGGTGAATCCCAGTCAAAGCAACTATTAATGTAGTAGGCAGCATTTATGAGCACCATGACACAACGCTTCATGCGGATAAAGTTCCTTAGTAGCAGCTGTGGGAAAGATGAAAAGATGAAAAATATATTCAGAAAAAAAACCAAGACTTCAAACTATCAAGAGGGCTTACATCTTCAAGCTCATTCTCATTAAAGCAAGTTAGTAAACTTTAAAGAACATGTCAAGTTGCTTAGTTTATAGATCTAGAACATCTTCAGGATGTGCTGACAAATGGGAAAGGAGGGAATCTAGACAGTTATTCAAGTCATTTTATCACCCAGGGAACTTAGTTCTAATGTTTGTAAATTTCAATGACATACAAATGGTTGTGTTTCTCCTGAGAATTTCAAATACTGTTTTAAAATGTATAACAAACAACATGGAAGGCCATTTGCAAAAATTCAACTATGCTTTGGTCGCTGAACTTTGGGAATTTATTCTGACAAAATTTTTCAACAAGTAAGTACCTAAAATTAGATTCTACAGTTTATATTTAGGCACTCAATTAAGTGGCTTGATTTTTTTAAAACAGTGCTGAGCATTCAGTAGATCCCAATGACTTCAGTGTTTTGAAAATGCTGGCCTTTGTTTTAAAATTTGCGCTGTGAACAAGCAATGCAAAAATCACAGTTCTAATCAAATAGATCATCTATATTCAGTACATCTAACTTTCCCCTTTGCTCTAAAATATGTTGCCATACTTGCTTTCACAGTCATCATGTATTTTATAGACTTTATCACTGTAATCTTAACCATAGAGGTCTCATTATTATCTGCACAAACCTGAGTCATAAGGAGGGACAAGTTTGAATTCAGGGAGTAAAATCTTTAAGTTACCTAAAATGATAATGAGACCTAATTTATAAAACAGCTGAATGTAGTAGTGCATCATTTCATTTAAGTTTTTGATTAACACACGAAATGTATCTGTGATAGTAAAACCCCACCACCATCAGGAAATTTAGATATTTCAAAATGCTATTGTATTTACCATTAATTCAAGATTTCCCTTTGTAATTTTCAAATAGCTCTTTTCTTTTATAGGACTCATTATAATATAAGCTAATATCCTAAAAGTAAAAGCGGGTATTTAAAGTTTATTGCCATTGCCATCTGCAAGCAAGTACAATAACCATCATTTTCTGTTATGGAAGTAGGGAGAACAGCGAATCTTGAATAAAAGGCCACCTTGTTTTTTTTTGCTCTAATAATGAGGGGGTGGGGGTGAATGCAGCTCTAGTAATGCTTTCCTCATGATAGTGAAGACAGTATTTTGCCCTTTACAATTTCTTCAGTGAAACACAATGCATATATATATATTCATTCATGTGGTAGATACTGTACATCATATTCATGATTATGAAGGCTCATTAGTACTCAAATAGACTAGGGTTCTACAAAATAAAACGGTTTAATTTTCAACCCCTCTCCACCATAAACAGAAACTCTACTTCTCACAATCCAGCCAAATACCCAACTCCTCATAACTAAAACACAGTACTGTGGAAAGTCTAAAAAAAAAAAAATTAGGACAAAAACATAACATGTGCCTTTTAAAATAATTATTACCAGACTATATCATAACCATAGGAGGCAAAAATATTTTAAAAGGAAAGAGGACACAGTTTTTCTAAGCAGATGGCCCTGAAAAGCAATAAATTATGTGATTTTGGCTGTCTCAACTGAGCATCTAATAGAACACAACACTTAAAACCTAGCTAAGAGAATCTTAATACACTCTCTACTCCAAAACAAAATGGAGTTCTTTCAGGTCAAGGTTAACAGCTAGAATTTATGCTAGACTTTGCTTACATCCATCTGATATGTATGGACACACTGATTATTTCAGCTGTGTTCTCATGCACGTTTCAGGGAAATGAACCTGCAATTTACAATGAATTGATAAAATAAAAATTGTATACATGTTTTTCTCTCTTCTTGAATCTCATTTTAATTTTGTCAACAGATAATTGAAATGTAATTCTTTTCCCCCGCTGAAGTTTGACATGGCCGTGTTTAGAAGCTTACATCTGATTTTAAGTCTTTCCAAAAGGATTTAGTCTTTTCCTCCTTTTTACCTGTTTAGACAGTCTGTTTTCCTCTTCAATGTACTTCTGTTCTTTGGGCATTAATGTTCGTATGCTGGCTTTCACCTATATATCAAAATATGTCTCAATATTATGGACTTACATAGTACTTACTAATAATACAGATTTCAATTTGCAATAATTAAGTTTCAAAGTCATAGCTGCCAAACCCATATAATATAAATGTATACACAGGCACAAGTTTCTGTTTCTTACATTAGCAGCAGCAGCAGCAGCAGAGTAACAAAAAGGGTGGGTGTGCCAGGCAGTGGCAGAGGAGTATTCTGTAGTTATATACATCAAGGTTTAGACAAAATGAGGAATGACAGAAATTCTCTACAAATCAGGAACAAAAGCTTTCATGAAACTGAACTCTTTAGCAGTACAAAAAAGCCAAAGTTAAGACTTACAGCATTAAAAATCACATCTATTTCAAGATAGATGACCCCCTTTGTTGGCCCTGTCAGCTGCTTGTTTTTCAAGACGTAGGCTTTCTGTTCACCATTTTGAATCTGCGGGAAAAGGACATGACAGCCGTCTGTCTTGCGGTCTCCACTGAATACACTTCCTCAGTAACCTTTGACCCCCAGCTGCTGAAACTGACAGAGAACCCAAAACAACTGTGGCAATTTTGACAAGTACCTGTTCATTACCAGGACCAAGTCTGTCAGGAAAAATTAACTATCATGGGATTCAACATGGCCGTGAATTGAGTATGTTAAAAATTTTAGTGTTCTTATTACAGACCTTGGTTGAGAAATGACAGACAAGGAGCTGAGATTTTTTTATGTTTTCCTTGAGCAAAAGAAATACAGAGCAATATGTCAGGTGAATGAAACTTACAGACAGCAACGGTATAGCAACTTTGCCCAGGAAGTCAGCACTCCGATCTCTATCTTCGTCATAAACTGTCACTTCAAGAACTGAGTGGATATCTTTAATATTGCTATTCAGGAAAAAATACACACAAAGGAAGGGGAGGGGAAGTCACCTACATCAATGGTTACCAAGGACAAAAACATAATAAAGTTAGCAAAAAACAAGTAATATGCATATTTTTAAATAGCATCTAGGGAACAAAGCTTGGGTAAATGAAATGCCCCTGAATGCAGATAAACCACAGTATTGGTCACTTCACTGTTAGCAAGGCAGTTCTGCCATGTGTACCAATTCTCATCATTAGACAGAATTCTTTAAATTTATCTGGTGTGTGCACCTCAAGAGTTACAGTGAAAGGCAGGGCTGAGAAGCACGAAGGGATTTACAGAAGCAGACAGAAGATTTGATAGCCATAAAAGACTATCCCTTAAAATATTACTGTCCTTGAGGTAATTTGAAATGGAAAGCTCTGATAGCTGTAGCTCTCTAAATGAAAATAAATAATAATGAATAAACTGTGCATGTCTTTGGGTTCAGAGTGAGCCCTCCTCTTCCAAAATTCCAGTATAATCCAAACTATGCAACAGCTGCAACAGCCACACACAAAAAAATTTGGAAATATGTATACAAAACATATATTTTTCAGTTTTTAGAGTATTTCTGTTACTAGATATTAAAGAGTTCATTACCATGCATAGCAGATGGCACTGCATGTTATAAAAGCTTATGTAAGCTATTCAGATTTTTGGTTTTGGAAAAAGAAATAAGAGTTGCTCCACAGCACTTGTTCTTTGATCACATTGTTTTCCCAGAAAAGATAAATTAAAGGAAAATACTTTAACTTGAATAGAACATACACATGTAGGAAGTTTCTTTTTTAAAGGCAAAAATCAACCAACAAATTTAAGACTATGCCAAACAATTGATACAATTGCAAACATTACAGAAGATTCTGTGAAGATCCCTCTTGACGATGGCGTGAGTTTTTTTTTATTTGATTACTGACTAGGTCTTTTGTCCTTTCCAAAAATGTGATTTCTCATTCAGAGAGCACTGCTGGGTAGTGGAGGTTGATTAGTTACTGACTTTCTTGGCAGATAATAAATTAACGAAGAATTTAGAATGTTTTTACAGATTCATAAGTGAGAACTGTGTGAGAAAGCTAATGAGAATTACAATTGTTGTGGGATTTTTCTTTTGTTCTGTGTTCATTACCGAGGCCCGATCACAGAGCAAGGGAAACTGCGCTCTACAGATCCTGTAGTACTGGTGGTAAATATATGACTGACAAATTTTAAGAACAATGGGGAAATTAAATTAGAAGTTGTTTTGGGATCAAGAGCAATAATTAATATTCTCATTTATGTCAAAGTGAAACACAAAAAGCTAAAGCTTCTATGGGGTTTGAGTGCAGATTGTTTGCAGATTTCAGCAGCAGAGAAACCTGGAGCTGATCAGTTTCTCCTCACTGGTGTCGTGCTGCACTCAGGAAAAGAAAGACAGACTGACTTCATTCCTGGAAGATAAATTTTTCTTTAAACTTGTCAAATTTTTTTTATTGTTTTTAGAATTATAGAGAAATAAAAATAACTGCACCACTTCCCCCACAAACTGAATGTTTCAGACATCATATTTTATCCGTAGCAGCACTGTATGAGTATAATATAGGATAATATTTTGACTAAGTCATTTGGAAAAATGCCAGGAAAATAATCAAGATGGTAGAAAAATATATGTTTTACATTTCTTCCCACAGTTAATTAGTGTTTAATAATTACATTTTTATGACATTCATAAGTATCAACCTATTTCCCCACTTCCAACTCTAAGCCTACACCCTGTATCAGCACACTTAACTGTCAATGAAACTAATGGGAATATGAACTGCTCAGCACTTCACACTTAGCATCTCATGGAAACAAACCTTCTTTTCTTATCATCAAAATGATCTAGTCTACATTTAAAAAAAATTATCCTCAACCAAATTCTTTTTCAATGAACTATTTGGTTTTAAAAAAACAACAGTGTTCTAACACTATTTTCCTTGTTTAGCAGTAGGTAGCTCTGATTTTTTTAAAAAAAGTGTGGGGGGGGGGGCCCACAGGAAATAAACTTACAACGTGAAGACTTTGTTCCATTCAGGGTTCAGATTTTTGTAGACTGTATGCGTCAGTAGTCTGTCATTGTTCAACTCAACTACACAAAATGGGTCACTTTTACCTAGACAGAGAGAACATGGAACAAAATCCATTAACATTCTGCATTTAAAACTCACAGAACCTCCTCTCAGCTTGGATTTAAAAAAACCCCGAAAGATGTAAAGACAAATTCACATGTACTGCTTTCCTGATCACAATTTGCATGGACTTTCAAGGTGTTGAGGACAATTAGGAGGCTTCGAAGGGATTCAGTATCCCTTAGGATCAACCTTATAGTTGGCTCAGGCTGGACTGATCAGACAATTGTATTATTCTGACATGTAGGAAATTTATAAAGAGGCATAATGTAAAGCAAATTGTTCAGCTGACACTATTCGAGAGAAAAATATCTAAACAAGTAACAAAAACAAACTGCTTCATGGGGGGTGGGGGAAGAGGAGGAGAGAGGGGCAAGAATATGTCCATCACTGCACCTATTTTTATTTCCATAATGATTATTTGAAGAGGACAACCACTTTGCTGAGAGAGTGCTTGCTCCACATGTATATTACTAGTAAATTGCAACGTGGCCTGATGCTCATGGTTTAAATCCAAGTTCTATGCATGAGCACCCTTTTTAAGTCAATAGGTTTAACACAGGGTACATGGGTATTGACTTCACATGTAGAGTGGTGAATCATTATTAAGGGTACCAATACATTAGCTGCCAAGCCCCAAAATAACTCAAACAACTCCTGTAAGTCAAGGGAATTATGCAAATTAACATCAACACTAAACTGCATATTACAAGAGTGGTTCATCCTTGACTCTGACCTGTCCATAGAGAGCGCAAAGGATTTGAAAATTACTGAGTGTTGGCACTAGCTCTTCACACTAAAATCTAGCATACTAAGCAACTGTATTTTGCAATGTCTTCAATATTCCCATAATGCAATGTCATGTATTATAAGAGCCCATAAACTCAATGGTTCAATGGAGCTACATTAATGATATTAGTAAGGCATGTAATTTGTTTCATACCTTATACAAATGACAAAGAAATCAATATTTAGACAAAGCTGTCCAGAGGTTACATCTTCCAAACTGCAATATTGATTCAGAGTACAACAGAGGTTAATGGGTATATTAACTTTTATGATAAAGAATAATTATTTTAAATATGATGTGAATTACAGTCATAGTGAACATTTACATTCTGTAGAAATCTTTTAAATAAAACTTGAAAAAAGATTGATTAATTAATTAGCCACCAGAGATAGGTACAATATGCATCTGAGAACATTTACCTGCAACATAACTCTAAAAGGAAATTAGAGACGGATCTTTCACATTTCTCAAGTTTTCTATGTTTTAATATTTCAAAAGAAGACAGGAGATTGTTCTGCTTTTAATTGTGACTAACATACTAGCTAAACAGAGTAAATTTATTGCATAATCTCCCATGTTCAGTTATATTTGCATATCATTTTAGATCATGATTTGTGAATATTGTATATATTTCCTTGCATTGTTACGTCTAAAAATGCTCTTTACGATAAAGAAAGACAAAGAGTCTGATACAACAGGTTAATTAAGAAAATGAATTTATGACGACACTCCTTTGTTTACTGCATGCTTTCATACATCACTTTTCCCCACAACTCTCCTCTTACAAAAGGCATATAAATACCAATTCAGTCAAGAAGGCCAAATAATAAGTAACACATCACAATGGACGTTTGATCATGTGTTACTGCTCCTCTAGATTGGGTTTAATTTCTCAAGTTATTGTAAAGAAAAAGCAACTCTCTCTGGGTTCACAAGTTCAATTTGTTTTCAATTCATCTGAAACAATGATGGCTTTGCTTTAGGATATACGGGAATATTACAAACCTTTACATGAGGCTTTGCATATACTCTTCACTACACAGATAGAAGTTTTCACACCATTGCTACCTCCACCAAACAACGTCTTACTCTAAATGGAGGGTAGGGATCTTACATGGGAAGACCAAGATAAATCAACTACCTCTGCCCATGAGCATACTTTTCCATACGCTAGAGCCCTCATATTAGAGCCAAGCAGCTGCATGACAAAGCATTTTGTTGCAAGGTGAGTTGACCTTTTAAGGGGCTTTGGGCTACACATGTGCCAGTATTGGCTTGCCTCCTCGTGTAGAAAAAATAAGTGAGAAAAGATCAGGTGGCTACGAGCAGGCCTATGTTGAAAATTAGAGTAGCTCATGGCTCAGTGGTGGTGGCAGCAGCAATTCAAAGGAAGGGAGACTCTGAGCAGAGAGACCTTGCAATTAATTTTTATAAAGAGCTGGAATGCAGCCAGGAGGGCTGGGAATATAAAAAGAGACAATGAAAAGATGACAACGCAGTTTTGGACTACAGAGAGCAAATTGCCTGGTTATTCCAACTCTGGTCACCCACAATACAGGGTGGACATGGGTTCCGCTATGCTGTCACCTGGTAAGGAGGAGCAACCATCCCTGAAAACAAGGTGTGGACCAACTAGAGCCCAGAAGGAGCAGAAGCTGAGTCCAGAAAAAGGGCAGCACTGGAAGATTTGTGTTTGGAATTAAAACGCTAGATCATTGCAGCTACCTGACAGCACTGAGAATCAAGAATTCTGGAAACCAGTGAATGACAAACTGGGGGAAAAAAAAAAAAAGTGAGGCTGACAGAGGCAGGAACTGACACTGAGTTCAAAAGGGCCTGGCTACACTCCTTCATATTGTCATTTCTCCTTGAAGCAGCCAAAATTAAAGGTCACATATTGTCTTCTATTGTGTTGCCTCTAAAAATATAGGCATGAGCAAGCCTTATTCAGGCCTGGAAATCAACATGTCTCATTTTGAGTATGTGGACACCATCCACAAAGACAAATCCAGAGTAATTTTACAACTGCTTGGTGGGTCTCATATCTGCCCTTCATCTCGTTGGTTCTGGAAATCTGACAAAATTACTTTATGCAGTTAGTCCTTTCCCAAAGAGTTATTTGCCATAAGTATAAGCATTGAGCCCAAAGGGACCTGGAACAGGTTAAGGCTTTTAGACCACCCCAAAATAACAAGATAGTGACTATATCAGGAGGAAGACACTTAGAAGTCTGCTTTTAAACTTGTCATTGTATTCAAGCTCAATAGCTGAGACAGCAACATAAATAGTATTTAGATAAACTTCACACACCTCTTGCTTAGCCAATGCTGCTTAGCCTTAACAAGTAAGTTAGCCAGCTACTTGTGAAGACTATACCCATTTTTCTACAGAAGACGTGTTTATCTCCAAATTTACACCTGGTTCCCTACATCAGCTCTAGGAGTTATGTCCAAAAATTTGAAAGCTCCAAGCTGCCAGTGCTAGAGTTATTTTCAACATCAACTAAGGTTAAGATGATATCAAAGGCATGACATTCCTATGGACCTATTATTTATTAGCTATTGAACACTAAATACATGCTCAGTGCTTCACAAGAAACAAAGAACCTGCTTGAGGAACTTATACTCTTATCAGCATGCTCCAAATTCTTCTGGAAGTAGTACTCCCTACTGTACAGAATTCCATTCACTTCAGTGGAACTCAGAGTATTAAGTATCTGTTGGCATTTGAAGGATCAAGCCCTGTATTATGAATTTATAGGGCAAGTCGGAAATAAAATCAATAGATTTCCAGTGACTGAAATCAATCAGAAAGTAGAGGAACATCTACAGCAAAGCTCAGTATGCAAACCTCAGTACGCTTTTCTGTTGATATTGTCTCTCATGCTTTTTGGATTCCTGTTTGTGACCCTAAAGACTCATGAAAAGGCAGAAATAAGTGTTAATTTAAAACAATACTAACTCCAAATAATCTAAAAGAGAAATGAGTTTCCCTTTGAACTTTCTCCTTTTTTAACTTTATTCATTATATGTTCCATATTTTTTTCACACTATACTCTCTACCTGGAATGACTTCCCTATTTGCATATCAGCTCCTACTGGCTCCTCATGTGAAACATTTCTTTAAACAATGACCTTTTTATAAAGCTTTTCTCTATACCTCATGTTTTGTACACTTCTACATGTAACCTGCTTTCTATTATACTATTTTTCCTAAGGTCTTTAGAGTGCAAGATCATTGAAACAAGAACTTAATTTGGGTGATATTGATCATCTACTATTTTGTACTGTGTACTCTCTTTGGCACTGTGTAAATAAAATTAAAATGCTCATCCTTTCAACCAACACCACATTATTCAGAATGACCAAATGTTCTCTGACAGGAACTGCATTATACGCTTCTTCAGCTTAAATGGTCTTCTTTATGTAGTATTGTTTGGGCCATGAAAGAGACCAATGAGTTCTAGCAACCAAGAGAGATTTCATCCAATTTATTCATCCAGTCCAATACTCAGAAATGTTAATTGCTATCTGGTAAGCCCTGGAAATATGCACTGAGTTCAAATTCAGTGACCATACTCCAAGAAGGCTTATTCTCTCAGGATCCACTAAAAGAAACCTGTCAAAATAATTGGGGAAAAAAAAGTAGAAATCCAACCTCCAAATTCTGCTGGCATGTATTGATGCAAAAATATTTCTCCTTGAAACTGAGCTTCAGGAAGTGAAAATTCCTCATGCCTATCTATAAAGAGATGCTAACTCCAACTGCTGTATGTGTACTAAGGGATGAATGGACAATATCTAAGACACAACTATCTCATTACTGGACTGATGCATTGTTACACATATGACCAAAAACAAACAAACATCAATATATGGACATTTGACTCTTGAGGTTTTCCTTGACATGTCGTCAGCTAACAGGTGTGCATGGATAACTAAATCTACATGAGCCAGTGATCCCAATTGTACTTCAGCTCATGACGCCATCACAGTATAAATTAATTAAAAAAGAACATCTTTACTTCCATGATTCCTTTTGTGGCATTCCAATTACTTTTTGAAGCCAGGATACTTCCCCTTCCCGCATCCACACCCTGACTCTCTCTTCAAATGTCTCTCTTAATTTATAATTCCCCTTTGTACCATCTCCCCTGTATTAGATCATAAAAAAAGAAAAATGCTAACCCAAAGACATTGTTCCAAATCAGATTTTTCCAGCTGTATTCTTAATAATTCCTGCTGGCACATTTTTCTTCCTCTAATTCTGTCATATCAAGATAGGAGAGCCTAACCAACACATTAACTCATCTTGTTTCCTTCCTGGACATCATCTATTTTTTCTGCTTTGATTTCAAGACACAGACAAGTAAATTGGTGGCATACAAATATTTTATATAAGAGACATCAAATTATCATAAAATATTAGCCACAGTGGTAGTAGAACTTTTAACTGTCTCAGTCCCTCGGTCTCCTGAGCACATCAAGAAATCATGGCCCTAACTAATTTCTTCCACCAAAGTTCCAAACCCGCAGGGTGCAGTAGCAGAGGAAACCACTTTTATTCTTAGCGCATCTTCTTGCAAGTAAAAATTCTCTCTTTTATTCCAGGAGATTCTTTAAGCAATGGAGTTGCAATTTTGTATTCTCTTTCCTACCTTCCCATGCCACTAAGACATTGCACTGATAATTAAGATAAATAAGAATAAACTATAAGACTAAAACAGAAGCAAGAGACTATTGGTTTCAATGTATGGGTACTGAGGTGTGGTGTTGATCTTGACATACATAAGAACTAACAAGGTAACCTGGTCTTGAACGCTCTCCTGGCCTTAACCGCTATGATTCTAAAAAGCCAAACATGGGGAATCACTTTTTTAAAAATGTGCTTACCCATATTAATGTTTTCTCATCTACTCTTATTTAAATAATGCCAGGAAATAGCCACAATTTATTCAGTAAACTTTGTCTTTCTATGTGGTATTTGACTAAAAAATGAGACCACTGGTGACACTTTGCCAAAAGCCCCCAAGTCTTTTATCTCATCCAGCTTTCTGCGGTCTCATTGTTTTAGTGCCTAATTCAAAACCAATTGAAGTCAGTAAGTCTTCCTCCCATTGACTTCAGTGACTTTGGAACAGGCCCATAATTCTCCCACTGAATCTTACATGACGATCTTGGGATCTGCTACCTATTTTGACTACAAATCACTCAAATCCTTCTTTAAAAATGCACCACTTCCACAAAACTGTTCAATAATGCCTCTAAAGACGACATATATAATACAAAATTCTATTAAAAAAAAATCATCACACAGCTTTCAGATTTCATCTGTCTTTTCAACTGGAGCACTGTATTTTTGGTCTTTTCTAATCAACTTTATGGGGGAAGGATGAAAAAGTAAGTTTAGAGGATGGAATGGAGCTATTTACTACATTTCAATGTTCTATATTCCTCTCTCTTTAGTCCTGACCCCTTAACAATGCAAAGTAACAAATGGGAATTTTCTCTGATTAAAGACCATTGAATTTGGCCCTTGATTTAAATTTCTCAGTGGTCATATTTACATAGGTTAAACATTGAAGTGTCTTCATTAAATAATAGTTATTATTATGCTATATAATTATTAATAATTATATGCAATATTGAAATATCAGTCGACAGAAAGCTCTGCTGCCTAATATTGGGTTAAGTACGTAAGACTTTAAAAAAAATATAGAGACTTTCAAGTGCTTAATACTAGCATTTGCAGATATATTCATTTGGATTAACATGACAGTCACTACTATTCATACCACAGCGAGTAAGATGACTTCCAAATAGCATCAGGTAGAATGTTTCCTTCATAGAATTAAGTGCATTGTGTGTAATTCAGTTGCTTGAATTGAAAGCTTGTCATGTATTGTTTGAAAATATCACAAATCATGATTATTGTGATTATTATTATGGTTATTGTGATCTATGAAACCCACTGCCAAAAATCTCATTTTTTGGAAACACTGCAAGCCAGCTCATGACTATAGGAGTCAGTGCCATTTAGAAAGCCTCAAATGTCACGAAGATTGCTGCAAACTCCCTACCAACCAGCTGTCTGGACCTGAGCAGCCAGTATGACCTCTGGCCACGAGGAATGATAGCTTAACTGGGTGTTCTATGGTCTGTGCTATAGAGGAGGTCAAAGTACATAATCACAATAGGCCCTTTTGGTCTTAGAGTATGTGATTCTATGAGAGGCTGCCTTATGATTAAGCACAGGATCAAGACCAAGAGACTCCTGTGGTCTATTGGCAGCTCTGACAATGACTCCATCTCTGGCCTTAGTTGAATCACTTAACTTTTCTTGGAAACAAAGTCCTATGGCACTTTTAAAGTCTAATAGATTTATTTATCGCATGAGCTTTTGTGGGAGAAAGCTCATGAGATAAATAAATCTGTTAGCCTTTAAAAGTGCCACAGGACTCTGTTTGTTTCTCTGCAATAGACTAACATGGCTGCCCCTTTGAAACTTTACTTTTCTTAGTTTTCCACCTGCAAAGTATTAATGATAATATCTACTTCACAGGGAATGTGTTAATTAGTTAAATTTATTAAGTGTGTGTTTGTCATGAATATTCAGGATATCTAAAAAGGATGTTCAGTGCAACAACATTTAAATAAATGTTGCAAAATATTTCCACAATCAAGTTAATTAATCACAAATATTTGCACCAAAACCTGATTCTAAGAACTCTGCTGATCACATCAGGGAACAGAAAAAACATCTGACAGTTTTGTTACTGTGTTTTTCCTTTAATAATTTAAAAATAACTTTTTAAAAATGAAAAATTTTAAACAGCTAATAATAGTATGGACTAAAGCCTTTGTGTACATAAAATATTAGGATCAGTGAGTTTTTATTTACCTTAGAATACTGTCTATTTTGCATGATTGCTGGTTACTTTCATAAAGATTGGTTTTAAAACTTATATATAACACTAGATATGCTGCTATAAGATATGGCTACAAATGTAATTTGCACTAATTTCAAAAGGTTATCTGGAGATCCTTCTATGTCTGTGTTCAGAATCTCATTTGTGCACAGAAATTTGACATTTGATGTGCAAAAATTTCCAAACATTTCAGGAACCAATTCAAATGATGTTTTTTTGAAAATGTGGCCTTAAAAATTACAATGGAAAAAAATTGCAACCGTACTTCAAATTCTTGAAGTGTTATCACTTTGATTCTGATCCTACTTTCAATTAAATAAATCAAATTTTAACTATACATTTACTGGGAACAGGATTGAATATCTTTTATGAACCCGAGAAAATGCAAAAAATCATTTTCTCAAACTACATTTTTTCTCTATTCTCTGAAGAAGCTTGAAACTTGAAATACCTATGATAGTAAATCCAGCTATTTTAAAGCCTTTATTAAAAGATATCTTTTATAACAAGCTTTGTCTAGAAATCTCAGAACCTAAAATATACTGACAATCAACTGATAATGAGGTCAGAAATACAAGTAAATTTACTTCTAATGAAGTCTGGAGACAGTAATCAAAGTGTTAACAATTCATTTCATGCATATCTCATTTGCCTCTTCGCTGATATTTATCACATAATACTGTGAGAAAGTAGAGGTCTAAGATGCTCCAGATAAATGGCTCAATTAATTGTACAGAGGTAGCCCTCTTTGAGCTGAACCAGAGCTGTGAGCTCTTTATTAAAAGCACTATTCTGTAGCCCATAACCTTGTTCCTTGACTCCTCTCTAGTTTCCAATTTAAACAAGTCCCCATGCGGCCTGCTCTAAAGGGCTTTGTCTCCCTGTCATTGTTAAGAGAGCCGAGGCATCCTGGAAGTGTGAAATCAGACCTCATGAGCTGAACGGTTCCCCAGGGAACGCTGGACTGTGCAGAAGGTCAAAGTCATGGGCTGGACCATCTGAAAGCGTCTGATCGCCAGTCTGTGTCACAGCAAGTGGGGTGGGGGGAGCTCGGGGACTAGAATTGAACACATCTTAATTAAAGCCCACAGACAGCAAAACAAACCGTTTTCTAGGCAGGCTGTCAAATGGAGCTTAGATTTAGCACTACTAATGAATTTGAGTTGCTAACTCTTATTTCTTAAGATAATAAGAGTCTCAGAGAAGTTGATAAAAATGGAGGCATCTCTTTTTCCTCCCTGTTTTCTTCCTTAAATAATCTGCCATCAATCAGGCTTTTTTGTTGTTGTTGTTGTTTTTGTTTTCTCTTCTCCTAAAGAAAAGCATAAGCATATCTACCTACCTTAATAAAGGAGCAGAATACACCATCTATTAAACCAGTAGGTTTTCACTCCAGAGGGCTAAGCTGTCTATTTATATAACCTTGTTGCAGAAAGTAGAATACATTTTACCCGGCAATTGCTTTAACTGATATTGTATTTCATTTTTAAAAGTGCCCATTTCTTTCTGAAATATATTTGGGTTAGGTATAGATAAAGTATATAACTTTGAGATATCAACATACTTGATGATTCCATTATGCAATACGTATCACTATATTGTCAGCATATACCTTCGTTTAAAAGGACTTAATTGTACTCCTGTATACCAGAAACAGCTGGCCTCTCTAAGGAGACTTTGATCGCTTCCTCGGGAAACACAAGGTAGCCCAATGTAAAGAGGGGGAAAGGAAAGGGATAACTTTTCCTTTGTTTGTTCAAGTCTTGGCAGGAGAAAAGCCAACCCCAAACCCACACATCATCCCCAAACACTGAATAACATTCAGTGGGGGACTTGCATGAAAATATCCAATGAAGAAAAGAAAGGTTGAATAGACTACTTTGTTCCATTCCAATTGTTCAAATTAAAATTCCAAAAGTATATTTTCTAATAATTTACCAGTGAGAACTCTTTGCTACACCACGCTCCCTAATATAATAAAAGTTGACACAGATGTAAGCCCTACTAAGCAGAAATTCCATGACCACCTTTGAGACCCTCTGTGTATTTGCCTGGTGCAAGTAAAGTATATTTTTTATAGTAGGTCAGTTCCTTTAGAGACCGATCTTATAACGTGCTCAGCAGTCTCCATTCCCATCAAAATCAAGCTGGAGAATTCAAGACCTCAGAGGATGATGCCCTTTTTGGGTGTTTGTGTAAATGGGTTTACCAAATAGTACTTTTCAAACACCGTTGTAGTACACATTAACAGTGACCAATTTTCAAAACTACAGCATGCAGTTTCTCAGGCTGCAAAAGACTGCCCGCAACTTGACTGAAATTTCAATCCACTCTTGTGTCTTGTTCAATGCATATGTATGTGTGGGAGTTGCAAACTGAGGCCTTAACCACCCAGTTAATCTCTTTTTTTTAAATCTGTATTAACCTTAATGATTTGAAGTGCACTGTCCAATACTGGGCTATTGAGCCTAAAGAAAAAACTATGCTCTACTATCAACAGTTTATTAGGGGCTTAACTGAAGTGACCCTACTGTAGTAGCATTCAGCTGAACAAGGCTATGGGCTTTTTGTGGAAAGGAAAAGAATTGAGGGTTTCATTAAAAAGTAATTTGTGCTTTTTACTCCCTCATTCAATGGGACTCTCAATTGCTCTTTATTCACACAGAGTTAATACAGTATTACAGTGCTTCTCAATGAATGTATGGTAACAAAAGAAAAATTTTACATTTTGAAGGGAAAAAATTCTTTTTAACTGTAGTAAGATTGATGACTACCTAAAAGATTACAGCAATCTCCTCCTCTTCCCCCACATTTATGCTTAATGATGGAAAAGTATGATTATTTTTTTTAAAAACTATTCATCCTAACCTAGTGAATTTTGACTTATTACTTTATGTTCAAAATGCTTGAAAGTGATATGGGATATTTTCAATCTACAGAAGATGGAGCCAATCACATAGGTGCTGTATAGGGATGTGTGTGTTGCTTTTTAAACTCAGGAAAAAAAATCCTTAAGATTAACACAGAAAAAGGATGTATTATTATTTATTTGTATTATTGTAGATAAAAATACAGAGAAGCATCCTGATCTATGCTCATGTGAGCAATCCTTAATCACATATGTTGTGTTTTTAATATCAGTTGGTCAACTCACATCAATAAGGATTACTCCTTAAGTAAGCGTTGGAGGATGAAGTCCTAAATGCTATCTACTGGACACTTTATTGGCGGTATAATGGGGAATGAACACAAGATGAAGAATTAAAGACTAAACAATCAGCAAATCAGTTATTTATAAACTGCATTATTCAAATTCAAAATTTAATCTGAAGGTAGATTAGTCACATAATTCTAAAGATTTTTACATGAAGTAGCCGTACATTTCTTAATAAACCTTTTGCTCTCCTTTCAAACTGATGGCAATTTTTTTTTCTCCTCAAAAGGCGCAATATTTGTATAAACTTTGAAATACATAGACCATAGAGAAAACACACTTGTATGATATAAATAATTGTTCTGGCTATTCCTAAAGGACAAAATATTTAGGACACATAGGGAAGGGGAAGGATATCAAATGTTCCTTACAATTGCTAACTGATAGTCATTCTGGATATACAGAGTCTGCAAATAGTTTTTGGAAGTTATGCACATCTCTAATTGAATCAAATGTATTTTCTAAAACTTGTGCATCCAGCACAAATGGCATGTTGATGAGGAATAGTCCAAGACTGAACAAGGTCAGAAACTGAATTATCCCATTGCCCCTGAATAACTTAATCTCTCTCTCTGTTCAGACCACATTGGATTATAAGGTCAAACCAGAGTGAGGAACCATTAGAAGTGTTTCTACAATCTCTGCCAAAGAAAGAATCTGTTATTTTGTGTTCCACCAACTGGATGACCTGTTTCAGTAATAAAAATTTTGTCTTATTAGATCTTCTAAGATAACACACTATTGATATTCATGTTAATCAACAAAGAACCATGAGAAAAGGAATTTTCTTCCATATATCTATACTTATACCTGTGACAGGACTTTAACTTCCAAAGTGGCAGCTAAGTAAATGAGGTTAATATAGTCAGCGTATTCATGAATTTTACAGCTGCAATGGCTACTCTCTGAAAAAAGGACAATCTCATCTTGTTCCATTCAGTATGTGCATTGTGCAGGTGTAAGTGCAGGCACAGTTCTTTTAAGAGAACATATTTCTGAAGAAAAATGGTCACTATGATTGCAATAATTGTTCCTAAATAATATCCAAAAAACAGCTAATTATTAGTACAAGGACAAAACAAGAACATTTAAAATCAGAATGATTTAAAGAAATCTATTTTCTTATGATTATTTGGGAAGCAGTTACTTCAAAGGTCCAGCTGTTTACCTATAATTGGTCATTTCCATTTGTAGCACTGGTTTCAGGAAACTCAATTCCTTGGGAAGATTTTTTTTTTCTTCATTTTAAACCAGAAACAGCATGGCAAGATCTAAAGCAAGTACCAAAAGATTGTTTTGGTGACAGCTTTGGAATGATATCTGAGTCTAACATATTTTGAATTAACAACGCACTGCCTTGTTTTATAAACACTCCCCTTTAATCCAGTTTTGATTCTGAGACTTTTGTATGTTTGTATCCATTAGAGAATAAAGTCCTGCACTTGGATCTCACAAAGTGTCTTTGCAGGACCTCTGATGGTGAAATAGGTGCATTTCTTCTTTCCCATAAACACTCTACATAGGACTCTGTTCAATGGTATTACAAGGGCTTATTGTCCAGCAGATAAAAAGTTTTGGTTGTTTGACTGGGGCTTTTTGGAGGGTAGAAAGTGAGATTGTTTGCAACCTGGCCAATGAAATTCTGACATTTATCTTTCATAAATTTCACATTTCATGGAAACTGATCTTTTTTTTTTTTTTTTTTAAATGACTCAATTCAAGGCTCTTCCATTATACTATCTACTATCACAGAAACTGAATCAGTCCTTGCCTGTGACATCAGCTGCCATCAATGCTTCTGCTCTGATGACCTTCACCTGTAGAAATCCCACATCCTTCATGTTGTGAAACATCCTCATTGTGCTCTAAATAATAATAATATAAAATTATTACAGGCTGTACGGAGAGGAAAGAGGTTAATGATTTTCCCTCTCCAATCCAAATTCCATTAAATACAATGCTATGTTTCACATGTTTTTCCTTCTTAATTTTTAATCTCAACAGGAACTTACTGTTACCAGTCTCTGTTTCAATACATTCCATTCCCCAATCATTTTAAGATAAAAATTGAAGAGTATGTCAGGATCAAATGTATTTATAAGAAATTACCGCTACTGTATTACTCTCCTATTAGGTATCTGAGCTATTGACTGCAGTTTTAAATTTTGGCACCCTATTTAGAACAATGAAATGTAAAAAAAAATATAAAGATGGTTAAAGACAATATTTCCCCTTCTATATGAGAATCATAATTACGTTTTCCTTGTCATAGCTCATGCAAAACAGTTTCACATGTGATTAAGGGCCATTTTTTCCCCTCGAGTATATGCGACTACCAGTGTGTTTAACAGGAGTGACACATGCAAAGAAAATAAGAGACTGAAAGATGGCTCTCAGTACATTACAAGGCGCTCTCACAATAAATCTCTTTTCCCCCATCACCAAGGTTTATGTATAATTTTTTAGATACATTTTGAAAAAGAAAAAAAATCCCTGAAAGAGACAACTAGCATTTATTCATGATAAGCAATGTTTTTGGAACTCTGTTAAATAACTCTTTAGAAACAATTTTAAAAAAATAAATAAAGTTACAGCATGATATTATAGTAACTGTGTGCATAAACATTTTTTATAAAGCCTGAATGCAGCGGCCAGGTCACAGATGCAGTTTTAACACCATGGTTAATTGAGAGGACCAATGTTAACATTTATATATTATACATCTATCAGGATCTCTGAAACTAAAATTAGGTTCCCGCATCCTGATTTAGATGCCTATGGATGCAGTCTGATTTTCAAAAGTGGCCCTAAAGGTTAGCATTTGTGTACAAAGTCACTCATGAACAAAACACCTGAAGTCATTTTTAAAGGCCCAATAAGGTTTTGCTCATGGCCTTATTCTACCTTTTGTGATACAGATAAAGCATGCGAAACCTCTTACTTATGTCTGAATATTTATGACAGTGTTTTGGTTTGTAAGCCATGCAAGCATAAAAACAGACACTGAGTCAAGAATTTTGAATTATATTATATGGGTAAAACTGACTGTTATGGAAAATTAGAGTTTGATGTGAATAAACTAACATTACTGGTCTCCATATTAAAGGTGGTATTTGAATGTAATCTTAAAAGTTAGGGTGCTTGAAAAATGTAATACATTTATGCATACCAAAGATAACAATTAAAGTGTTAGAAGTATACAGTGCACCCCCATCTTTTGCTAAGAGAATTTTGATAGTCAAATCATACTCAGACATTAATTTTATAAGTCCCATCTGACTGTTGACTGTTTAAAGTGAAGCTTTGACCTTGGTATCCTGAACTGAGGAAACGCAGTTATGTGTAATCTCATACGCTTTAGTTTTTTCATATATAAAGAGTGTTTATCACATGGATTACATTTTAATCTTTTTTAACATTTGTTTATCTTCAGAAATCTGTTTAAAACAGACAGATGACAAAGTTTAATCAAAATATACTTCACCTTCTTTATGTGCTTGCAAAGTCAGGGTGGTGGAAGTGGTGTTACAGATAGTGATGTTATAATTCAAATATTTGTTGGCACATTTATTACTATAATAATCAAGTTTTGGAAGCTTCTTAACAGGGCTGGCACTGTATCACAGGTAACTTCCCTGTTCTAATACAGTTTTTAGAGGGAAGTTTTACAAAAAGGTTTCTGCACCATCATTTCTGGAAGCTGTTTAACGCAAGTTTCATTATGGCTAAACCAAGTATCAACTTGTGAAAACAATAAACCAAGAGATTCATTTAAGACTGGTAAGCTCATTCTGCAAAAAGGCAGCATTGGTGTATTTCACTCAATACCCAAGGCCCATCTTCAGACTCTGCTGGATAATGACTGAACTTTTCGTTTCACTAAGTCAGCTGATTTAGCGTTATTTACTGCATATTCTGACAGCCTGTGCCCCTGACACAGAGTCCCTACAATATTGTATAATATGAAATATGAATTATTTTAATACATTACTTTAAATATTAACTTTAAGTAATGATTTTATCAAAAGATATTCTGTCCTCCTATTTATGATTATTGTTGAAGGCCTCAAAACCTGGATGGTTTCTGAAGCCTGAAATTTCCATAGCAGAGGAATCTGTGATTTGCTCTGAATCCTTTCAGTCTGCAATAGATGGGAAAAGATTGAAATGCTCTGGAGATGAGTCCTCTTTATTTTTTTAATGAAAGGCTGTATAATATATTTTCTGTATGGCTGCAGCAGCTGTCAGGGAGAGCATCTCAGTTCAGCTCTATTATGGGAGAAGCAATACCCCATCCTATGGCATCGAGATACACTGAGGGGCCAGTACTGATTGACAGCTTGTCACCATGACGTCTTATTCCATCTCTGTTATGGAGAAAATTAATGTCACACCACCAGCCTTATGACTCGCTGTCATCTTAGAACCGCTCACCTTTTATCAATGCTCTAAATAACATTTCAAGCCCATCGTCTCACGGTGGACAATCCGGTCAAGGGACATTAAATCGGATGACTGTGAAATGTCATAATAAAAATGGAATGCTAACAACTTCTTCTCTAAACTAGCTCCTCTGGTTTTTAAACTGTGACAAGGAGGACTGGGGTTCAGCACCCCCATTCTGAAAAGGTCATACAATCTCCCTTGGTCTGTACCCATTACTGTCCTCCTACCCCCATCCCAAAAGGAATTAATCTTCTTAGACAATTGTGGTAAAATAACGGTTCAAACAGTAATGTCTGTTTAATTTGTAGGGCTCTGATGTTCAGCTACAAATGGTTAAGTGACAGTAATAGAGTCATTTTCCAAGGCTATTTGATCTGATGCCAGGGTCAGCTCATTAACTGCTTTTGGCCACAAGAATGGGTGCAAAATACATTTCTCAGATGGTGACTAGTTTCTTTAAGAAAGCAAAAAATAAGAAAATTCTAAATAAAGATGACAAATGGTATAGTGTATCTCACTAATTTCTCAATACTGTTTTATTGCATCTCTGTTCTTTCAGATAGATATATAAAACCAAAGAAGCAGGCAGCAATGGATAAAAAAAATTCAGGTCTCTAAATACTATATTTTAAGTCTTTGTCCTCTATTTCTGCTGCTATTTATGGGTCACTCCAGCGAACAAAATATTACCATTTCTCAACAGGCATCCTGATGTTAAAATCTAGAACACATGTAATTGTTAAACTTATTTTTCTGCCACATATCAAATTAAAACCATCCTTCAAACATTGAATGTTTGTTTTTACGAGCTTCCAATGTACAAGGTTGTGCACATTGACAACATGTTTAAATTTTAAAAAACAGTGTTTTGTATATATGAACATGTCAGAATAAGAAATCATTTGATCATTCATGTACCACTCAAATAATGCCTTGTATTTAATTTATAATGCAAAAAGAGCTTTAAGAAAGTAAAAATATGTTTGGAGCAATAATATTTTTCAATACTGCCGCTAAGCTATCAGTATCACTTAACTTGCATCACATCACAATAAACCACAAATATATGGTATTGTTACACTCAATATCAAAATGTATGTCATGATAAAATGAATTCATCAGAAATGTATAATATTTCTAAAGATGTATTCTGATAACAGACTGTCTGGGTGAATACCAAAATCTGAAGGAGTTTTCTTAATTGTAATCATTTTTTAAAAGATAGGGCATAATACTTTATCTCTCAGTGGGGTTAGAAAATATTATGTTTAGCCTTGCTAAGTCACCTCTATTAAACTGTGTTTATGATAACACTATTGGGGTATGAGTTGTACAAGCATTAGCAGACAGCTGATTCAGTGGAGATAGGCAGAATAAATTTGCTGAAGCGCACATCCTGCTAATCTGTTTGAAGAATATTGTACGGCATTCGTACTAGCACTTCACGTTATCTGCACAGCCTGATAAGGTACATCTTTATTAAATTCAGTTATTGAAAGGATGTCAGTCAGGGAATAGGAATATTTTAAAATCTTTAAAAAAAAATTAAGCGGCTCTTTGTTAGTCAGAGCTTGGTTTAATGGCTGAGTGTCTAGAGAAGCCTTCTAAACACCTGGCAGCATTGTACAATAAAAGCTTTGTAATTTTAAGTGGAAATAGCTTTTTTTATTCTTCATCTGTAGAGAGAGAGTTACTTTTAGTGGTTTAGGTATTAATAAATGCTGGAGTAAGAGCTCCCCTCTCTGTTACTTTGATAAAACTACACAGATTCTGCATAATGTGAGGATGCTGGGAAATAAAATAATTTATTTCAGAATATTCTGAAATGGAAAGATGGTATTATATCATTTTAATGGCACAAACCATGACTCCAAACTCCAATACTTAGTCCAAAAATAGAAAGTCTTCTTGCTTTCTAATATTTTGTATAATGACTGCAAAACCTTAGCAGAGGATATGGTTGCCGTGCACAAGCTGAAATGAATAGATGCTATTGTAAAGAGTCTCTAGAATACTGGAAAACTCCTCAATAATATCTTAAATTATACTACACTTGGAAAACAAAAATAATCAAAATTAGTTACATAAAGTAACAAAATCAACTGCTTCTTAAATGGTCAAATATCTGAATATTCATGTATATAAAAATAAAATTTGGTGCTCTGATGGTGTTACCTAGATATTTAAGTCGATTACTATTGTTAACTTAAAATCAGTACCACTGCATTATATATTAGATATATTCAGAAATTTTTCTGATAGTGTTAATTATTTATAACAACATTATATCAGAAAAGGGTAAGAGATAGGTACTACATACATATCTCTTTAAGATTTCTTCTCGTTCTTTCTGGTCCTCCAGAGGGGTAACAGAGAGGTCAGAGATACTGACTGCAGCTGACGCTGTCAGAGTGACCAGCAGTACCAAGCACCCTTCTCCTTCTTCCAGCTGCAGCTCCAGCTTGTGAGTTTGTTCTCTGCTCAGGACCGACAGGTCAACCTGGCACCTAGGAACAAACGTTTTAAATCAGTGAGTAGCTTTCTTCACAAGATCAAACCAAAGCCATATGGGCTGACCTGCACTCCACTATAACAAAAATAATTCCCTGTCTGTGGAAGGATTTATGTTTCACTTCAGCCAGACCTCTTGCCAGTTTTTAGCTTCAATTCATTATATTGCAGAGGCACGGTGCATTTATTTTAAATATATACACTAGAGATGGGTCAGAACCAAAACCCACCACCAAAGTAGGGTTCTAGAAATCCAGATTCTGCTCCAAACTGAGACGCTTCAGTCAATCTCTTATGGTAGATATGAAATACAAGAATAAAACACACCTTTTAAAAATCTTGAACACTATAACTCCTATTAGTTGCACATTCCCACTCCCCCCTCCACCCTCCCCAATTCTTCATTAAGGGATTGACTGGGACAGGGGATAACACGGCTAGATGTGGAAGTAAGAGGAATAAGGCTTTCTGCCAAATGGCTGCATCAAACCTCCTGTGGTGGTTCTGGATACAAGAGGTAGAGCAGGAGCTGCAGACACTACTCCTGCCACTGTGAACATGTGGACAGGAGTAGACCCTACATGAGCCAGCCAGTGGAAATGTCTGGGCATAAGGGAAGTATACTTCATCCTTAAAAGCCAGAGAAAACCAGGGAATGAGTTTTGCACCACCACTCACAAATTACCACTCCTAAATGCTTAATCAAACTGCAATAGGAGAATATCATACAGTCAAATATTTTACATGCGCATTCTAGGAATCCAGGAGTGAACACTGTTTGCGATTTTTAACCTATCAGTGCATTTTTATAATGTAATCTTCCCTGGCTTGTAGCTGTGAATTTCAAAAATATTTTTTAGAATGAACGTCATATGAACTGCCCACGCTACAATGAACTGGAATTCTTACTGGAAGAGTTCCTTAAACTTTTATTCTAAAAAAGTTATGGTAATGAATTAACAATCCATGAAAATAAAATCCTGATAAAATAAATGGATACGTTCTACTTTCAGATGTGCCATTTTATAATGTAGCTTCAACATTATTTAATCTGGCAGGTCCATGTTCTATATGCCACTCTGGCTAAGCTAAACATCCCACAAATTCTTTTAATGAAAACGTGAACTGATTTTGAAGAGAAAGATAATGTGGTAACCGCAGGGGCAATAAACTGAGAGAAAGGTGGCAGACATGAATAAATAGGCATTTAAAGACAGGAAATAGCCAATTATGAGAATAAATGTGGCCGTATAAAATGGATACTCTTATCATGAACAGACTAAATTTGTTATAAGGCTACTTCCCTCACATTTCTGTCTATTGTTTAGCTGTTAAAATTACACATAACCGAAGTTCATACTGTAGTTGGATTCAATTAATTATCTTACAATGAACAATTTTTAAAACAAGTGAAAGAGCTTTCTGAGTTTGGCATTTACTTTTCATTTTGGATTTTTTTTTTTTTTTGGTATGAAGACTAACAAGTGTTGGAAGGATGTGAGAGATAGGAATTGAGTAAAGGTCAAAACTAAGCTGGTCAGTATAAATGCCATATATCTACCTGTGCCAGAAAATGTTACTATTTAGGTTGCAATGAAGAACAAAGCTTTCTTTACTATAATGATTTGTGATTATTAAGCCCTCAGAGACATAATATAATAATCAGTACTATAAAATTAAAGGAAATAGGTTTATCGTGATTTGGGTTGCTTCCAGTTTTAAAATATATTATATATTCCTTTGTAATTATTTCACACAACATAAACACAAAATAGGCAGCACACCCCCTAAAGTATGCCTAAAAATGTCATTATGACAACACTGCAGTCTTGATCACTGGACAGTTTTACTATATACAGTCTTCAGTTTGAGTATATAGTTTAAGTAAGGGAGTCAATAGGGTTTAAGGATACCAGTAATCCATCTGTAATCTAAAGTAGACTCTTGTTACTATAGAGTCTTAGCCAGAAAAAAAAAAAAAAAAAAAAAAAAGGAGAAATTGATGAGACTTGCCCCCCCCCACACACACACACAACCCACCCCCATTCATCCACTAGTCAGTCTATGGTGTTAATGCAAACAAAGAACATTTACGGAATATTAAAGCAGAAATATCAAGCTCCCTAAAGCTAAATTCCAAAAGTTTTATTCTTCTCCTCCAAGATTAACATGTCATTCCACATATCTATTGCTATTCTTCAATTATCATAAAAGGACACTGTCAATCTGAAAACCAAAATTCTACCCAAAATTGTTATATTCACAAATCTACGGTGACACACAATCTAATATTATTATAATTAAGAGAAATCAACTCGAAAACATTTCTCTACTTCAGCTGGTTTACCCTGCACATTCAACAGCAGCGTGCGAGCAGTCACTGTTTTGTTGATAATCAGTTCCTCTTGCTACATCATGAGTTATCACCATCACTCTTGGCAAAATTTACATGCACGCTCCTTGCCAGGTCCTGCAAAGGGGTGCTTCCAGTAACATATCTGCAAAGCTACTGCTCTTTCTGAGTTCTGGAGCCATACGTATACCTTTTGGCCCTCCTAGGAACCCTGCATAGAGGAACAAGAGCAAAGGGTGCACAGCAGAAGAATCCTCTTTGCTCCCAGGAATCATACCCAGGGCTAGGGAGTGCCTGTTACCTGGGGGCAGGAAGGCAGAGGAAATCCAGAGGACATTTCATTCTTTCTATGGTTGATCAGAAACTGTGGTCTTTTTCCATGGAAAATTTCAACTTTTTTGGCAAAAAAAAAGCTGAGAACTGAAATATAAAATGGCCAAAAATGAAAGATTTTTATTTGAAAATACCATCACGGTACCTTGTGGGAATAGTAGTTTGGGTGTTTCATTCTCCCATTCTTTTTTATTGATTATGTTCACTAGTCAAACTATGTTTGTCAGCATGTATCACAGCCTCTTCTCTTTGTGAGAGAAGGTAGTACACTACGGGAGATGTAGTTTGGCTGGAAAGTCCAGTCCACAGAGAAGAATAGGGACATGAGAAAACCCAACTACAACTCCTATAAAGCCACTGTAGTGGCATATTGTACTGATATATGTGGGGGGTTTGCTGAAATATTTCAGTTTACAAGCATTAGGTTTTTAAATGAAAAAAATCAATTTTTCCACTAAAAAAAGCACTTTATGGAAAATTTTGCTTAGTCACAAATCACAATTTTACATTAATTTCTCCCTTCCCCTCCTCACCCCCGGATCCTTGCATGGGAGCAGAGATGAACAAAAGTCAGAGAAAGTAGCAAGAGGTGGGATTTTTCACTCTCCAATAAGGAATTTAAAAACCAGAAGGCCTTATGTGCTAATACTGCAGCTGAAATATTCTTTATAAACATCAGTAGGGAGTCTGTAAAATCCTTATTTTTAAATTTAATAAAAATCAAATTAATGACATTTAAACTACCTCAAAGAGTTCAAGTTGACAGCATCCTTTTAATAAATGTTATCATAGAAAATAGCATACATATAGAATCATTGAAAGATAAGGCTAAAAGGGACCATAAAAAGTCATTGAATCGAGCGCACGGCTCCGAGGCAGGAGCAGGTAAACCTAGATCATCCCTAACAGGTGATTTTTTGAACCTGTTCCTAAAAAGTCTCCAGCGATAGGGATTCCACAACTCGTGGAACTCTATTCTGGAGCTTAACTATCCTTATTGTTAGGAAAAGCTCTCTCATGTCTAATCTAAATCTTCACTCATGCAGATTGAGCCTATTACTTCTTCTCCAAACCTCAGCAAACAACAACAATTGATCACAGTCCTCTTTACAACAGCTCTTACCTATCAGTTCCCCTCTCAGATGTCTTTCCTTAAGACTAAACATGTTCAAGTTTATTTTTAAACCTCCATCTTTAGGGCAGGTTTTCAAAACTTTTTATAATTTTTGTTTCTGTCCTCTGGCCTCTCTCCCATTTGTCCACATCTTTTCTGAAATATAATGCCAAAAATTGGACACTGCACTTTAAGTGAAGCCTCAACAATTCTGAGTGGTAAAATTATCTCCTGTTTTCCATATAACATTCTTGTTAATACATCCCAGAGTATTAGGCTTTTTTGCAACTGCATCACATGTTGACTCCTATTCAGTTTTTGATCTTCTATCATCATCCAGATCTTTCTCAGCAATATTATCACCTAGAAAGTTATTCCCCATTTTGCAGTTGTGAATTTGATTTTTTCCTTGAAGTACTTTGAACTTATTTTTCTTGAATTTCAGCTTGCTGAATTTAAGCTAATTTTTCAATTTGTCTAGGTCACTTTGAATTCTAACCCTCTTCTCCAAAGTGCTTGCAATTGCTCCCCTGCCCCCATAGCTTGGCATCATCTGTAAATTTTATAACCATACTCTCAACCCCATTATCCACATAATTAATTAAAATATTGAACAGCATCAAACCCAGGACAGACCTGTGTGACCCTACTAGACACTCCTTCTCAGTCTGACATTTGATTGCCACTCTGAGTATGGTTTGTCAACCAGATGTGCTCTCACCTTATAGTAACTTGGCCTAGACCACAATTCCCTAGTTTGCTTATAAGGTGTAATGTAGGACTGTGTTTTTCAAAAGCCTTGCTTAAAAAAATAAAAATCAAGATATCACGCCTGCTGCTTACTTCCTCACCCCCATCCACTAGGCCTGTAATTCTGTCAAAGAAGGAAATTAAGGTGGTTTGACACCATTTGTTTTTGACATCAAAGATGAGCGTTGATTATTCCTTATAACCTGTTATCACTCTAGGTCATACAAACTGTTAATAATTTATTCCAGTATCTTTCAGGGATCTGTTAGGCAAACAGGTCTAATCCCCTGGATCCTCTTTGTTCCACCTTTAAAAAACAGATACTGTGTGTGCCTATCTTCAGTCCTCTTGGATCCCACCTGTTCTTAATGAATTCCCAGAGATAATTACTGTTATGAGATTGCTCCAGCTAGTTCTCTAAGTAGCCCAGCAAGAATTTCTTCAGGCCCTAGCCAACTTGAATACAAACGTTATACAACACAAATATTTCATCTAAATATCTTTTAACCTGTTCTTTCTCTCTTTGGCTTGTATTCCTTCCCCTTTGTTGTTATTATTGTGCTGAGTGTCTGGTCACAATTAACCATTTTAGCAAAAGATTGAAGCAAAATAGGTATCAAACACCTCTAGATTCTCAATGTCATCAGTTATTAGAGCTCCTCCCCCATTAAATATAAGACATGCACTTTCTTTCATAAAATGGTCCATCAAGCCCAGTAACCTATCTTCCAACAGTGACCAATGCCACCTGCTTCAGAGAGAACAAATAGTCACTATCGCCATCCTGGATAAGGGCGGGTGGAGGTGGGATTACAATAACTCTCCCTGAGCATTTCATAGTCACTATTGCCATCCTGGTGGTCCTGGTTGGTAGTATATCCCTACTGCTATATTCTTATTATTCAAGCATGGAATTACTATTGCGGCAGACTGGGCACACGCAGTCCCTGTGAGTCCTGCTTTGACAGCCAGCTGAGGCACAGCTTTCCTACCTCCAAACTCCCAGCATTATAAATCCCCGGTCCCTTCTGCCCTGGAGTTGGGCTTTCCACCCCACAGGACGCTGGGCCTGGGGACCTAAGGCTGGCCAAGCTTGCCTTGACTGCCTGCACCTCCCAGGAGCTAGCAATAACAGCTACAGGTCAACTACATCTGGCTCATCTTTCCTTTGCTCTGTTCTCTCCATACACAAATACCACTCCTAGCTCCGCCTCCAAATGCCACACTCAAAACCCTCCCTGCCTGGCTGCAACAGGGGCTTTTTATCTACTGGGGTTAATCAGGTGACCTAATTGGTGTCAGGTGCTCTAACTGGCCTAGAGCAGTCCTGCCGTAGTTACCCTAGAAACAAGGATTTACTAACTTGAGGCTAATATATCTACCTTCCAGTGCCTTCCTGTAGCCCACAGGCTTGACTCCGCCACACTATCTATAGAAATTCTATGGCATAGTTTGGTTTATTTAAGATTTTTTATTTCATTTCACTATGCTTTCTTCCATACATAGTGCCACCAGTACAACCTATCCTGTCCTTCTGATATATTTAGGGTGCAGGTATAACTGCGTTCCACTGATTATCCTCATTCCACCAAGCTTCTGTGATGCTTATTATGTCAATACCCTCATTTAATACAAAGCACTCAAGTTCACCCATCCCAGCATGTAGACTTCTAGCATTTGTATATAAGCACTTTAAAAATTGTCACTTTTTAGCTGTCTGTCATGGTATGATGTAATTGAATGGGACTCTTTCTCATCAGATCCTATCCACATTTTATCATCTTCCATCCTTTCCTCCTTACAACGACATAGAGAATCTCCATTAATAGATCATCCCCTAAGGAATGTCTCTGTCCAAATCACGTGCTCGTCAGCACCTGTCAGCTTTCCCTCAGCCCTTTGTTTAAGAACTGCTCTACAGCCTTTTTAATTTTGTGTCAGCAACCCCATTAATATTTTTCTTGCACTTAATATATTTAAAGAACTTTTGCCTTTTATAACCCTTGGTTGGGGTAACTTATTTTGTTAGCCACTCTCATTTTTGCCTTACAAGCTCATGCTATTCTTCTGCACTCCTCCCTAGAAATTTGTCAATGTTTCCATTTTTATAGGATTCCTTTTTAGTTATTAGGTAATTAAAGAGTTCATTATTGAGCCATATTGGCCTCTTACTATTTTGCCTAGTTTTCCTTTGCATCTTGATAGTTTGCAGTTAGGCCTTTAATTTTGTCTTCTTAAGAAACTGCCAGCTCTCCTGAACTCCTTTTTCCTCAAAGATTTTCTTCCCTTAGAACCTTGACGTCACTTCTCTGAGTTAGTTAAAGTCTGCTGTTTTTTAAGAGCATTTTCATTATTCTCCTGTTCTCCTGCCTTCCTTTCCCTAGGATCCAGTAATCTATCATTACATGATCACTTCCAAATAGCCTTCCACCTTCAGATTTGTTACCAGTTCCTCCTTGTTGGTCAGAATCAAATACAAAACAGCTGCCCCCCTGGTTACCATCTCCACTTTTTAAAACAAAAATCTCTCCATGCCCCCACATATTCCCAGAATTTACTGGAAATTGTGTTTTACCATTTTTTCCAAAAGATGTATGGGTCGTTAAAGACCCCAATTACTTCCAGGTCATCTTCTGAATATTTCTGTTATTTGTTCTAGAAATGTCTCATCCATCTCCTCTTCTTATTCTGGTGACATATATTAGACTATATAGGCTACTGTACTGGGCAACACAGAATGGGGAGAAGGAGATGGAAGGTCAGGTTAGGGACTACTTAAAGAAGTTGGATGTGCACAAGTCTATGGGGCCAGGTGAGCTGCATCCGAGGGTGCTGAGAGATTGGTTGATGTGATTACAGAACTGCTGGCCATTATCTTTGAAAACCATGGTGATCAGGGAAGGTCCCGGATGATTGGAAAAAGGCAAATATAATGCCTATCTTTAAGAAAGGGAAAAAGGAGGATTTGGGGAACTACAGACCAATCAGCCTCACCTCAATCCCTGGAAAAATCATGGAGCAGGTCCTCAAAGAATCCATTCTTAAACATGTGGAGGGAAACAGGGTGATCAGCAACAGTCAGCATGGATTCACCAAGGGCAAATCATGCCTGATGAACCTGATTGCCTTCTATGATGAGATAACTGGCTTTGTGGATGCAGGAATGGCTGTTGACGTTATATACCTCGACTTCAGCAAAGCTTTAGATATAGTTTCCCATACTATTCTTGTCAGCAAGTTAAGGAAGTATGGGTTGGATTAATGGTCCATAAGGTGGATGAAAAGCTGGCTAGATCATCGGGCTCAGCAGGTAGGGATCAATGGCTCAATGTCTAGTTGGCAACCAGTAACAAGTGGAGTGCCCCAGGGGTCAGTCCTAGGGCTGGTTTTATTCAACATCTTCATTAATGATCTGGATGATAGGACACATTGCATGCTTAGTAAGTTTGTGGATGACACCAAGCTGGGGGGAATGGTGGATATGCTGGAGGATAGGGATAGGATTCAGGGAGACCTAGACAAATTGGAGCGTTGGGCCAAAAGAAATCTCATGAGATTGAACAAGGACAAGTGCAAAGTCCTGCACTTTGGACAGAAAAATCCCATGTACTACTACAGATTGGGGACCAATCGGCTTAGTAGCCGCTCTGTAGAAAAGGTTGTGGGGGTTATGGTGGACGGGAAGCTGTATACGAGTCAACACCATGCTCTTGTTGCCAAAGGCATATTGGGCTGCAACAGTAGGAGCATTGCCAGCAGATCGAGTGATGTGATTTTTCCTCGCTGATGGCACTGGTGAGGCCGCATCTGGAATATTGTGTCCAGTTTTGGGCTCCCCACTAGAGAAAGGATGTGGAAAGTGGAGGGCAACAAAAATGATTAGTGGGCTTGGGCACATGACTTACGAGGAGAGACTGAAGGAACTAGGCTTATTTAGTCTGCAGAAGAGAAGACTGAGGGGGGGGGGGGATTTGATAGCAACCTTCAACTACTTGAAGGGGTGCTCCAAAGAGGAGGGAGCTAGGCTGTTCTCAGTAGTAACAGAGGACAGAACACAGAGCAATGGTTTCAAGTTGCAGCTGGGGAAGTCTAGGTTTTCCTAGTATCCAACCTTTCTCACTAGGAGGGTGAGGAAGCACTGGAATGGGTTACCTAGGGAGGTGGTGAAATCTCCTTCTTTGGAAACTTTTAAAGGCCCGGTGATAAAACCCTGGTGGGGATGATTTAGTTGAAGTGGTCCTGCTTTTAGCAGGGAGTTGGACTAGATGACCTCATGAGGTCCCTTCCAGCCCCAATATTCTATGATATTCAATATGGTAGAGTTAATGGTATGGAATAATTTGGAATTCTTGGCTTTTAAGTGCCCAGTACTTCAGTCTTTAAAAAACATTAATGCTGGCTTTTTCCTTTAATATCCCAAGTCCTTTTTAAAAACAAAATATTTTAAAATTCAGAGTTAGGGGGTTGGGTAGCGCCTAAGCACTTCTGCTCATGATGGTGGAGTTTATTTGCTCCCTCAATTTGAACCTATGCTGTACTGTGTATGCCATAGAATCATAGAAGATTAAGGATAGAAGGGACCTCAGGAGGTCATCTAGTACAACACCCTGCTCAAAGCAGGGGGTTTATTATGTGCCAATACAATCTGTTTTATAATTCACTTTTCTATCCCAATGTCACATTCATTTGTTGAGCCTGCTTAAATCCTCAAAATGCCTTTTTTCCCAAGGGTCTTTTACCCCCTGAAGCTTGTTCACCCACAAGTTTGCATTTCCCCAGAAGAAAAGACTCAGTGACCTGCTCCCGCTATTCTGTTTTAAAAGGACAGAGTTGGAGATAATAAATGCTTTCACAAAACATCAAGATGAGAGCATTGTAATTGATTGAACTATCTCTTAGAAAATAGACACACAAATGATTGGAGGCAATTCCTCATATCAGCAGATTCATGTAATAGCGAATGAGGACTCCTCGACCTTAGATGAATGTAACTCTTCTACTGTGTGGCTTAGGAGTGCCACATGGACACTACCTTCCTCTATGCTGCTGCAAGGCAAACAAAAAAATGCACAATTTCAGTGTGATAATATGCATATATTTAATAGCTAATTTTAAACTTGTGTATCTTTAAAACTAGTGAACCAATTTTATACAAGTTTAGTCTTATTTTCAGGCTTCAATGAGACCTACAAAATAAAAAATTCATGTCTGAGTCATCCAAAAACAAGAATTCTGACTGGAATACATGAGAGAAAATTAATTTTATTTTTCCACCATCCTAAATAATTATATAACCAATGTTGCTTAAATTTCCTTAAATTCCTTATTCAAAACTATATTAAAATTAAGTTCAGGTTGAGAGTACAAGACCTGAGGAGGGTAGTGTATGCTAGCAGAGTATGCTGTAATGTGACCTGGAGGTATCTGATAGAAAGTCCTGATGTAGTCTCAGACTCAACTGGATAATCTGAGTGAAGATGGTTACTCTCTCTTTCTACAAAAGGCACAAATAGCTTATGGGACATTCTAAATGACACTGTTCTCTCCAAAGAAAAAGACAAAGCTGTCACTGTGTCCAAGTGTTTACGGTTTTTTTTTTTGTGGCTGTCCTAGAATACGATTTTGGAAAGAAAAACAGAAGATACATGGACTGATTATGGTGCAAGTCTGAGACTCCTTTAAGCAAAAATTTAGGATGAGGCCTTGTCCTTATGGAGTATGGTATAGAGAAGACTCTGCATATGGGACTGTTTCACTGGTTCTTCTAACAGAGGTGATGGCTAACAAGAATGCCATCATCATGGAGAGATAGTATAGAGAATAAGTTGGCATGGGTTCAAAGGAGGGACCCATCATGCCAGTTAGAACCAGATTGAGGTGGAGGTTCCTTGACTTGGGGAAAAACTTAAAAACATCCCTTCTGCAGGTCCAACAAGACAATTGCATCACTTTCCTTTTGGAGCCTGTGACTAGCATCATACAGCGACAAACATCCTTAAAGCAAGTGGAAACCAACATTAGAGAAAATGATTGTAGAACAATACACACAAAGAAATTTACCAGCATTATAATATTAGTATAAATCCCTACATGGACACTCATTTGCAATACCAGAGGCTGTTTTTGGTTTAAGCCTCCCAGTATGGTAATACTGGTAAATTACCCATATAGCCAAGCTCTTGGACGGGTTTCCCTCGAATTGCAGGAAAGGACCTGACCTTGCTTACATTCTTTTAGTAAGCCCAGCGGCTCTTGGGATCCAACCTGGACTCAATTTGCTTCCCAAAGAATGTGTGTTTCAGTCTGTTCCAGTGTGTTGAGTCTGTCTCCCCTTGCTTCCTGAAGTTCACTTTCCATGTGTGAGCCTGTACCTAATTTCCTCACACAAGATCCTCGTCCTCACACAACTCTATAATCTTCTCCCACATAACCTTTGCTCTCATTTCCACGTTACTGATATCTATACCAGTCTTTTTCATTTTTACTCCTGCCTTCATCTCCTATTTCCCATCCTTAGCTTCATGCCATGGTGTAATTTTGACACCCCTGCCCTGCTAAATTCTCCATTCATCACCTTCAAACATGAAATGATGCCTACAAACTGAATTTAACACCTACTGTACATATACTCTGCCAGTCATCAGTATTATAAAAGTTTGTCAGTATTTTAATATAAGAACTGCACCCTGCATACATTTCTAAACTCTGTCCAATGAAGCATTAACACAAAAGACAACTGAAATCTTAATATCCTTCACAACTTTAGTTGCATCTCATAGAACAGATAAAGATTAGTAACACCGTTCAATTTTAAAAAAGAAAAAAAGATATAAATAACTTGTATACAAAATACTACCTCTTCAGTTTAGATGTTCTGACAAGCACGCCACTGTGTTTTCAGATTAATAAATGCAGTACAGTTCTCATTCTGCTTCCATTTCTGCATGCTAACAGGACCTCTATGGCTTACTTACTGTGAAAAACATTATGTAGACAAACTAAACAATTGTTAAAAATAAAAACCAATTTCAATGTTTTTAAGCCTGCGTGTTCATACCATTAATTTAACCGGAGGTGAAGTCAAAGAAATATATAGAATACACACACACAGCATTTTAATGCTATTCAGAGACAAAAACACGAAAAAGGAAACTTTTACTAGCTAATATAAACAATGTTTATTTTAATGAACATAAAACACAAGGGGTTCGACTCATAGCTTACATCAATTTTGGAGCGTAGTAAAGACTCACAGATGCTGATGAAACACATTCATGCACAGGGAATACTACTGACTTCATATATTGTCAATAGTAATGCCCTAGCATAAAATGAGCAAAAATCAATGTCATTTTGAAGATAAACATGCATTTTGCCCCACTAATAGACAACGTTTTTTGGATTGCAAATAACTTCAGCTAAATAAAATTGCATGACATGGGATTTACTTATCATGTATGTTCACAGAAACAACTTGTTCTCTGACAGCACTCATTCTTGGCAATTTATGGCAGTTGTCAGCAGCCAATTTGTTCCGATTACTGCTATGCATATAGGTGTACCAGTCATAAGGATTTATAACTGATTATTGTAAAGGTGACAGAGTGAGGATTGCCTTAAAAATTCAGGGAATAAGAAAGTTAAATAATAACATGGAAATTAAAATCATTTCACCTTAATTCCATTTTTAATCTTGATAGTAACTGCTAGTAACTAGCTGCCTAAACTTTCTACATTATATGGTTTTTAATGAAACTGATCTATTTTCTGACTCACCAAGGAAATAGAAAACATTTATTCTAGTTATGGTAAATCTGTGACTATTTATTTAAAAACATAATTTGAATGTCCAGATCATGCAGTTGGAAAATAAATGATTGTTGATGCAAAAATGATAGTGTAAATATTTGTGTGAAGCGTTAGAAATGCTGACTGAGCCTCAGAAAACCAACCCAATTTTCACATGTTTATCTGAACTTATAGAGGCTGCCTGAAGCCTCCAGGTTCTCTTGCTCTCTCGAAAAATCCTTCTACAAGTTACCAAATGTACCTAGGGTGCAGTTTATACCCTAAACCATGGCACTCCTAATCTTCTCTATAATCTTTAGAAAACTGAGTGCTCTCTCTTTCCACCCTCCAGTAGCAGACCCTGGCTTCTTACAAAGCTAGGAGGCAGCGTCTAGTGCAGTGATCCAAACTATGGGGCACAACGTTATGAGGACATAGAGGAACTTTCAGGAGTATGTGGGGCCGGGGCCAGACTCCACAGGGGGTGGGGAGAGAGCACCACACTTCCAGTCCTGCTCTGCCCTCTGATCAGCTCCACCCTCAGCCTCGCTACTCTCCCAAATGCATTCAGCCCCGAGTTCTGCTCCACACCTAACCAAGCTCTGGTCTCGTACCAGCTCTGCCTCTAGTCTCAAACCTAAATCAACAGGAGTTCCACCCACAACTCCACCTTCAGCCAAAGCTCTGCCTGCACTGTAATGGAAGAGGGCGGGGATGGGCAGATAGATTTTGATACTGGTAATGGGGTGTATGACTGAAGATTTGGAGCACCACTATCCCCTCATGTTAGCTTGCATGCCTCTAGAAATAGATTTGCACTGAGTCTTTTCCAGTTCTTTCGGTCAAGAGTGTCCTGTGTGCTTTTCAAATCCTAAGATATAAATTTAAATTGTTCTAGGTTTACATATTTTAACAATATTTTGAGACATTCTAATAAAGCTCAGATTGCAGATATACCTAGATTACAATCTGTCCTTTTTCTTGTTGTACCTGAATAATTTCACATTTATAAATAGCAGTACATATAGAAGGCATTCAAGTACTGTATAGTGCAAACAACTGAACTTTGAGGGTATTAGTGCTAGAAGACAAATACAACATTTTGTTTGCCCTTGGTGTCCTTATATTCAGGGACACACGATTAAGATTGCAGTAATAGTCTGTTTTCATTATATAAAAAAGACCCCAATTAATTTCCCTGGAGTAATATATTGAGGAATTTGGGTTCGATTCCCAATTCTTTTATTTCATGGGAGTCCCTGCCAAGCTGGGTACCTCACCAAGGTATAGGTTAGAACAAAGAGTACCTTATATCCTTAAAAATAAGTTTCATTGTCACTTTGTGAAGGAGTTCTAGTCTAATTTTCTTTCACTAGAAAGCAAGTTACAGTGATGTGGGAGTTCAATGGTTAAAGCAGAGTAAAAACGATTTTAAAATAAAGCTTTTTTGTGGGATCTAAAGTCTTATGTACAAACTGGGACAATTTGGGAATATGTCCGTACCATTTATAAACTCTGTGGGAAATCCACAGACACATGCATGCACACACACACACACACATTGATGTGTAGCTGGATATATCTGTGTCTGGCATGCTACTCAGCTAACCAGGAGTGTTCACGTATATCATTAAAAACACGTAATTAAATACACACACACACACACACACACACACACACACACACACACACACACA
>ML685830.1:10260690-10328842 GCA_007922175.1 Pelusios castaneus
ACACACACACACACACACACACACACACACACACACACACACACACAGTTGAGTATCATATCTGACACAGATTTTATTGAGATAATCAAGAGGGCAGGCGTGGCAGGACAGGAAGCCCTCTACAGCTCTGTTGCCATGATCCTACTTGTTCACGCACTACCAGAACACCAGGGCTGCAGAGGGCTCCCTGTACTGCCACCTCAATTAAGACAAGCACGAGGTGCAAAGGTGGGGGGGAGGGCGGGGAGGGGAGTCAGCAGTCCTGGCAGAGCCCTGGTCAGGGATTGGGTATCACTGGCCCTGCGGCAGCACAGGGAAACCACTGCAACTCCACTGTCATGACCCTGCTCACTCACTTCAGTGCCAGCAGAGTTCTGAAGCTCTGTAGGAGCCATTCAACAGCAAAGTGGCCTCTGTGGCTAGGGGGATCTCTGCTCTGTTAGTAAAACCTCTGCATGATCTGAATCTAATCCTTGTCCTATGCTGGAGGACAAGGACAGGACTCAGATAATGTTGAGATTTGGAGAATAGAGTTTCAGAAACTCAGAAACATACTGTATGGAGAAAGAGATTGACCAACCAACCAGTCACCCAGCCCCAGGCACCTAACTATTTTGAGCATACTTTTTGGTATGCTTATTTGTTATCCTTTGCCTCTATGATAGGCTGAAGTCCCAAGGTGTAGAGATGCAGGGCTGACAATAGATGATAGCTGACTAAGAACCCAACCACTAGAAATCTATTCACTCTGGACAAAAAAGTCCTTTCTTAGAAGAATTGGTTGAACATGAGGGAGCTCCTTTTAACAACAGAATCACCTGACCAGGGGCCCGTGACCTGAGGCTGAACAAGAAGTCTGAATGTTTTAAAAGAGATGCTATTCTGCTCAGGGGACATTTTCTCCAGCACACAAAGGAGAAGAGACCCTGCACGTAACAGCCAATGAGAGGAGAAGTAGCCTGCCTGCCTAGACACAGATGGCCCCTGCTACAACTCAAAGGAGGAGGGTAAGCTAGCAAGGGACATTGTAAAATGTTTATTTTTTTTTTATACGACCTGTACTCATTCATGCTTTATATGAGCAAGTCCCATATGCATGTCTGCAAGGTCTGTTGCACAAGTAAAAGTGAACTTAGACGCTAGACTCTAGGCAGTGTTTCTGCATTTTAAATGTTGCACAACTACTGCGTGTCTCCGGAGGGATTTAATTCTAAAGCAGCAGCTTCATAATTCTGGGGAGGTGATTAAGTAACTGGGAGGTCAGCAATGGTCCAGGGAGCCTAAGGAACTCTATTTCCAGTGAAGATGTTGCATGGAAGGGAAGTTAGGAAATTGATGGGAGCTATGTAGCTTGCATAACTCCTGCTGACAGCCACCAAATTTCACCATGAGTGTAGATCAGGCCCAGATGCGCGGAAGTCTTGGAAGAAGACTAAGACGCATGATTCAGATGATGGTGAGACATCTATGAAGAGAGACAGGAGGGGTTGGACAGAAGGAGACAGTTTTGAAGTACAGAGGAAGGTCTGTAAATTATCAGCGTAAAATGTTAAATGTATGTTTTGGATATGATTACCTAGAGATAAGAGGTATAGAAAGAGAAGAGAAAGGATCAAGGACAGAGCCCTATGGAACAGCTAGAGAAAATTAGAAAGGGGATAAAAAGAATCCTCCAAAGTAATGGTTCTCAGCCACTGTGTCAGGACACATTACTGTGTCACCAAACATCAGTATGTGTTGCGGAGAGCTGGGCAAGGGACTGGATTTGGGTGAGGGGTGGGTTGGTGTGTCCTGTGGGGTCGCAGACACCACCAAGTGTGTTGCGACCTGCAAAAGGTTGAGAACCACTGCTCCAAAGGACACTCTAAAGAGTTTTAGGGAAGTAGAAGGAGAAGCAGGAGAGGACAGGGTCACAGATGCCAAAGGAGGACAGGAATTCAAGCGGAGCAGCATGGTCTCATAGAGTCAAACTTTAAAACCAGAAGAGACCATCACGATCATCTAGTCTGACCTCCTACACATTGCAGGCCATAGAACCTCACCTACCCACTCCTGTAACAGACCTATAACCTCTGACTGAGTTAGTGAAGTCCACAAATTATGATTTACAGATGTTAATTAAAGAAAATCCATTGTTTACATTAGTTTAAACCTGCAAATGACCCATTCTCCATCTTACAGAGGAAGGCGAACCCCCCCAGGATTTCTACCAATCTGACCAGGAGAGAAATGCTTTCCTGATCCCGAATATGAGGGTTAGTTAGACCCTGAGCATGTGGGCAAGACACACCAGCCAGACACTGGGAAAGAATTCTCTGTAGTAATTCAGAGCTCTCCCCATCTAATGTCCTATCACTGGCTGTTGGAGATATTTGCTACTAGCAGTTGCAGATCAGCTACATGCCATGGGTGGCGATCTCATCATTCCCTATCCTCCATAAACTTATCAAGCTCAGTCTAAGTCATTTAGGTTCCATCTCCCTCCTCGCCACCCACTATTGCCCTTTGTCAAAGGTGGCAGATAGGTCAAGAAGGATAAGGATAGAATGCTAGTTCTGAGATCTGACTAGAAAGTTCTGCTATTTCAGTGTTTACATAACATGAATCACTTTTGTATCTTGAGGCAGCCTACCAAAACCATTCCAATTATTCCCCATTTTAAAATAGCAATGACTACAAACAATCCTTTTAGAAAAACTTATTTTCTTGCTATTCTATTTCAGAGGTCTCCATGAAACAAACAGAATTCACCATTTTCACGATGCTCACAAATTATTTTAAAAAAAATCAAAAACATATTCTTTTAGATGTGTGCCAAATTATCTGCACTACCTCATGTTTCTTGTGGGTACAAACTTCTCTTCCTGCTCTTTAACTACCCCTTTATTTTTATACTCCTACATTTTGTCTTTATTTAGGTTGCAAGTTCTTTGGAGCAGGGACTAGGTCATCTGCAAAGCTCCTAAAATACTTTAGTGGCAATACAATCACTTGTTAATGATGATAAATCAAAAGCTGCCTTGACTAAAAAGCACTGCAAAGTCAGTTGTTGGTATTTTAAATCTCATCTTTTTAGAAAAAATCTGAAGCAGATGAACACAGAATAGAAGCTATTTTCAAAGTCATAACAGGACCGACCCATATACCTACTCTTCCAAAATATACTATCCAGTCACTGCAGATGAGACAAGACAAGGACAAAACTTAATCCCAAGATATCACTGTATAATGTACAATTTTAATATATATTTAAAAAAAAATATTATGACCAGACTGCCCCATCTCTAGTATGGTAAACAGAGGCGCTACTTTAAACACAAGCATGGAAGAGGAAAGATTAACACATTGACATGGAAAAATATGGCTCATTTCATAGGAATTCCGTTCATGAATATGTACTTGCACCAATGACTAATTCTACTGATTACAAAAGCATCAATGTATTAGTCATAGCATAGACAAGTTTTTAATATTTCACTCTGGACAGACAACTACCCAAAAGAAATAGGATTAATACAATTTACTAGAACATGTTGTAACTTTGTATGATGTAACTGAACATTTTAACATCCCAATAAGGATAAGTTTGCACAGTAGCCACACAAATATAAGACTGAGGCTTTTTCCCCCCACTATCATCAGGTAATACAAATGAGGTGGATTTACCATAACTTACCACAGTACAAGTGTTTGAGCTGGGTGACTCAGATTTATATCATTTCCTGATCTCTGAGAAGGAGCCCAAAGATTGAGTCCCTTGAGAATTAATTGTGTCCATGATAATATTTCATTGCCAAAAAAGGCTGCTTGCAGTGCTTTAAAAAGATTTTCATTTCACCCACACAGCAGTTTAAAAATGAGGATATATTTTAGTCTTAAGCATTTTGTAATTCATGATATTTCTTTCACCTTCAACCTGAACCCTGAAAACATTGCCGCATGGAACCTCCTGCATCTGGAGTGTACTTTTCAATGAAGTATGTCCATTTTTAAAAATCTGTCTATGAATTAGTAAAATCTGCCACCTACTGGTCAAGCAAATATATAGTTTTGCCAACATTACAGCAAGAAATGTCATAAATGCAGGGAAATCCACTAATACTTTGTGAAAGCTCAGTATTTTCTTTACAAGGATAAATGGTTATAAGGAATAGTTTTAACAAGACTCATTGTAATTATCTGCTCCCATCTCCAGAATACTAACAAGTTGTAACTGTACAAACCTGCCAATAAAGTCATCCCTTTTGCCAGCATCTTTGTCCCACACAGTAATATCAATAATTCCACCTCGCTCTTCGTAGAGATGAAAATCAAATTGCTCCCTCCACTGAGGATTTAAAGTTTTTGGCACAATCTGAAAGGAGAGTAAAAAATCATTACTGCACTGTACAGATATGTTCTTTCCTGAAGAGTGAAATTAATCTGTAGATGTTACCCTGAAAATCTTATTCACATAATTAATGGCTTAAATGGTGACGTGCAAAGGGGGGAAAAGGCTATTAAACAAGCCCACATCCCTGTTGAACAAATTATCAGCCTCCAGAATCTCACAGTTCATCACCACTGAGTCTGTACAACAATGAATTTTTCCTGAGAACTGAACCATTTTTCTCCAGAACAATGATTCCTCATTTTGAGTGACAGGAAAGTGACAAAGTTGTCTTCTAATCTAAAGCCCTCCCTTCCCTTCCCCCCCCACCCAAAGCCTATCTGAAAATGGCAAATAGAGTGAAATTAAAAGCACTTAGCCAGCAACTGCAGTTAACAAGCTTTGCATGATATCCTTCTATTTTTCCTGTTATTATAATGTTTAGGACTGTGGGGAGAATGAATTTATCAAACTAATTTGTTGATAATTTTTAAATTACAGGAGTAGATGGAAGTATTTATTTATATGTGATGTCTTCTTTTATTATAGAGATCAGATAGACAGCTGCAATAGTGATTTTTACTCCACTTATCTCTAAGGTGAAGTTATTCGCCTTGTTCAAGACCTGCAGTTTCGTCAAGATGTGCCCCCCTATGGGAACTCAACTTCAAATATGCTTGTGTCCCATGCACCTTTGATCAGAGATTTTAATTAGTAATGCCCATTCAACCCATACACATGCTCCAGATAACCTTATGTCTCTCATTAAGGATATACAGAGCTGTATAAGTGAACTGCTCTCAGTTCCTTGTCTACCATGAAGTTCCACAAGACAACTCTGAAGCACAGGGGAAGGAGGGAAGGTAGTGCAGCATTCATAGCGAGACGTGTCTTTAAGACCTCCAGTTACTGCACAAGGTGAGACAACTTTCTTTCTTCAAAGAGTGCTCCACTTCAGATGACAAGTCTGCAAGCAGTAACCCTGGAAGGTGGAGGGAGTTGCAGAGCCAAGTCCAATATCTAAAACAAAACTGCATTATCAGCCACAGTGTATGATCTGGCATTATGAACCATGACACATAGTTTGGAGAAAGTACGTATTGAACACAAGGTGGCCTCTCTTAGGAATGCCATGGAAGTAGACTGCAGGGCTGGATTAACCAGCCTGAGGGCCCTGGGCTGCACCTAACCTCAGGGCCCCCATGCTTGGGCCCCACCCCCCCAACACAGGGCTCCCCACCACCTCGCATAGCAGCCCCCACCCCATGGGGTCCCCCACCACTCCACAGCCCAGTATAGCTCCCGCCCCGGCCCTGCTCGAGCCAGTCTGTCCCCAAGGGTGGTGCCAGCTGGCATATGGCATGCCCCCCCATGTAGCCCCTCAAGGCCACTGGCCATGGAAAGCCACACCAGAGCGAGTGGAGGCTGTGCTGTGTGCCAGCTGGCCCCACTCCCTGGGTGCAGCGAACAGGCGCTGGCCAGCCTCACCCCTGGGGGTGGACCCACCCGCGGGGCAGGAGCACAGAGCCCAGCCTCTGGCCCCAGGGCCCCGCTCCCTGCAGTGCTGGCAGGACAGTAGTGCTCTCAGCACTCCTCCAAGCCCCGACAGTGCTGAACAGGGCGGGCAGATCAGGTAGGAGTTTTAGGGGCTGGAGCCTGGGGTCCCCCTTTAGACTGGGACCTGAAGCTTCAGCCCCTGCATTAATCCAGCCCTGGTAGATTGGGATCATCTAGAAGGGCTAATACCCTAGAAGAAAATTAATGCTGGCAATCTTATAACAAGAGATAATACATTCAGAGATCCACTTTGCGAGTCTCTAAATGGTGTCTGTAGAGCCTCTGAATTTGTCCACAAGTTAAACAGAACTGTCTGAGAAACTTTCTAAAAGGCTTGGTTCTGTCCAAATAGATGGCTGATGCCTTTCTGGCATCCAAAGCATGGAGAACAACTTTCTCTCTGGACTGGTGTGGTTTTGGAAAAAAAGATGAAGATGGACAAGAAGACATCTTTGGTAATAAAACTTACGATGTGGTTTTAACAAAATGTTCTCCTTGAAGACTACTGAAAAAGGGATGGTCTTCCATTAAAGAATCTATTTCCCCTATTTCTATGGCCAGGACTGATGGCCATGAATAAAATAAAATAAAACCCAAAACACCCAAAAAACATTTTCATGGACAGGCGAAGGAGGAAACAGGTAGTCATTGGCTCAAAGAGGGTGCATGTGGGAGGGGTGATTAATTCAGTTTAAATCTCATAAAGCAGAGTACACTCCAACTTTGAGAAAAGGTTCATCATCTCTTTGATGAATCTTGCTGCTGTGGGGTGAGTAAACACAGACTACCACCATAGAGGAATGAAAAATAGGTGCAGCTGACAAGTGAACCTTGATGTAACTCACGGAGAGATCTGGTTTAATCAGTTGCAACAGATAGTCTAGACCAGTGGAGCAGAAAGAGGAACAGATGAAAACTGTCATTGGATACACCAGTGTTGAAATCTCTTCCTTTTCTGAAAGCATTTCAAATAGTGTTTCTGCTGTTTAAAAGTACTGGTTGCATTTCCGCAGAACACAGTCTCAGACCCTGCGTACCCACTGAGTAAACACACCCTAAGGTGAAGAATCCCCAATTTTGGCTGAAAAGTTGACTGGAAACCAGGTGGGAAATGGATGGAAGTTACAACACTAGACAAAAAGCAGGGCACTTTAGAGTACCAGACTTGTTTCAGCCAAGGTGGAAGAACTAAAATGATACTGGGTTTGTCTTGTTTGATCTTGCCCACCACTCTTAAGATAAATACTATTAGAGGATGTTCACAGAAGAGACTTTTCATCCAAGCAATAAGGAATCCTCCAGAGACTGAAGACCCAGTTCTCCACTGAAACAAATTTTCATGCACTTCCTGTGGAGGGTGTTGGCAAAGGTCTGCTTCTGGAAAACCCAAGCTCATAAAAAGGTGTCTAAGAACCTATGAGTCCAGATCCCACTCAAAATCTTTGAAGAAATGTCTGCTGAGATTGTTGGCCACGGTCTTTGGTACTCCTGAGAGGTAGGAAGCTGAGGTGAAGATGATTGGCTATTCACCAGGTCCATTGCTTTCTTGCCTTAGCACAAAGACAGTGGGATCTTGACGACTGATGTAGAACATGAAAGCCTTGTCATCTGTCATGACCTTGATAGGTGCGCCCCTAATTAATGGAAGCAAGTGGATACAGGTGTTTCTGACAGCTCAAGGAGATTGATGTACAGAAGAGACTACTGGGGGTGTCAGCACTGGATAAAATTTCTTCCCAACATTTGGGGGCTCATTTGACTCTTGTTAAAGTCAAACTGAATCCCCAGGAAGGTAAGATTTAATTGTTGCAGCATCCAGCTGTGCTTTTTTTGTACTGGGGTCAAAGTGGACATTTTCATGTTGAATTGAAATCCTAGCCTATAGAATAGGGACATTATTATTTGTACTGCAAAGAAAACAAGCCCTTGAGCAGCAAATCATCAGGGTACAGAAAAAAGATTATTTTTAGTTGACATCAATGAATAGCTACCATGACTATGATCTTTGAAAATACCCTTATATCAGAGGAACATGAAACTCGTAGACTTTAAGGTCAGAAGGGATGATTATGATCATCTAGTTTGACCTCCTGCACAACACAGACCACAGAACCTCACCTACCCACTCCTGCAATAGACCTCCTAACCTATGACTGACTTATTAAAGTCCTCAAATAATGGTTTAAAGACTTCAAGATACAGAGAATCCACCACCAAGTGATCCATGCCCCATGCTGCAGAGGAAGGTGAAAAAAACCCAGAGTTTATGCTAATCTGCCGTAGGGGAAAATTCCTTCTTAACCCTAATTATGGTGATCAGCTAAACCCTCAGCCTGTTGTCAAGACTCACCAGCCAAACACCCGGAAGGAATTATCTGTAGTAACTCAGAATCCACCCCATCTTACATCCCATCACAGGCCATTGGGCATATTTACTGCTAGTAGTCAAAGGTCAGTTAACTGCCAATTTAGGCCATCCCCTCAGACCATTCATTCAATAAACTTATCAAGTTCTGTCTTGAAGTTATCTAGGTTATTGGTGCTCCAAAGTGAAGCACTTGATATTGGAAGTGGTCCTGACTGACTACAAAGTAGTGAAATATCTTGTGAGAGGTGTGAATAGCAACTTCAAAATATGCACCCTGAAAGTCAACCCCTGGAATCTATTGACAGAATTATACTTGCAAGAGGCATCATCTTGAAATTCTGTGATTTCACAAAGGCATACAGGAGCCTGACATCTATTATTTGTCTCCATTTCCCATTCTTCCTTGGAACCAGAAAAGTGCTTGGAATAAAAACCCTTCCCCTTGTGCTGAGTTAGAACTGATTCTATCGTTACTCTGCATCAGAATGAGATGACTTCCTGTCAACAACAGTTCATGAGATGGACCCCTGAAAAAAGTTGAAGAAACCCATTATTATAACCTCTAAAACTTATTTGTTGGAAATAATTTGTTCACATGCAAGCTGATCTACAAAGGTGGGAAGCAGGAAAGGCAGTGCAGCTGCAAATTCTCAAAGGAAGTATATTCTACACCCTCAATCAAACTATCATCATAGCAGAGGAAGATGGTTGGGTAGTGGTAACAATTGTGTTAGGATGTCTCTTTTTTGATCTCTCAATCACTTCCTTGGTGGCTTTGCAGATCTACAATACTAAGAAAACGGGACTGGTTGGTATCTCTGTGTGGTTTGAGATCTACTGTCCTATCTTTTATTTGCAGCCATATATATGTATATTCCAAGAGATCTGATCATGCTCTATGAGTCTTAAAGTATATAAGGATTCATCCATGGACTCTGAAAAGTACATGAGAGAGAATGGACCATCAGCTATGATGGTTCTGAACTGTTCTCAGTGTTCCTCAGTGATGTTCAATACAACTGTTCAAATACAACCCCAAAGTTACGGTAAATTTGCCTTCAAAGCTTAATAATTTGTGATCCTGAATTGCAGTCATGAAGAGTAGCTCTTGTGCCCAAACAGATTGGGTCCCTTTTCATCTTTGTTGTAAGGCTCATTTTTTGCATGATGCCGTCTGCTGCGTTCATTGATTAAAGAATTTTTTGGTGTGTGGGAGAACAAAAGTCTCAGAATTTTTGACTGTCATGTAATATTTTTGTCTGCCCGTTTACCAATAGGTGGTACCATGGGAGGAGTCTGCCAGACGATTTTAGCAGGTTCCATAAGAGCCTCACTGACTGTAATGCAATTTGGCCAGAGATTGTCAAAAGTAACATGTCCAAAAGTTTAGGTTCCAACTCTTGGATCTACTTTAAGGAAACTGGAGTGACTCAGCAACATGTTTAATCAGTTTCTGAAACTGCTCAAAATCATCCATCAAAGTTGGTGATTAGGAAGAGATATTTGTATTAGGGTGGGAGGATCACCTCTGTCACTTTTAGTCTCTTGCTCTTTGAAACTTGCTGAAGGAGGAAGAAATGGAAGAGAAGGTCTTTTTCTATTCTCCCCATGGGAGTAACCAGGAGCTCTCAAGAATGGTGATGGTGAGCCCAAGAGTCCTGATTTGACTATTGGAGGAGACAATAATGTAGAGGAGAGGATGGCCAGTGTTGGTCATACTGACAATAAGGGTCCCAAGATTGCTTCTCACTAGGCATTTTCAACCCAGAATAGGGGACCAAGGAGATGTCCTCTTCATGGTATATCAGAGACACCTGGACAGAGATCTGGATATAAGAAGAATCATTTGTAATATAGTATAACAGTAAAGACAGAAATAAGGATAAAAGGAGGACAAAGTAGTTCTCTGCCCTGTGCAGCAAGTATTGGAGAAGTCAGAGTCAGTGGGGAAAGATAAAGATCTCAGTGATCCAGGGGACCTTGATATTAACAAGAACTTGGTACCGATTAGCAATGAGGAATCCAGTTCTTCAGAAACGAAAAGACTGAGTATCTGACTTATTGTGGTATGAAATGTACATGAGCAGAAATCAGTTGAGGTTCCACAATAGCCAGGTCAATACTGATGCTGCTTCGTTAATGTCTATGTTGAAGGTGGCATCAGTACTGAGCGTACGGATTGCTTTGGAGATGTTTGTCTAACAGATGGTGCCAATAGCGAAGATGCTAATGTCTCCTGGTGCACCAGTGTAGAATTCTGGGATGCTTATTTGGGTACAAAGGTGGACATTATCTGCCTTCTGAAATCAGAATACTTGAGGACTGCAGATTGTACTGGTTTCTAACAAGCAGGGTTCTTGGGCTATCATCTGCTGAGATCATGTTTCATCAGTATGAAAGCATGATTGATACCATGGATCCCAGAAGAACTCAAAGCCTTAATAAGCTTAATGGCTAATATTTCTCTGAAGAAGGATCTGTGGTAGAAGACTCAAAATTTCTCTTCCTTGGAGCCTTGTTGGTACCTTCATCCATATCCTGCAAAGATCTCCATCACCTTGATACAAAGGCTGACCAGATACAAAATGCAGTGCAAGGCTAATGTACAGGAAGTTACTCCAAACCCAGGTCCAAAACTTGTCTTGGAGTTCATTCCATTTAAGAAGCTAAAACTCAATTGCTGTTTTTTCCAGGTCTCCTTTTAAAATAAATAAATAAATAAATAAATAAATCTTATACTTGGATGGTGTAGCCTCTAAACCAGGGGTTCCCAAGCCTGTCCCATGGGGCTTTTTAAAGTGGCTCCTGCTTGGTCCCAGTGCATGGCTTGAGCTGGGCTGCAGCCATTTTAAAAAACTTTAAAATTAATTTTAATTAAAATGTTAACTTAATTGTAATTGAAAAATTATTAAAATTTAATTAAATTTTAGTTTAATTTAAATTAAATAGACTGGTGGCCCTCTAGGGTTGTTAAAATTATATTTGTGACTCTCGAGCCAGAAAGGTTGGGAGCCACTGTTCTAAACAGTACAGGCTTAGAGAGCAACTATTGGTAATCAGGAGGGATCCTCAGCTGGAAAGGCAGAGCTTGAAGCTTGGCGACCTTGGAATAACAAATGATAATGACCCCTGAAAAAGAAGATGGGAGGAATAGGGTGTTAGATGGGGAAAAAAAACAATAGACATAGAAGGGGGCTTATCCAACTAATAACTCACTAATTAGACTAAACTATACTAAGCTACATAAAGGTGAGCTCCAGGGAAAGAATTGGGACAGTGCACTAAAGGTTCTGTCTCAGGCAATCAAGCAGTTGAGAAGAAACTGAGGGTGATTTGTCAGTTGAGGCCATGAAGATGTCTAACACGGATGTATGAGAAAAATCTCAGATCAAAAGCACATATGCACTAGGCCCACAGGGATGCTACTCAAAGAAGAAACATGAACTGAGCCCTCTCTAGAGAGAAAAGAGCAATCTCCTCCATCATAGCTCAACAGCAGTAGTAATTCCTGTACAGAGCAGAAGCACTAATGGGTCCAATGTCTTACTTTTGAGGCAACCATTAATTTGAACAAAGGTCATAAATTCCATTGGATTCATCACTAGGAGACTTACAGACCTCTGAAAATGAAAAAGTGTATTCTTTAATAATTGTTAGTAAACTTTAATATATGCAAATTAACATTAAAGTGTGGGTGAAAATTAGATTTCAACATTTTGGTTTGTACATATAAAAAGATGCCAGTTTAGAGAGGCCAGGAACTCCAAGTAACATTCAACACACTCTGTATAAAGTAGGTCACAATTAACGCTGTTGATTCTGTCCTCTATGTGGGAATGGATGAGTGGGTGAGTTGTGGGAGAGGATGCAGAAGAGCCGACTTTCATACCCTACTGATTCTATGATGAACAGACCTTCCAATATGAGAAGAGCTTGACAGTATCCAAGTGGGAGTTCATGACAACAGCATGCATAGATATTATTGTAATTTCAAAATTTCTTATAATTTGAAAGTTAATCTTCGAGACAGGGACTGAAAAGATCAAAATAAGACAAGGGTCCACCAACCACACAGTAATTATGATTCAAGCCCAAACACTAGTATAGTAAAAATAAAAAAAACAGTCCAAACTGTACTTACAGAACAAATACAGCAGAAGTCAGAAAAAATGTGGAACAAACATCTGAAGACAACTGGCAATTTCTAGAACTATACAGCATAGTCATACTGGCCCTTTATATCAGTATCACTAGTCATTCACCTTGGAATTGCAAGAAGGAAGCTGCTTGTTTCAAGCAAAAAAAACCAAGGTATGGAAAAATGGTACTTGAAAAAAAGCAACTAGATCATAAAGCACTCAGAATATTCTCTGTAGGGTTTTTCCTAAAGGAATGCTTTTGGCTACTCTGTTATTAGTCTTTAATCCAGCCTTCGGTCCAGGTTAGTCAAAGCAAATGATTACACCAATGGATTTCTTTTTAGATATGCAACAAAGAATAGTAATTTTTTACTCTTCAAGCTGAAAGTATGTAGCATGTCACCTTATCTGACACGTCTGAAAAGTAATTATTTCATTAGTTTCTTCTGAACCATTTTCAGCATAATGTCTTTTGGAAAAAAATGGTGTCTTCTGACCTACGTTGGCGTGAACAATGACAACGTAGCTATTAACTGTCTAGTCCCCCATAGTCTGAGTTTGTGAGAAAAACTGTTTGAAAAGACAAAGAAACCTTTTGAAAAACTGGCAACCAAACAAAATACAAGCCAGAGACTAGAACCTGGAGCAGGATTTCTTGTTGGAAAATGTTCCTTCATTCTGGAATGTTAACAATACAAATGTAAGAAATCAAGAGCTAAATTCACCACTAGTGTAACTCCATTGACTTCAGTATATTACAACAATGATGGAGCGGGCCTCATATTTGGTTTGTCAAGGCACAAACTCAAGTGAGGTACATACAGTGAACTTTTCATAACAGTTATACAGGGAAGACATGATCAGTAAATTACAAAGTCCTGGTCCCTCATGCACAGGATTAAGTGTATGGTTTTACTTCAAAATCCTGCTCAGAAATCTGGAAGGGACAGTCCAAGAACTATAAATATCCATTTACTTAAAGCTCCTTTTGCATCCTGATTAAGCAGGATCAGCAATTTATTCCCACTGAGTCCAGACACAGCAAGCACAGTACCAATCAGTTCACTTTCCAAAATGGAGAGAACAAGAAAATAGTCCAAAATCAATACCCGTCTCAGTGGGTGTGGTGGTATTCAAGGAATAGACAGGGAAAAAACAAGGAGGCACTTGTATTGTTTTCCTTCACTCAGCCCTAAAAGGAAGTTGTCTCCATTCTCCTCACATTGTCATAAGCATAAAGAGTGTACACGTGGAAGGGGTGAGTAGGAGAAGCGGTTATTAGCCAGGTTAAAAGGGGCTTCTAAGAACCAAATGGCTCCTCCACCAATCCCTTCTGAGAACAAGCAGGCAACCATTTGGCCCTCAGAATTGCACCCAACCATCCCCTGACACTCTTACTACGTACAGTTGTCTTGTTAGATTTCCAAGTATACTGTCGGACTAGCCAGACCATCGTTTTTGGAGCTGGAAAGGGATTTTTCCACTGAACAAGATCAGTCCATGTTGGGTAGGGTTTTAATCCTTTCCCAAAGCAGCCTGTAAATCTGACTGATTACTAGGACAGTGAACAGGAGAGGAAAATGAATTTTAAAACCTCCAAAACTTTGCTATTACTTGCAGTTAGTGTCCTATACGGATAGGACATTGTAAATGGCTGACCAGTTCCTGGGGTAAATCCAAACACATCAACCAGAAAGCTACCAGCACCAAACCAGATTGGTTTGATTTGAAGGTGCTTAATTCTCATGCAGATGAAATCACACAAATCACATGAAGCTGTAAGGGAGTCCGGCACCAGCTGAATCCCTAGGTGAAGGTATTGGGGGTAAAAGTCATCTTCTGTGCATGATATTATAATATGCTGTATTTGGCATCTTGAAAAATAAAATAAAAGACTTTTTCCCATTGCTTCCTTTTCTCCATCTACATATTTACTTTATTTTTAGTAACAGAATACATCTATACAAAAGTTCTAGGTGCTGTAACACCTAAATGATAATGCAACAAAATTCCAGAAGTATTAAAAATCATCATTCAAGCAGAAGATCACAAATGTTTAGTACAAACACAGTTAAAAGAAGTTACCTTACTCTTGTGTTTCTGATGCCCCAACCGGAACTTCACATATGGATCACTCAATCCATTTGCATCCATCGCCTTCAGTTCACATCCCTCTATCAAAGTGATACTGACTATTCCTCTCCAGAGCTGAGATTTTCTGTGCATGTCTGACAGACGTAAACTCTGGGGCTGAAACTTCAGGTTAAAGAAAAATTAGATTTAATTAAAGTATGCAAACATTTATTTGTAATTTATTTTTCAGGCATTTAGTGAAACAAAGGGAAATAAACTTTTCAACTTATTTGTAGATTGTGTATTTAATAAAATCCAGTACAGTGCCAAATAAAGAAGCAAAATAACCTCTACTCCTGTTTATGCATCCCAGGGTCACTTTAGCTCTTTTGGCTACCGCATCACATTGAAAACTCATGTTCAACTGATTATCCATGACCATCCCCAAATCTTTTTCAGACTAATGGCTTCCCAGGACAGCATCTCCTCCCACAGCCCACAGGAATAATTATGCTGAAAAAAAAATTATGAGGTCTGATGAAGAAGCATCATATGAATGAATGAGCCTGAAAAAGGAATGCTAGAAATATTATGGGAGTATGAAACTTTGATTAAAATAATGCAAAGCACTGGGAGGAGCAGGAAAAAGGACTACAGAAAAGAAATAAAATTTAGAATTACTTCAAATGACAACGAACTGCAGTCACTAAAATGATTCTTGAACCTATAAAACACTTGACTATTATGCTAAAACACCATGGGGTCAAACTTACAAATGCATCATTTTAGATTCTCAGCATTCATCCCTTCAATTTTGCTGATATCTATATTGGCCATGCCCTAATTTGTCCATTATTTGATATATAAAACAAAACAAAATGAAAAGCTTAATTGAACTCCTAAGTATAACTGCTTCTTAATCTACTGTCCACAGATTCCAAAAGGAAATGTAGAGAATAGCCTCACTGGTTATGGAAAAATCTTTGTATCCTTTTGAACACACAGCTCCTGATCACAAAATGTTCTCGTAAACTTGTTCCCCCCCCCACCCCCAAAGATATCTCTTGTTTTCTCTCAGAAATTCTGAAACACAAGATGACTCCTTATTTCCAATAATTTCATGCAGTAGGTTAAATTATAGATAGCCAGACTCATTTCTATGTTCAGTAAAAGAATCATGCAGCAAAGTGTACATGCATCAAAGGAAATATTTCCATTGTCTGTATTCCCTCTTGCCTACTTGTAATATGATGCAATTCTGAAGACTCCTTTGCCATCTTTATGATAATTCCCATTCTGATATACAAAGCACATCACTACACCAGCTAGGTTTAGAATTAGGGTCAATAATAAAGGAGACTCATTATACAGACAATCTTTACTCTAGTACAATACCCAGGACAGTTTGAGTGTAAGGGATAAATTAGCTGTTTTTGAGTATTTCAGCTAGTGATGTATGTGAAAAGCGCAATTACATCACAAATATTGCAGAAAGTTAGTATTATGTTTTCATCAAAGTGAACCTGCTAACTAAGATTAGGTCACGTTCAGTCTCTGCGAAGAAAAATGGAATTCAACAGCATATATTTGTGCATTTTGGTAACATCAATAGTGTTCTTCCAGTTCAGGACTGGACTGAAGCAACTAAAGATGGAGACTTGCACCTCATGAACCTTCTCATTTGTGTAACAAAGTGAAAACCTTACTTGAGAAGATAAAATTTACTAGAAAATGTGAAGATAAGAAATTAGAGTTGATAATTGTGGTTTGTTAACCACACTTTTTTCCATTAGAGCACCTTTCCTTAATTTAAGGCACTTAGAGAGTTTTACTCATGTGTTTTAATGTGCCATTAATGTATCAAATTTAACTATGCCCTCCAGATTTAAGGACCAATCCTGCTCCAATTGATGTCAATGGGAGTTCTGCAGTTGATATCAATAGGAGCAGGCCATTAGGGGCTGAAAATAATTTTCAGTTTAAGTGAACAACATCCCTTCCAGAGTCTTATTTTAGCAAGCTTTTGCTATAAGATGTTGCCTTTTTAAAAATTCTTCTGCCAAGCTTATAATAAAAGTCTTACATAAAAAAAGCATCAGCAGCTGGATTAGTTTCTTGGCATGTAAACTGTGCATAAGTGCACTTAACATGTTGATTAGACATGAGTGCAAAGTGCAAGTGGTATTTATAGATATAAAATAAAGCTGTTTATGTAAAGAGACAATTATGTCACTGATCATGGCAAGCATTGGCTGGTTTTCCATCAGAAAATACTGATTTGATGAACTCAAAACCTTACATGGTAATGTGCAGATTTAGCCAAAACTTTTGACAGAAACAAGATTTTCTGCTTGTTTGCCTGCCTTTCCCCTTGGATTCTCAAGCTCCTCAGCAGTCTACTGAGCTCCCGAACTACCTGGGCAGTATGAGACCCCAAGCTAGCTGATCCACAGGGGAGTTGGGTAGCCCCTGGGAGCAAGATGAAAAATTTTGTTTTGGCTTTCCCAAAATGAAGAATATTTTAAAAATTTAGCTCCCATGAAAAATTTCAAATTTTTTAAACTTCTTCTCCATTATGATTTTTCCCCCCAAATTTCATTTTTGTCCATAGGAGTTTTATTTTGTTTTCCTGCCAGCTCTAGTCATCATATAAGACAGCTAGACCTCTAGAAGAATCATCAAAAACATTGCCAATTCACAGTCACTGAACTTCAGCAAGGAACTTAATCCCTTTCTTGAAGAAAAACTCTGAATCAATAAACTTGAGTGTGACCACAAAGCCTTTACTTTATTCAGAATACGAGAGCGCTCACAGGGAGAGAGCAAAGACCATCTCCGTCCCCGTGACATCGGGCAGTATCCCCTTTATAGACCCTCAGAATACATTCTGCAGGAAACTAGAGCTTCTCATTAGTACAGCTACAATCCTCCCTTATTAAGGAAAACCAGGACAAAATAACACAGAAACAGGCAACTAGTTCTGACCGGACAGAACAAGTCTTCAAGGCTAACACACAGAAACAGCAACAGTCCTTATCAATGCTCCCTAGCTGCACTCTTCTACACCTTTGTTAAAATTACTCATATGCTTAACATTAGGCATTTGCTTAATTGGCTACTTGAGTATTTATCTACCTTGCAAGTGCCTTAGAGGCACTGTAGCCCCACTCCCATAGTACTTTAGTGTAGACTCTTGCTACAGAGAAGGAAGGGGTTTCTCCATCACTGTAGTAAATTCATCCCCTTGAGAAGCACTAGACAACTCAATGGAAGAATTCTTCAACACAGATGAATCTCCAGTTTGCATTAGGTTAATCCAACTGCATTGCATAGGGCACAACATTTTTCTACAGTTCTGGGTGGCAGATAGGTGAGCCTATGTTTTAGGTCTCAAGTCAGAGCCTTTAGAATGTTTTTTACTACTTTAAAGTAGAAGCTGTTATCAAGTCAATATCTGGCAACTGTTAAAAGTTACCATAGATATAGCCTATTCTAAGCTTAAAGAAAAGCCATGATAATCACATAACATTGTATGATTACTGTTGAAAGATTCAAACATTTTAATGGTAAAACACAAGATTGGCTTCTATGACTGTTGTTGATAAACCAACATTCTTGTTTATCCAGCTACAAATCTGGAAACGTAAGCCGGTGCAGACATTGTACAGCGTAAGGCAATATTATCATATGTCTGAACTAAAGTGAGGCCTTCTCAGTTACTTGTGGGGAGGGTTACTTTAGACAATGAGCTCACTCACTCTCATATCACTGCTTCATAAGTGAAACTAGCAGAAAGGGTGTAAAAACTGTATTTTCGTAAACCCAGCTCATTTTCTGACTACACTCCACTCCAGTTAAGGGGCATATAGAACACACAGCTTCACTAGCAATAATTACACTTCTCTCTCACTTCCAACATCCAAGATGACTATTTTGCCCATTTCTACATTACAATACACTATACACAATCTGTTAATTGAACTCTGCAAACTACCACCTAATCATAGCTGGTATGGAAATTTTTCTTATGCTGGTTTATGTGCTTTACCCTTACTTACAGTGATCAAATCATTTTGGGTCAGTTAACTGCCTGTGGGGTAGGGTGTGCCCCTTTGATCATGCCAGAGGCAGAAAGACTAAAATATATCTGAATAGTCATATGTGGGTTCAGTTTGAGGTCCTTCCAAAGAGCTTTTCAAAGAATTCTGTGACTAGTAACTGACTTCAGCAAGAATAAATGGAATAGACTTATGTCAGATATGGTCTGAATTGAGAAGCTGAAGTGCTTGAATATTTTTGGATTTACTTTATAATATTGCAAACACAACTGTAGCAAATATTCACATTCAAAGGAACAAGGAGGAACCGATCACTGGACATGCCTTTCGCTGAGAAAATAAATTAACAGATTAGTCAAAATCTTCAATTCTCTATTGAGTTAGTGTGCCCAATGACTAAATTATTTGGTGTAGCTAGAAGCAAAAATACAAGAGAGGAAAATAAAATATGAATACTAAAAGACAAAAACAGACTTTATACTGGTAGGATTAAGGCAGAACCATGGCTTGGTGCATCATTTTCCTGAAAAATTCTGTGTAGGGTTAGCTTCTAGGCTTGTAAGTTAGACCATTTTGTCACTTTGCATAGTATCTTTGCTGGACATGCCAGTCTTCTCTGCTAAGAAAGTGGCCATCAACCTAAGCCAGGAGATTCCCTAAAATGGAATTAAATCTGATTTTGTAAATTTAATAACTCAATTTTATATCCAATGAAAATGGCCTTTTGACCTCTATCCAAGATGAAAACACAGAAAAATCAGTTTTGAGTTCTGCATTTTGAGTTCCGTTTAAGAAAATGGCAAGAATAAAATATTGTAAAATGGAAAATTCTCTTATAATTTGACTTCACTATGTCAGTAAGGTTATGAAAAATGCAGAACTGTTTCCAATTAGATTGCTATCAACTATGAGCGTACATAACAGCTGCAAAGACCTCTAGTATAATAGTAAAAAAATAAAGTGACATTGTACATAGTCGGACAAGATTCCCAATGGGTGTAAATGATTAGTGGGTCTGTGAATGCCTGCGATATAGCACTGAGTTTCCTGGGTAGATTTACCAATTCTGCAGTTCAAGGATTCTGAAGATTTGACACTGAATGATAAGGGACTATTCTCCTAGAATTCAAAACTTTGATAAGGAAGATGCACCTCCTCTGAGGATACTGAGGCTTTCTCTACCCTAGAAAAATAATTTGACCTAACATAGGTTGACTTACAGCCACCATAGTAATTATTGAGTTGGCTGATGTCCAGACTACCGTACTAAGAGAGGCAGTGTGGGGAACTGAGAACCGAGGGTCCCAGGTCCATGTCAGGAGCCTCACAAGCTTCCATTGTACTGCCCCCAACCTCACTCCCCATTTCCCACCTGGAGCCAGCCCAGAGCTTCTCCTCCACCCACTCCCAGCAGGAGCCAGAGGAAGATGCCCAGAGATATTCCCTTCCCGGTTTCCTGTCAGGAGCTGGAGGAAGCAGCACAGAGCTTCTCCGTTTCCTGCTGTCTGCTGGAAATCAGGCAGCCAATTTAAAGTTTGAGCCAAGAAATTGATAAGGCTGCCCCAGCTCTCAACCTTTAGTAGAGAGATACCAGCCACCTGTGCTTCTCGCCCCATTTTCAGGCAGAATCAGGAAGAGCGACCAGCTGCTCAGCTCTTGAGGGGGTGGGGGAAATGTCTTTCTTGTCAATTTCCCCATTCCAGTGAAAAAGAGACATGGCTTCCAAGTGAAATCTCATTTGGTACTCCTACCTTGTGCAAACATGAAACTATGGTAATCTTGTCCACCACCACCAAAGCACAGTGGTTTTCCAGTATTACTTGCAACTTCATCGAGGAGAGGTAGATTTTGTGCAGTTCTAGGCAGCTTGCATGTGCCTTGCTTCAGGGGAAATCCTAAGGTCTTTTGCTGAGCAAGGTCCCAAATACACTAGCCTTCAGTCTTTAAAGCTGGCATCGGGATACTTCAGACCTCTGTATTGTACCCAGAGTGGTACTCATTGCATAAGACTCCCCTCATTTGTCTAGTATAATAGGATTAGGACAGATACAAAGGTGCAAACTACCTTCATGTTTATAGCAATTTTGATAGCGTAAACCTTTGAAGATCCTGAATATGCCAACAGGTTCCTGAAAACCTTTCCAGGCATGATAGCATAATTCCTAGAAGCATCTTGAACTTAATTTATTCCTGTGATTTGACATTAGAGACTCACTAACTGGTCAAACCTCTCAACATGAGTGGTCTCTTATGTTCTGAGCTTAACATCACACCCAAGAGAGATGATTGTGGATGGGAGTAGAACAGCTAATTCATAGGTAAAGAAAATTTTAAAATGCATAATGCATGATCTCACTTCCTAAAGTTTCATTTATATTATGAAGTTATTTTTCTTTTCCAGTTTGGCTTATTTGTAATTAACAAACTGAATAATTCATTGTTTCTCCCTTTTATTATATTATCCTTCTTATGATGTATATTGAAAGGTATTAATAAAACTTCTAAAGAACATCCACATGACTATTCTATTTATCTAGCCAAAATCATCTTTCTAACTAAACAAAGTATTGTTTAACCTCAACAGTAGGAATAAACCATAAATAAGGGAAAAGAGTTTTTAAACACAAAAGATGGTCCTACATACATACCTTTCATATCTATAGGTTTAGCTTTCCCAGTCTCCAAAACCTCATAAGACTGGGGTTCAATTTGCTCCCCGCCCCCCAAGTCTGCCCTTGCCTCACTCTCTGCCTGGTCTTTAAGAAACTGCCCTTTTACCTCTCAAAGATAGTTATACTTTTTTACTTTTCCCACCTATATTCTCCCACCTGTGCTTACAAGCCAGATTGTTGAACTCCACCTGCAGTTGCATTGTCCTTTAAGGATCAGTATATTAGTAGATTACCTAAGGCTCTTGACACCCTTCTTGAATAAATACAACCAACTTGCTCGAATTAATCCCTTGTAATCATATAGCAAATATTACCTTAACAATCAAACAAATGGATGGAACATACAACATTCATAAAATATTACAGGCATCCCCATATCCTTCATCAAAGTGGACTGCATTTTTAAATAAAAGATATCAGAGATAATCATCAGGAAAAGTTTTAGCTTGCAAATTAAAATCCCCAAGAGACTGCTGCACACACGTAAAATCACTTTTCAACTCCATTTTTTTTCTAATAATAAACTTGAATCTTAAATGGGGACATCATATCTTTCAGAGACAGTTGTCCATGTAAAGTTAACAATTACTAGTGTGAGTAAGCACCAATAAGTCAACATTTCACAAGTCAAACATTTTGGTTTTGCAGATTTCCACACAACCCCCCTTCCTCCCCTCCCCCTGTTATGATCAGATGATATTTGGTTTGTTTGTTGATATTTGGTTGGATGACTTACAAATCAATACTGAACTTCATTTACTGTTTTACTGGCCACAAGTCTGCTATTTATCCTTTGGATTTCAACAGTAAACACACCCAATCTCACATTATGTAAGTGCCAGAAGTAATAAGATATTATTTGAGAAAACCCATTATTGGCACTACGGATGAGACAAAAAGAAAAAAATCTCATCAGTATTTTCCTCATCTTGACTTTCACTGAGTAGTTAAGCAACGGAAATGCTATCCTCTTGTATGAAGGAAAAATACTATATTAAAAACAAACACTACACATTTATCTCTGATTACCATTTCCTTCAAGATCAATAATATAGAAGAGATATTTTAAGCCTTTTCAGATAGCATTTTGCACAGAATAGGAGTATAAAAAGTTAAAGAGGCAAAAGTTTGTCTCACTTGTATCTTTTACTCAGTTAAGTCTCAACAGACTGCCAACATTTTAATAAGGGACTCAGACATCTTTCCCTTGAATAGTACTAAAGCCTCTATGAAGCACAAAGGAGGGGAGAAGGACTAGGAATGAAAATGTTTTCATAACCAATTAAAAAAAGGGAGGTAAAACAACCTCTCAATACCAGTTGCTGTTCTTTGTTGGAGATGTTAATATTTGGCTCATAAAACCTCTAATTATATTAATTGTTTGTACAACAGTATTCTGTGCTGCTTAATGCTAGTAATTTCACCACGTAGACATGGATTGACTCTCATAAGTATAATTTATTATTACTAAAGTACTGAAAATCTATTTTTGAAATGTTTTAGAGTTTATAAAAGCAATTCATACCCCACAAACTGCAAAGTTATATTCCCTTACTATAAGTGCAACTATAAATACCTTAGAGGGTTAACAAAATTATACTTAATATATGTTAGAGACCCCTAAAGTTTAATCTATAAAAGCTTTTCAAATAAATCTTAATACCATGATTTTAGGGTCTGATATCTCAAGCTCTTAAAAGTCCACAAACAAGTGGTGTCCCACTGAAGAGGGGGAGGGAGCAGATTTCCCTCCTACAAAATAATATAAGGTGCCTCTTTCCAGGTATTTCTTAAACCGACCATTGATACTTCACATTTACTATTGACCCATCCTGCCATTTTTGGAAGAAATTCTATATTTGTGAAGAAAACAATTTTTTAAAAGACAGCTGTTTGATGTTGCTCAGAGGTTTGGAATTATCGAAATAGCAGTGAAGATGGATTAATGAGCAGAGTGCAAATGAAATGGCTTAAGATGCACAATAAATGAAATTTACCACATGGATCTGCAATTTATCACCTATCGCCATCATACATGTGGGAGAAACACATGTGTATGTATATGAACTAAAGTCAATCTGGCTTCAATGAAAAATAGATAAATTCATACAATATTTAAATAAATACATTCTGTATGTACCAAACCGTTTTATAGGACTATCCTTGAGAGCTGCAACTGTTCAATGAATTGCTGTTAAATGATGATGATGAATATAAAACAAACCATTAAGATTGAGCAGAGTATTTTGGAGAATTCTTAACTATGATATACTCAAGTATTGTTAAATGAAGATAAAGCACAAGAAATTGCTTTTCAAATTAGGCAGGTCCCACCTCAATGCAGTTGCAACAACAGCAGAGGTTAAAGCTTCATCTATGGGATGCATAAACCTATGTGTTTCACAAGTTCCACAACACTTTATTAGCACTTCAGGACAATCTGAGTTCCCTGTGTACATAGAAACTTCTGGGAAATGCTTAAATTAATTATCTTGGCTTCTATAGCCACTTCCATCTAAGGAACTCCACTTTTCATACAAATATCAATGAATTGTTGTTCTTCACAGATACGATGAGTGACTTCCTTGGTGTTACACAAGAAATTTATGAGAGCGCGCCAAGAACAGAACCCAGGAACTCTCAACCCTAGTTCTTGGCTTTTAATAGAAATAAATAATAAAAATATTGATTTATGCATTTTCTACTGAGTGTAAATAGAATAGCCCTGCCTCAGCACTATCGTTAGCTTTGTTGATATACTAGACTCGTATATCAATTAGAGAAGTAAGTTATAGTTTTTAAAAATAATAGACGTGCTAGGATGGCTAATGTGTTTTAAGGAATTTACATGATAAACAACTAATCTCAAAAATCAGACTTTGCAGTCAAGTTCAAATCTTGGAGATGTTGAGGGTTTTTTTTAAATGTTACATAAATAAAAAGGATTATGACTCAAGAGCAGTATCAATAATATACATGGTATATGCTTCATTAGAAAGCACACAGTACATCTGTGTTATCAGTCCCTTAAAGAAGCACCACAGTCTTTTAAAAACACATGCTAACTTTTCAAAAATAACTTGTTTTGGTGATCTTACTCAAAATCCTAGTAGTCAGGTATGTACTATACATACACAGCCATAACTGCAAACATTATCATGGGCAGTGTTAACAGAAAGACTAACAACTGAACTGGCTTGCAGGTAGACCTAAATTAATCTTAAATTAAAAGTTGGGACATATTGTTGGAGTGCTGTATGGTAGAAAAACTTGACTGTGGTTAGAGGATTTAAATTTCTTAGAACTATCAAGATAGGCATATTTACAAGCATAATTTCAATGACTTGGAATCAAATACAAAATAATTAAAGTGATATTGGGATACTGAGACCCCCAAATACTTTTTCAGTCTTCTGATTAATTTACATTTTTAGGCCCTATTGTGTACACAAAACTACTATACATGATAGTTACCAGGGTAACATTGTCAGATAAATAAAGTGTTTGGATGACTTTAAGACAAATTAAATGTTGTAAAACACGTAGGTCCTTTATTCCTGAAAACGCTTATTTACTTGCATCAGAAATTACATAAAATATAACTATAGAAAATAAATCCTATGCCACAGTTTGCAATGCTAAGAGAGATATTTAGTATGAAATGGTTCTTCTACAAAATGATGCTCAAAGACCACATGCTAAGAATTACCTTACTTGATCTTTTCCAACTCTTCCTCATTAGCATTGTCTGCAAATGAAATAAAGCATTTTAATTACCTTTTTACTCTGACACACACAGAAAAAGGAAGCCAACTGTCTCTTAAAGGGACAGTCCACATTTAACCATAGCTACTGGAGTGACAACACACACTTTCCAGGAACAACTACACAAGACTGAAATCAAAGCAATTCTAAAGCACCATTCTTCCAGTGGATGTGGTTCTCTTAATGTTTTTGAAGAAATTAAGATAATGAATGTGAAGATGTTTAAAATAAAGAGTAGGGAAGTAGATAAAGCAGTGGGGAAAAAAACCAGCTTTAAAAGCAATGGCAATATTTGACTAATCCCTTGAGTTATTAGCTTTGAATTTTAGGAACACATGCTCCAATATTTTAGAGTACTCTAGCTCCTTTGCACAGCAGATACAGCCACAGATAGATATACCCTGCATACAGTAGTCCTTGCATGGGGGTCAGCCATCACAAATTCTTTATTACCAAGCTCCTATTAGCTATTCATGCTGAGGATGTGGTCAGGGAAAGGGTGCATGGCTGAGGCTTCCAAATGTCTGGCTGATCCCTGGCTGCCAAAAGCAGACGACATAAACTGCCATCAGTTTGATCTTCCTAGCTCCAGGGTCTAAGCTGGTGTCTGGTAATCTTAGAATCAGGTGAACAAAAGGCTGCTTTAAGAAGTTATTCTCTGCCCACCTTCAGATTTGCACCAAGCATGCTTTGGCTGCTCCAGAGAGTTTGGCCAATGAGAATTTTCTGACTTTTATTTTCCACTGGTAAGAATTTAGAGTATTCTCAAATCTCACTTGCTGAGCTATGAAGTACTGATCGCTTTCTGCCTCTTTTATAGTTAAATTTTATCCACAGCACTGAGGAGCAATACACTGTACAAGGTGTCACGTGTCTATTCAGGACATCATATTAAAACTGCTAGAAAACTGAAGGTTTCTAATAATCTTTTATTATTTGCACACTACAGTTTCTGCCATTCATCTTTACACAATTATATTTGTTGATTCATTTTTTTAAAAAGAGGCTCATCACATTACCTGAAAAATGTGTCAAAATTTAACATTCCCAGCGATCATACTCTGTCATTTTTGAGGGCAGAACTAGCATAGACAGAAATTCTTAGTCACTGAATAGCATAGAGCCTACTGGTCAGGATGGAAGGGGACAATTTAGCTGAGCTCCAAATGCCACACTAAGCACTTGACTTAAGCTACAAAACAATTAACTTGCATATCTTGTATTCATAACCAAGGTTAATGTTATTTTAGCAGTGGAAGTTTTCATTTAGTGTGAACAAATAAAATGGCATCACATTCCATTTAAAGTTTCTTTGCCCCTTGCAAAACAAGCAAGCTGTGCACTATACTTAATTTTAGTCAATTTCTTTTTCAGGTAATCTTAAAAGAAATTTAAAATATGAGATTTCACCTGTGAGAAAATAAAAATATTGCATGGAGGGGAAAAAAGTGGAGGGAAGGAAGATGAATATTACTGATAATCTTAAAATAAATAAGAGACTTTGCCATACAAGAAATAAAAAGCTTGTTTAACTGGAAAATTGGAAGAAAAATGGATAAGTTGTGTATATTTATTTAAGCTGCAAAAAACAGTTGAAATTTAAAGGGCCAAATTCTGTCCTCAATAAATACTCAAATCTTAGCATGTACTTTTCATCCATAGATGTCAAAGTGCTTTACAAAGTTAGGTAAGTATCAATTCCCTTATTATTATAGACAGTCTCTCTATGCCTCAGTTTTCCTAAGTAAATTGATTACAGTCACACTCTGACTCAGTAAGAGTCAGGACTAGCACTCAAATTTTCTGAGTCCTATTCACCGTACCATCCTGCCTCCCACTGACTTTCAGTGTCCTTTGGATCAGCCCTAAATGAAAAGGAGAATTGGGCCCCAAGGCCAAATCAGATAGAAATCTAACATTATTTCCTCCCAAAAAACTTTATTTTATATTCTGGTTACAGAAACACAGTGATAATGTTTGAGCTTATCAATTTAAACACAGGATAGTGCAGTACAGGTTTAAAGTTGTAGCAATAACAAAGCAATCAACTTTCTTTCAAAGCCAATAAAAGAAATGCACCACATAGAGACTGTGATAGATGATCTGCAGGAAATGGTATCACTTGAAAATATTCCACGGCCTGAATCCATTGCACTCTTTCATTTGCTTTTTTTTTTCCTGTGACATTAACAACATTTAGGCAGATATAGATGTATAGAATTCAAGGGAACAAATAAAATCAACAGCATTTTAATAATGGGGTTTTTTTTCTGAAAAGAAACACTAGGTTAAACATCATCATTTGTGATAAATCACTTGAGAAACAAATCAACACCAAAAATTTTATTCACATTAAACTAACACTTTGGTAACAGTCTGAGGATTTTTAATTTTATGTTTAATATTCTAAGCAGTTTATACTTCTAGAAAATAAGGGAACATGCAACTCAAACTCACAGTTTCTTTGCAAGTTCTCAAATGATATCTGTGCATTGAATTCTGCTAGAAAGAGACCTAGAAAAAATCTCTTGCCTGCACAATAGCACGATACAAGACGTAGATGTACAAGAACACCAACATGCTTTTTACATCAGTGTGCATACAGTTGTAAATATTGCATATGCCATGCTTTACTTAACACTTTACAAAACAAATATGTATTGTGACAAGGTCAGACTGGAGGGTTTCCAGAGAGTTCTAGAAAGCCAATATATTAGCCCCAGGCTCAGCAAGTCCCTTTTCCCCTTGTAGTTGAGCAGTGCTTACTTCAGGCTAATTGGCAGACCTGGAGCTAATCAAGGCCCCACACAAGACTTGTTAAAAAGCCTTCCCTCCAGAGAAAGGGTGGAGCTGGAGTGTGAGAGTGAGGAGAGTTAGGGGAGTGTAAGAGAGAGGCAAGGTGTGACTGGAAGGAGGACAGATCTGGAGAAGGAGCAGAACACTGATCAGGAAGAGCCCACCGGTACACAGACTGGGGAAAGGACCCTTCCCAGGCCCGGAGGCCTGAGGAAAGCAGACAGACCTATCAAGGAGGAACTTCGTCACAGTATGTAAGCAAATGCAGTGGGAGTTAAAAAAGAAAAATCGAACAAGCTTTATTGACACATGACTCAAGATAATTTTAAAGCCAATTTTAGGCTTCATTTTTTCTAATTAGATTTTTTTAAATGTAGCCATTAGTATAAAATATGTTATCATTCATACAGAGCTTCTTAATCTTCTGTCATTAGAAATGGCATTTTTCTAGTATCTCATATTTTTCAAGTCTTCTTTCGCTTGCATTGATTATCAACCTGGCAGTCTACACAATGATGAATGATTCAGACTGCTTCATTCATGTAAACAATAGACAAAATGATAGCACCACACAGCAAATACACAAAATTTTCTGATTCTGAATTGTTGGAACTAGTACTACTGCAACTAACATGAATTTAGGATCCATTTCTGGGAAGCAACTCAAGGAAAAATAGCTTTATAGTTAAACCTGTATTAAAAACTAAATTGTATGGACTAGTTCATATTTTCTGTAGCTCTGCAAAATTAATTCATTTTTGAAGGTCAATTTTTATTAAACTTATCTTCAAAGTTTGAAGAGCATACCATCATATCTATGCTATCTACTAGAAGTTATGTAACTGGATGAGTGTTCTATTCATAGATCAAAGTATTTATTTGGTTCTAAAATGTAAATATAAATAAGAGTTCCAGTATTAAAAAGACAAAATTTCTTATTACCTTAGATTTCAACAGTAGCTTAAAATAAGCCAAGGATATTTGAACACCACACTGGTTTGCTGTTTTATTTTCTGTTACCTGGCTGGACTCATTTTCCAAAAAACAAATTGTAAGAATTCTTTGTGAAATACTTATGTGCATTTCCCAAGACAACACTACAACATAAGGTCACCAATAACATACTGAATCTCCTTTAAGCTAAGGTTTCTTCTTTCTCCTAGAAGAAATAAGTAACTTAATATTTAGCATAACCTTACACAGTTTATAGCTTCTCGCTTTTCCCAATACTTAATATGCTTTTACAGATATTCTGGATTCTAGAAAATGACATGTTTTTGTGTGAAGAAACTGGACACATCAGCTACAAATTTGAAAGATCCTTTCACCAGCCAGTATTTTGGACATTGCATCCCATCAGAGCTTCTTTCAGGCAGATAAACCAGGGAGAGTACTCATTAGCACTGGAGAGAAGAGCAAGTATGTGAAAGACTGGTATAGCTCACCTCTTTTAGGTATCTCTAAGCTAAATAGCTTAAGCATCCTAAAACCAGTACCTACAATTGAGTCAATATTATTCAATGTTTTCAATGTTCCATATTTGGTATCACTCATCTCTCAGCACAGGGAAGAAAATACATTATACTTAAAAGTATTTACATCATCTCAAGGACTAACTCAAAACCTCCAAAATGACTGTCTTTTCCTTCACACACAGAAGCAAACCACCTCAACATTTCACAAATCAGATAAAAGTTCTGAAATAGCCTTCCAAGGGGAGCAGTGGAGGAAGAAAACCTATCTGGCTCCAATACTGAGTTTGATGAGTTTATGGAAAGGATAGTACAATGGGACAGACTAATTTGGCAATTAACTGATCTTTGAATACTAGCAGTAAATATGCCCAATGGCCTGTGAGGGGATGTTAGGTGGGGAGGCTTCTGAATTACTGCAGAGAATTCTTCCTTGGGTGCCTAGCAGGCGAGTCTCACCCAAATGCTCAGGGTTTAGCTGATCACCATATTTGGAGTCAGGAAGGAATTTGCCCCCAGGGCAGAAGCCCTGCAGGAGTTTTGCCTTCCTCTGTAGTATAGGGCATGGTGGGTCACTTGCTGGTGGATTCTCTGTACCTTGAAGTATTTAAATGGTGATCTGAGGACTTCAACAACTCAGTCATAGGTTAGGGGGTCTCTGACAAGAGTGGGTGGGTGAGGTGCCCTATGCAGTGTAGGTGGTCAGGCTAGATGATCATACTGGTCCCTTCTGACTTTAAAGTCTATGAATCTGTAACAGGCTGTGGCTCCCTTCAGTCATATTACTCTTGATAGACTTTCAAAAGTTAACACTTGAAGACTTACCTTTTTTCAACACATATGGATAAATATTTAGCTGCCATGATACTCCTAATCTCCCTGCTTTGGGGAGCAGAAGATCATAAAAGCCTCTGTGATCTGCTTCACAAATTGACCAAACAATAATATAAGTCATAGGTTCATAATTACTGGCAATGTTTGTTTAGGAGGGGCTAAAGAGAGGGACAGAATCCATGCAGGAGTATTGAGTACCATGACTAATCTCCATTGCCAAACAATGGTATAAAAGTTGCAAGGCATCTAGTGCACCATCCTTGCCTTCAGTTAGTACTACATGCCCTAAAGTGCTATAAAGAGGTTAAACGGGCTTCCTTAGTCAACAAGAAAGTTACCTTTTGTTAAATGTAGTTTTATTTACATCTTTATTTTTAAAGGTCATAAGAGCCTATCTGAATTTGAGTGTGCTAGTGAATATTGTCATCTGAATCAGTCAGTCTGCCATTTTACGTTGAGCGTATGAAAGCAGGTGCAAACCCTTTAGATTGACTTATTTTCTTTTGTACTAGTTATTTAATTTCCTTAAATGGCAGGTCAATAGCATATGGAAACCCTATCCATGGGATCTAAGGAGATGTCTGAAGTTATGACATTTGGAAACACACACTACTTCTAACTCTACTGTTTGTGAATATTAAACCATGTTTGGAGATGCTCCAAAGATTTCAGACCTATTCCAAAATACACTTTAATTAATAACCATACTATACAAATACAGATGGCAGAGTATAAAGGAAAAACAATTATTCAAACACTAAATATCACCCACTCTCACTATTTACATTGGGAGTGTATGTATTTGAATAATTATTTTATAAAGGCCACATCTTGCCAATGAAAGAAGAGTAACTAAGAGAAAGGTTTTGCCTTGTATCTCTAACGTAATAAACTGTCTCTTCAAGTTCTTCTAGACTAAAATTCCCTGAAAACTGCCCTGACTATTACAAGATCTTTTAAAGAACCCTGGAATGATGGCTTTAATTGGTTTGAATTGTGGTTTTGAAATCTCTAAGTACAGGTAAAATAAATAATTAAATAGCATGGAAGCTCAACCCAAGATTTATTGCATCTTGAATCTTTAAACGATTGACACTTTCTTATAAACCAATGCAGCATTAAGTTGGTAGGTCCTCTGCCCCTCAGTGGGAACTTTTCTAGAATTTTACTCCAATGTGCATAGCTTGGTATGTTAATATCCATCCTCAAATTACAAAGCAGAATAATGAAGATACCAGACCTCTTCAGAATGGGACATCTCAGGGAAAAAAAAGTTTGAATGAAAGAAGAAAATTGTTCCTCTTGCTAAAATAAAATTATTATTTAATACATTGAAGGTAAATAGAGTTGAAGATCTAACCAGAACAGCATTTCTTTCTGTTGTCACCATCGTAATCTGTTCAATCTGCAAGAGGCTGTTATCTAGCCAATCTACTCTCACATTCAGTTTCTATCCCCTTAAGCAAAGATTGTTGAGGGACAGAGGGTAAAAAGCCATGGGGTTGTAAAGAGTTAGTTTTCAGTACATTCAGCTCTCACTGTATGATGGGTGGATATTCTTTCTGAGGAGGGAATAGCACAATATATGTCTGTGTGTACTGTGTTAAAAAAAATCTGTGGAATTCTACTGTTTACATTAGAAGTTTTTCTCACAAAAATAATATGTTCTGACTGCTAAGCAATTATGAAAGTAGGTTAATGGCAATTTTACCCATTATCTGTTTAATGACAAAATTTAATCTCAGATATGTTTTACAATTTATGATCAGAAATACTTATGATGCAAATTTGTAAGATATTGTCCTGAGCAAAATGGATGAAGCCATTGTTTAAAAGAGACAGTGCACTTCCATTTTGTGAATGTACACATGATATTTTTCTGTCTTTTTCAAGGAACTCCTGCAGAATGTCATGAGGAGGATTAATTATTTTTAAGAGAATTATTTTTAAAACTCTTAACTCTGCAGCCCCCCAACTACCAGGCATACAATATTCACATAATGCCATATTAAGTAGTTTAATTATTGCTGGGAGAAAAAAAGAAAAGGAGGAGCAATGCTGCAATTCTCCATAGCCTTCCTCATGTTGTAGTACATAGCAATTATATGACAATCCAATTAGTCTTTGCAGTATAAAATACAGTCCTGTACTGTATAAGGTAAAATACAAGCTGCCAGAGACCATGAAGACAAGTTCCCCCCCTCCTCCTCCCCCCGTTTTCCTATCTACTTTTAAACCACTTAGCATGGAAGTACTTGACCTTTGATGTTCGGTTCTGGTAGTAAGACTTATGTTTGATAGTTGGCTGTGGCAGGAGGATTTTACACTCCTTGTTGAACAAATACAGATTAAAAGGTGTATTTCAATTTTGGTGTGCAGAAATGAGTACTAATTCTTTCTTGTATGTATTTCCCACAAAATCTTCTATTTCTTCTGTGAATTAGAAGACAAACATGTCAATCCAAATGCCATGTGCAATGAATCACTGGGTACATTTTTCTGTGGTTAGTTGGGTAGGGGGATGGAAAGGCAGCAGAGAGGATTTACCATGAAATATGTTCATAGAGTGAACCTTAAAACTTATTTCACTATATAACTTGTCAAGGAGCTGCTTTCCAGAAGGGACTCTCTCCACTTCCTTTGTGAAATTCTAGGAGGTTGGACTAAGGTTTCTAATAAAATTTGAATAAAGGAGTCCTTCATGAGATTATCACAGTTCTCTGCCTCTGTGGAACCAAACACGTGTTAAAAGAAAGAGAGTCCATGTTATTTTACTGGCACTGTTCAATCTGTAGTCAGTTAAATTTCTAATGAAAATTGGCAGCAGCTCTTGCTACTCAAAAGTTAACAGGAGAAAGCATCCAAGCTAAATACTGATTTTACATTATTACCAGGCACATAGAAAAACCAAAGGATAACATTTTCAAAATCACCTACATGTCTTAGACACCCAAGTCCCACTGAAAGTCGATAGGAGATACACTTGTAGAAATTTTGCACAATATACCAAGTTTAATAATAAAAGGGTTCACTCAAATTTAAAATCAGCAAATCCTGTAGGAAAATTCAAGTTTTCTGCATCTAATAGGTAAAATGGAAGCATAATATCAACATTCTCCAATGTTTTAAAGTGCCCGTTTTGAAGTTACTGCTGTATCTTCCCTGGATTCTATGATAGGTCATCCTTTGAATGAAAAGTGATAGCTTTGCAGACAGCATTAATAAATAAGAGCAAAGGAATAAAATTTGACACATTATACATGTTTGTAATTCACTACTTTGTCACATTTAAAATCTACAGTTGCATCCATGCTCTGTCCTGTAAATGTAAAATTGTCTCCTTATAAATTTTAACTAAAAATGAGAGAACTGGTTTCTGAAGCTCTGAATCAGGTATAATATGTGGAAGATTTCACAGATTCCTGCTTGAATAATTACCTGATAAAAGCCCGACAAAATAAAAGCCCATCCTTACAAAAAGAGCTTGGTTAAATGATTTTTATAATATATATATATATTTTTGTGTTTCTCCCAATCTCTGAACCCTTATAACCTTGGACCACCATCATTTTCCTACGCCCATGTCTTTTCCATAGCATGATAGATGAGTAAATTATAGTAAGTGCAGGAAAAGGGTCACTTAATTTATGACACCTTATTAAAACATTGAAAAATACCATCAGGGTTTCTAAATTTAAATGCCAAACAACAGAAATTCTACTTATTGCCAGTTTCCCTCCTCATTCCAAGCCTGGATTATGTTTGAAAGATTAGACACTGCATCACTAGATCCAAAATTCTCTAAACAAGAAAATGGTTCTTCAGTGCACTTCCATACTAACTACTAATAGTCACCTGGAATTAATTTTATTTGAGACTATTGTACATTTATGTTCCACCCAGATCCCTCACTATTATGACAAGAGGATCTGACCTGAAGGAGGCAATTTGTGCTCGTGCAAGGGAACATAAATACTGATGAATAGCATTTACTTATAGAAACAGGGAACACAAATTTGTTTCAAGACTATAGTCTCATATGAACATGGAACAGGGAAGACCTAATAATCTGACCAATATCTATATATTGTAAGTGAGAAGAGGTTAACATGTACTTTTTGAAACATCGAAAACAAAAAACAAAACACTTACCCCTTCCTTCTGTTCTTCTTTGGGAGCCAGTAGAACGGATAGTAATATACTTCCCAGATCATGGTCAGGATAATGAGGATCCTTCAGACTCAAGGTGACATTTGTTGGTCTAGCAGACCAAAAGACAAACATTAATTTTGCATTTCAAGCATCAACTTAATGATGTTTCCGATGCATCAGGCTCAATGGAATCCACATTTTATATGAAGCAACTTAAAATATGAATGAATTACTTAATGGATTTAATTTACTTCTCTTTTTAAGGATAGATCCCTAAAGACAGTGTAAGAGCCAGCAGGTCTTAAACCTTGGTCTGCAGAGCTGCAAGCAGCAGATATCTCCATGCTGATGCCCAACAGTAGCTATAACCAGCTCATCCTCCACTATCTATTAACTGCTTTGAATACAGATGGGAAGTCCTGCCTCAAGAAAGCTGCGAGGCAGAAGCATCATGGCTTCACATTAGCTTCCTGCTGTATATAAACCTAAGGAGCATTCCAGGAAATGTCCAGGCAACAGTGCCCATCTCCCATAGCTATCACAACCATTCCTGCTCTTGAACACCCGACTTTGCATTTAGCTCCATTCGGACCTTGCCTCCTGACTCTAACCCTGAAATCTGACTCAGATTCTGATCCTTGGTATTGACCACAGCCTGGAACTTGACTATGAATTCCTTTCTCAGCCTCAGTTTGACCTTCAAATTCTTGGTCCCAACTGACCTCATCAGGATCCTAATATTGACACTTTATGCTTTTAAAGGAGCTTATACATACTAAAGTAATCCTATCTGAATTATAACATTTATTTTAATTGAAACAAAAGAAAAAAGTTTAAGAATAAGATGAGGTGTGGTGCCGACAAAAAAAAAATGGAAACAGAAACCTAATGGCTACAGCCTAAACCACTGTAGGTACTGCAGCAAGCAGCACGATGATGACACAGTATTAACATGTATGCTACAGCAATGCTCCAAGGCTACATGTTCTTTGACTGCTAACTAAAATAGCAGAGGCTTGTTATTTAAGTATAGAATTTTCAACCTCATTTGCAATGAGATTAGTTGACATCTTCAGGATTATGCATATATGATTATGGACTTTCACACCTGCATCATACCTGTTTAATTCTAGTGAAGTGAGATCCAAAAAAGCTGAGCCAATAAAGTCATCCTGAAGTCCAAAGTCATAATCAAAGACCTAAGATGTACAGGAGAAGAAAGTATATCCAGTATTAGAAAAATGTTTTGAAACTTCCTTAATAAATGTTACTTGAGTGTCCATTTTTCAGGGTAGATTTTCATAGACTGTAAAGTCAGAAGGGACCAATATGATCATCTAGTCAGGCCCCAGAAATTCAGCCTACCCACTCGTGTGATGAATCTCCAATCTATGACTGAGTTAAAGTCCTCAAATCATGGTTTAAAGACTGTACAGTACACAGACTCCCCCAGCAAGTTATCCATGCCCCATGCAACAGAGGAAGGTGAAAAACCCTTACACCCTTTGCCAGTCTGCCCTAGGGGGAAAATTCCTTCCCGACCCCAAATATAGCGATCAGTTAAACCGTCCGCATGTGTGCAAGACTCACTAGCCAGAAACCCAAAAAAGAATTCACTGTAATAACGCAGAACCCACTCCATCTAACATCCCATCTCAGGCCATTGGCATATCTATCACTGGTAGTCAAATATTGGTCAATTGCCAAATTAGGCTGTCCCATCACACCATACATTCATCAAGCTCAGTTTTGAAGCCAGTTAGTTTTTTTGCTCCCACTCCTCCCCTTAGATGGCTATTCCAGAACTTTACTCCTCTGATTATTAGAAACCTAAATCTAATTTCAATTCTAAACTTCCTGATGGCCAGTTTATGTCCATTTGTTCTTGTGTCCACATTGGGGCTGAACTTAAATAATTCCTCTTCCTCCCTGGTATTTATCCTTTGGATGTATTTGGAGAGAGCAATCATCTCCCCTCATCCTTTTTTTTTTTTTTTGCTTTAACTAAACAAGCCAAGCTCTGAGTCTTCTCTCATAAGTCAAATTCCAAAGGGGTAGCCGTGTTAGTCTATATTTTCTCCCACGAAAGCTCATGCGATTAATAAATCTGTTAGTCTTTAAAAGTGCCACAAGACTCTGTTCTCTCATAAGGTATGTTATCCATTCCATGGATGATCCTTGTAACCCTTCTCTCCACCTGTTACAATTTGAATTAATCTTTCTTAAACATGGGGGACTAGAACTGCACACAATATTCCAGATGAGGTCTCACCAGCACCTTGTACAACAGCACAAACACCTCCATACCTCTACTAGAAATACCTCGCCTGACATCCCAGGACCGCATTAGCTTTGTTCACAGCCACATCACATTGGCAGCTCCTAATCATCCTATGATCACCCAACAGACCCAGGTCTTTCTCCTCCTCCATCACTTCCAACTGATGTGTCCCCAGCCTATAGCAAAAAATTTTATGAGTCCCTAAATGCATGAACTTGCACTTTCCACTATTAAATTTCATCTTATTACTATTACTCCAATTTACAAGGTCATGGACATCTTCCTGTATGATACCCTGTATTGTTAACACCTCCCAATTTTGGGTCATCCGCAAACTTTATTAGCACAGTCCCACCTTTTTTTTTTTTTTTTATACCAAGGTCAGGAATGAAGAAGTTAAATAAGATTGGTCCCAAAACCAATCCCTGAGGAGTTCCACTAGTAACCTCCCTCCACCCTAACAGTTCACCTTTCAGTCTGATCCATTGTAGTCAATATCCTTAACTATTTTCTCTTTCCAACTGTTTTTTCTAAGACCTTGCATACTACTGAGGTCAAACTAACAGGCCTGTAGTTACCCGGATCACTTTTCTCCCACCTTTCTTAAAAATGGGAACTATGTTAGCAATTCTCCAGTCACACAGTTCAACCCTCAAGTTTACAGATTCATTAAAAATCCTTGCTAATGGGCTTCTAATTTCTTATGCCAGGTCCTTTATTATTCTTGAATGGAGTTTATCCCCCTCCCCATTTAGTCCCATTAAGCAGTTAAAGTTTGGCTTTTACCTCAGCTGTGCAAGTTTCTACCTCCATATCCGCATTCCCATAAGCCACCCTACCACTATTCCCAAGCTCATCTTTAGTCTCATTAAAAATGGAGACCAAGTAATTGTTCAGATACTCGGCCATGCCTAAATTATCCTTAACCTCCATCCCAATCCCATCTTCAGTGTTTAGCAGTCCCACTCCTTGTTTATTTTTTTCCTATTTATATGGTTACAGAACTTTTTACTGCTGGCTTTAACTCCCTTTGCAAAGTCCAACTCTGCTTGTCTTTTGGCCTTTCTCACTTTATATGTTCTGATTTCCAAGAAGTAACCTAAACAGCACATACCCTTTGATACTTTCTCCAGTCATGACTACTATTCCACCACGTTTCTGTAATCCCTGTAGTATTTGGTTTTAATTCCTCCACCAGGAGCTCTAGGTCCTCCATTTGGTTACCCAGGCTCCTCACATTGGTATACAAACTTTTTAATTTTTGCTGTTTGGCTTCAATCATATTCCCGATTTGGCACAGTTATTCTACTGCCAATATCACCTATTAGACTGGAATTTACAGGACCTTTCCTCAATGTCCACTGCTTGAGTCACTACCACTGCTGCCTCTGTATCTGTCATAGCCTTTTCCTCTACTTCTTGTCAGATACAAAACCTGCACCAAAACACACCACTACCAAGCACCCAACAATTTCAGAACACCACTCTCCTTCCCCCACCACATTCCCTCCCTAAATTGCCCCTCCAAACTCCCATTTTCAGCCCTGTTTGCTGCCTCCTATGCAACTACTTGCTTGAATGGCGGCCTTTATAGCCCCCTGAGTAGGGAAGCCCTACCCCCTAATTAGGGTCAGCTGATCTCAGTACCACTCATGACCAGCTCCTGAAAACTCAAGGGGGAAAAAAAATGAAACACCACAAGGACACACAACTCCACAAAATTCACCCACTGCCCCTAACGCACATTCAAACTCCCATTTTCAGCTCTCCTCACTGCCTCCTGTAGTCTCTTAAAGGAGGCATGAACCTTGGGGTAATCCTATTTGAGGCAAGTAAATTAAAATTTGAAGCTACTCATTTGAAGTTCAAAGTTCAGTATGCCCACGTTAGCAAATGACCAAGGAACAAGTATGCAGAGCAGAACAATATCAATCTTCTACTGACAGAACAAATAATTATATAAATAAATGCATTGTGACTGAAGAGGAAAAACAGATGTAAGAGATTAAAAAAAAAAAATCACTGATTCAGCTTCCAGGCTGTGAATTATACTTAAATTGTTGCATTGAGTAATTCTGCAAAGCCCAGGCTGGAGGCGGAGATATAGTTATCAGAAGTAAATGGACTGTGGTGATAGTATTACTACTGATGATAGACCTAAAGCAGTATAATTTTGTAGGGTGTTACAGAATTTTCTTTGAAAACGAATATACAATCTAAATTAAATGATTAGGAGATTTACATAAGAGGATTTTATCAGTGAAAGTATTAATAAACGACTATTGAGCATGTGGTGGCTGAACTGACTTGCCTACCAGGAGAAGGAGCAGAGCTCACAAGGCATCTAGACAAACCTCTTACAGAAATCTGGAGCACAGTCTGTGGCCATTGTACAAATAAGTGTCAATAGAGAGGTGATAAATTAGACCCCCTCCCATGTTAAAAACCAAGGGAAGGGATCTTGTAAAGGAAGTAAAGGAAAAAAGCAAAGAGAAAACCATTGTTACAATTACACAAACACAAACTGAGAAAATTAAAGGCGCAGTGATGCCATCTTTACTCATGTTATCTCCAACAGAACTGTTACTGAAGTTGACATAAATCAGACTTTGCAAGTATCAAAACACTGACATTATATCAGATAATACACAACAGTATAAAGGACACATTGGGTGCGTCTACACTTGTAAATTAAGTCGACTTAAGCAGGCTTAAGTCGACTTAATTTACTGTGTGTCTACACTTGAGTTTCCTTAATTCGACTTAAGCAGTTCCTTACGTCAAATTAAGGAAAAGTTAGTTTGAATTAGTAAAACCTCGTTTTACTTCCAACTGATCCTTAATTCGGACTAGTTAGTTCGAATTAAGTCAATGTGGCCATATTAGTTTGAACTAACTGCTTAGTTCGAACTAATTGGCACATTGAGCTTAATGCAACTGATTAATTCGAACTAAGCGAGTGCCATGCATGGCACTCGCTTAGTTCGAAGTAGCATTCTAGTGGGGCCATGCTAGTTCGAATTAAGTTAATTCAAACTAACTAAAATTAGTTCGAATTAACTAATTTGAACTAACTTTGGTAAGTGTAGACATAGCCATTATGAGCTACATGATCTCTGTCTGATTCATTTACAAATCAATATCCAGACAGAAGCAATGAATGGTATTCTTAATCAGATAACTGTGTGATTTAATTTGAATGTAAGTACATATGAAAAAGCTATTAATCATTCTTATGTGAACATGAAGAGCCTCAGTATTCGCCTGTCCCACAACATTCACTGAACAAAATGCAAAGACAAAAGATTTATTTACTTTGCTAGTGAAGTAGGAAAAGGATTAGGAATAAGAAAAGAATTAGTTTAAGAAAAATCAGGGAGAAATTTATTTCTTAGATATTTATTTACATTCATCTCCATTCTTCCACACTGACTTTTATACACATCTTAAAATATAGATCTTGATGAATTACTGACATTTTTATCTTGCATATCAAGATGAAAATTAATTTTAAAAGTCACTTTTGTAGTTGGCTTAGTATCATTTAATCAAGATCTATGAGCTATATAGTACTTGAAAATTCAGTGGTTTTCTTCAGAATACAAACAGACCCTTGTACTAAGCTTTTCTTAAATCCTCAAAATGCTGTTAACTGATCATTTGGGCCTTTGTGGTAATTTGATACAAATTCTTGACACACAACTGGCAAAAAGAATTTTAGGTAAATGTTTCCCGCTGTTTCACCCTGTAATCCTGATCATTAAAGTCTCTAAATAAGATTGGCAGTGGAGCATCAATGGAGAATTACAATTAATTTTAACAGCTTCTGATAGCGATGCACTCCTTTATCAGAGCAGAACACATCACATTATTGAAGGATCTGCCAGTGTAAAGCCACATTCGAAGAGGGTTTGAGTAGTCCTTGTCTCTCAAGTGTTTCAGTTACTTTCACCATTATCCCTTTCAAACTCTTTCAGTCAGGAACAAAACAAGTCAAGATATGCTCGCCTCAAGTTACAATGATGAGATAAATATTATGTTGTTTCAAAACAATTATAGCAGTCTAAATATTACTTAAATAGTAGTTTGGCATTAAAGCTCCATGAGATCTTAAGTATTACTGATCTGGACTTGTTCTGGTACAGGTACAATACTGCAGGTTTTGTATATGACTGTTCTCCTAAAGAATTTTTATCCAGGGTGTTAAATAAACCTAAGGACCCTATTGCCAGGAAGACATTATAAACTTTCTTAGGCAGGGACGTTTTGTTCTGTGTTTGTACTGCACCTAGTACTATGGAATCTTAATCCAACTCCAAGACACTACCTCAATATAAATACAGATCTGGTACCTTGAATCTCAGCTTCCCATCAATGTTTAAATTAAGAGAATTCTTTGGTTTTGAATAATTGTTCTCTTTACAGTCATTCAATTAGTCAAGGTACTGCAATCCTGCATGGTGCAGAGCATGCTCACACCTGAGGAAAATAATATGAAGCAATGCAAAATACATGTAACAAATGCACTTTATTCATTTATGAATATTAAAAACAATGAGAGTTGAGGACTCAACTTGCAGGATCCAGCTCAAAATACCCTACATAGAATCATAGACAATTAGAGATGGAAGGGATCTCAGGAGGCCATCTAGCCAAAGTCCCTTCAGTAAAGAACAGTTTCTCAATATGCCAGAAATGTGCTTAATATAAAAGTCACCCTATTTGTAATGGTATTTCCATAAACACAGATAAAAAACCTGTGTCTATATAAAACTTATTTAATTTCCTTTCTTTACTAATAACAATAGACTACTGAAACTGAAGATGTTTGGAAGCCTACTTTACATTTTTCTTATAGTTTGTTATTGGTATTTACTTCTTAATTTTGCTTTTCACTCATCATGGATAAGACAGACAGATGTCTTTTGTTTTTAAATCAGTTTCATTTTATTGCTTGCATGCACAAGCAAACTATCATCCAAACTGAGCACTTGAAAAAGATGTATTAAATTGTAAAAAATGATTTAGCTGATTTTTATAAAAAATTAATTATGTCATTACTAGAATTTTGCTCAAAATACATCTAAGAATGAATATTGGCTGACTGTACCCTTTATGAACTGTAGAATTTGTTAACAGTTTTCAGAAATAAATTTCAGTACCTAGAACTGTTTAGTAAAACTTTTACAGAAGTAAAATAAATGAATGGCTCACCTTTATATACAACGGTTCCCTAAGGTGATCAATAAAAATGCAAGTATTTTCCTCCCACACAGGATTGAGGTTCTTGTGTATTGTTTTACTCCTAAACACCTCTTTTCTTCCAATTTTGAACTTGACGTATGGATCGCTGGTCCCTGTTAGAGAGAGACACTTTGATGCAATATAATTACATACCTTCTATGTATATTGGAAGTTTTAATTATTAACATGAACTAGACACAATTTCACTGACAGTAGACAAAAATGATTGTTATTTCAGGCTGTTTAAAAGCAAAATTATTAAAACAGTGGGGAAAATATTCAGGATGAAATCTTGGCCCCATTGAAGTCAATAGCAGCACTCTAATTGATTTCATTGTGTCCAGGATTTTACCTTACATTTGGAAAGTTTTTAGTTCCATTACCATAAATAAGCACATTCTCCACCCCACTCTCAACACTCCACACCCACACCACTTAGTGTCTAGACTAACTCCCTTCCTGTCGTTATTTAGGAGGTCATCTAAGAGAAGGGTCATCTAAGAGAAGCTTCAAACCCTATTAGCTGTAACTAAATCATTTTGACCACTAGCTCATGTGATTTCTTCCAGAGTTGTACTCTATTGTACACAGTTTAAAAAAGAGAGAGAGAGATTTCAATGTCTGCACTAAGAAGCAACAGGAATACCAATTTTCAAAGGCTTTCATATCATATATACAGTTCAGTGTATGACCTGCATGTTTGTTTAGTCACAACAATGCTTTTCTAAGCTCTTGCTTTGATGATATCCTGACACAAACTGGTAAGGTGTGGAAAGACCACAGCTCTTTCCTTTGCATTTTTAATATAAAATATAATTTTACAGTTTTGTAAAAATCTTGGAAAGTTAAAATCGGGTAAGCACTCCCAAGATGCTTATAAAGCTACTGAACTGAATTGTCTGCAACATGGAAACTTTAGTTTAACTCCACTTCAAAGTTCTTTTAAAATAAATGTAATACCTCCAATGACACCAGCACAATTACCAAAAGTACTAGAAAATACAGCTAACACAGAGCGCAGAACTTTTCCAAATTTTGTGTGATTTATATTTTTGTACACTATAAAAATTTTGTGCTCATATGCACGAAGAAATTTAATAAATGCATTTTGTGAAATGACTTCATACTTCTTAACAAAAGTAGTATTTTATGAGGGGTAGCCATGTTAGTGGGATTTTCTCCCACGAAAGCTCATGCGATAAATAAATCTGTTAGTCTTTAAAAGTGCCACGGGACTCTGTTGTCAGTAAAAACAACGAGAGCCCTGTGGCACCTTAAAGACTAACCAATTTCTTCCGGCATAAGCTTCTGTGGGCTCCAACCCATTTTGATAGATGTATCTGACAAGTGGGTTGGAGCCCACGAAAGCTTATGCCGGAAGAAATGTATTCGTTTTTATGGTGCCACAGGACTCTCGTTGGTTTTGTAGTATTTTATGTGCTCTTTGCAATATTTTATCTAGCCACAAGATGGCATTATTATTTACCTAAAAACTACACACTCCCTTCTAAACAATAGTGTGGATACATGACACCTCAAATTTCAAGCAGGTTTAAGGTTAGTTCCTTCATTATAAAAGAATCTTAGTTTCATTGGCAACACAATATATGGTCCAGCAGTAAGAAATACTGAGTCAACCCATTCCTTCATCCTCCTACTAAAGATGGGAGTTTTTCAGGGCAGAGATCATGTCTTTGAACTCATTCTGTAAAGCATCTTGAAAATTTTATGTCTAAATAAAAAAAATAAAACAGTAGTAATAGGAGCCACACAGGGTTTGTTCTTGTATCCTAAGACAAAGTCTCCCCTCCTCTCACAGGTAAGTGTCCTCTGTACCAAGTGTCAACCTAGCTGTTGCTTTTCACCCTTCATTTCAGGGTACATTTACACTAGTCTAAGCACCGGACACGTGTGTCTGAAGGTGAGTAAGTTAGCATGCCTGAGGATCATGGATAAATACACATCTCTGGCTGTGGCGAAGCCTCGTATCTGTGCTAGTTTGCATTGTGGATGGGGCAATGGATCATGAGTTCCAATAGTTCTCCACTCCCACAAGTGCTCCCCTTTTTGGCCTCATCATCATTCAAATCCATAATGGTGCCTGTCCACTCTATTTTCACTGGTAGGAGCGAACTGCCCATTGACCATAAACACAATACCTTTCCACTATACATTTTACCATTCAATACAGATGAACATGGAATGTGTTCAGAGAGTAGAGGCGTGGTATACTGACAACACCTGGGTGCGGATCAATACGCACTCGTAGTACACCACCCTCCACAACATCACATGGAGTGTCAGGAATATCCACCTGTACCTGGAAATCTCACCAAGGCTGGAGCAGGCAGGCTACTGAACAGACATGGCCCAGCATCAGGAACACATCACTCATTGGAGGCTCCTCTAGAGGAGGGCAAACGACTCCAATAGTTACTCTAAATGGATCATCTTACGTGCCCTCTTTTACAATGAGCTGCACTGGGTGCTGTCAGGGCCTTCCACGATAGAACATGAAGTGGCACACCACCCCTTCCTTAATCCTGCTGGCCTCATTGTCTGATAGGATGCTGATAAGGACCAGTGCGAGGAGGCAGCAGGGAGCACAGAAAAAACCCATGGAAGATGAGGAGCATGTGATTCTGTACCTCTATCTGGAGGAACCCCCCCACATGAGCCAATCGAGTACCCTAAGCAATAGAAGGAACCAGAACCCAGGGTGGGTAAATTACAATGGACCCCCACCATAATCTCTGTTCTGGTGCTACATTCCTGATTTTAAGGCTAAAACCCTGCTCTGCTTTAACCAGTACATGGTTCCAAGCAACACAGCTATACATCAAATCAATAATTGTACTGATTTCTCACAAACTATTGTGCATTTGCCAGAAGCTATAGAAAAGATTGTTTGTTCATTATTATGTCCCTGCGTCTGTGTGTTTCTTGGCCAGCATGCAGGCAGTGAAGGCCTGGGCTCCACACATATCACAGGAAAAGAGGTGGGCTAGCTGGGGACGGGACAGTTGTAGAAAACGTATACAACAGAACCTCAGTTATGAGCACCAGAGTTATGAACTGACCAGTCAACCACACTCCTCATTTGGAACAAGAAGTATGCAAACAAGCAGAAGCAGAGACAAAATAAGTAAATACTATACAAGACAAACTACTAAAAATAAAGGGAAAGCAGCATTTTTCTTTTGCGTAGCAATATTTCACAGTCTATTAAGTCAATGTTCAGTTGTAAACTTTTGAAAGAACCAGCACAATATTTTGTTCAGAGTTATCAACATTTCAGAATTATAAAAAAAACCCATCTCCATTCCCATGGTGTTTATAGTTCTTAGTTTCTACTGTAAAGCACATAAATGGTCAGATGGTATGCAAATTGCATACCATTATAGCTTCAAAGCCACTTTAGTAAAAAGATTGTGAGGCATTTAGCAATCCTTTAGAATGAAGGGTATTATAGTCATGAAAAATGTTGTTGTGGAGAAGATACATTTAGATTTTGGATGGATTTTTGAAAATCCAGACACCATATTTACAGTTTTTGTGGGGGGGCATGCAAGAGGGCGTTGGAATTCACTCCCAAAATTAAGCTGAAATGTAATATTAGTTGAAGACAAATATCAAGCCAACATAAATTAACGATAATTAACTTCAATGGGATCGGAATTTGGCCCTTTAAAATATAAATGCAGGTGTTTAAAGATGCATTCACAACCTGATTTAGAATGTTTAGATAAAAGCACTAAAGTATTGTTTATCATGTATTAATGAGCCCTATTCAGTAACAGTCTGCAAATTCTTCATAGAGCTACTGGATTCATTGAACAGAACAAGCAAGTTCTCCAAGGCACAGCTATAATGGAGAAAAAAAATTAATACAGATAAATCACAAAGTCCTCTGTTGAACTGTTAACATTCTGTAGGTCTCAATGTAAACCCCAGATTTTCTTTGCATCAACATTAGGGGGCAATCCTGTACTTCTTACACATCCACAATTCCCATCGACTCAACACCACAGGACCTAATGCTGCAAACACTTATATAGATGTGTTACTTTTATGCAAGTGATTTGTCCCATTTGTATAAGTGTATATAAGACTTGCCATCAGTGTGGCAAATTAGTATGCTGTCTTTTTAAAAAGCGGGGAAGAAATTAACTTATCTGATATATAATTTATAAGCAATTATAAATGACATGAAAACAAAACATTCCAAAAATCTGATATCATGACCCTTCCTCAATAGTTGGACATACAATCATGAGCTCCTCCTATCTAAAGAAATCTCAGCATCTTCACTTAGTTCCTTTTTTGAGCAAAAACACAAGACATGCAATTCTGTAAGTCTGGTAATACTAAAGAGGTAACTGAACACGAGTGTCCTTTTCCTGTGTCAGCTGAGCTGTGTAAACACTTATGGGAACATTCCAATATTTATTTATGGGTTTTAGTATTTAAAACAAAAACAAAATCTTTTGTTGAGATCACAACACAGATGCAGAGGCATAATAATGAACTAACAATCTTTGTGCGAGACTGCTATTTTGCAGAACCATATATGTCACTGCAGTTCTAGAGGCAATAAAGATTCTTTGCACATGGTGGCAGCCTCTTCTGTTCCACGGTGCCACTGACTTAGTTAAATGACTTGTGTGAAGATATATCCAATGTTAAGGAGGAGGGGAAAAGGCTATCAGGTTTCATATTAGCACTCAATTTTAGTTGAGCCTTTAAAATAAATTCCATCCTGCAAGTTTAATTCACTTAACCACTAACATACAGGTGTAAGACAAAAGAACAATTGGAGTCTAAATCACCTATCACTACAAATGTACCTCTCTCACTCAGGATAGTGAGAGTTGCTTCATAAGTATATAACAGGACACCAGAGACAAAACACAAAATGTATTTTATTAGATAAAGAGTCAGTACATTTGTTCAAAATACTAAATGTAACTCCCAAAGCCATGGGTCATAGACATCCCTAGTATAATTTCTCTGAAAATAGACCAGGGAAGAATTTGACCAGAATAACTTTCAAAGCATTTGGGGGAGGGAAGGGGGGCACGATAAGAGAGAGAAGACATATCCAGTCAAGTGAATGCATTCATTTACAGAGTTCTTGAAGCTTTACTTTAGGCTTACCAGTAGCACCTGGTGATTACCTGAACAGGTCGGATTTTTATTTTAATGAAACCCTATATAAAATAATGAGAATTTACCTGTTCAGAGTGTAACCCATTGGAAATGAATCTAAATAAAATTCATGCTCTCACCTTATATTTTAAACTGAGATTTTTCAAACCTGGGCATGTTAAATTTAATAAGGATTGGATACCCAAATTCCAAAGGGACTTTTGAAAATATAAGCCCTAAGAGTTTAAAAAAAAATTAAAAAGCCCTCACATATTTAGTGTAAGCAGAAATTCCATTTGACACATAACGCATCAGTAGTGCATAAGGGCAGGTGAACCAGACTTTGAAAAAGAATAGTAACTGCTTATATCTTGCATTTTATATGGGTTTAGCACTTAATTTTTTTTTAAATGGCCTTTTGCTTTTTAGTAAAATAGTAAATTTCCAAGCCTAGTTTAATGACATTAGGTACTTAGTTTAATTACAAAGTTAGAATATTTGCTCCTTTTTACAACATCTTTATTCACTGTACATAACAGCACAGTATGGTTTTGAAATAGAGCCTCTAACCATCTTTGGACTGGTCCCTGAAAAGTACTGAGTGCATGAGCTCACAATGAAGTCAGTAGGAATTTAAGGTGGAAGGTGGCAAAGAATTAACATTTCAGTTCATTGGCAGTTCTGAAAAAAAAGAAAAACAATGTCAAGTTTTTGAGCATTTAAATAAAATTAAAAGGAAATTTTGAAAGGAAGAGTTGTTTTGAACAAAAAAAATCAGAACTTCATTCAGAAAATATCAATTAAATACTTCAATTTTTTCATATCTTGGGGGGAGGGTGGTTTATATCTGAACAATGTCAAATTTGGTGAAATGTGGTGTTAGTGGAAAAGTTGTGCTCAGTTCTAGTTTAGGATGTTCAGCACCTTACAGAGTCAGGCTATGTACTCACAAACATGAGTAAACTGATGATATCTGTCCCTTCTAGCAGTGATTTTAAAAGGTGGTTTTACCTCAACAACATTCTTCAGAATTTGTTTAGACTCTGCATTAAAATTCCATTTGGGGTCATCTTTTTTTTTAAAGGGGTGTGTGTCTTTAATTTTAAAAAAGCTGCCAATTTTCATTTTTCTAAGGTGTCTAGTTTTCTGTCTTCTGAGGTCAAGTTTGGTTAGTGTTTTGGTATCAGGAAGAAAGAAGAGCAGGCTGGGGAGAAAAGCAAAACTGATCTGTTGAGACACTCTTGGTGTAAGGAATATTTCTCCATTTGTGGCTTCAGCATTGGGGCAAAATAGAGGAGAGAAATTCTTAAAACTTGAGAGCCCCACACTTGTGGATGTTAGGGGAAAGAGGCGGTGTTTTATTTGTACTGAAAAAGACAGTGGGGTCAACAATCAGGTATCACAGCTAAAGCAATTTTTTTTCAGATTCATAACTGATGCAGCAAGCTCAGAAGATACTGGGGCCATGAACTGCCGAACCTACAGGTGTCAGGGCAAGCTCTGGCACAAATTAAACACTGGAGAGGAGAAACTCCAACCAGGTAGAAGGGAAGAAACCTCCGAGGTTCTGCCCCTTCTCAAAACCACAGAGAAAGCAGAAGAAAGCTTATTTATTTAATAAGTCAGCTCCAGTTCCGTCTTCCTCTCATCAAATAGCTTCATAATTAATTTACTGTCATAGAGGTGGTTACACATTCTCTTCCCCCATTTGCCTGCATGTGTTTCTAGGTGGTAAAGATAAGCCTACAGTTGCTGTCAGTAGGAAGTAAAACATGATGCTGTTCTACCTGCCAGATGAGGAAAAGAATCTGCAAGAAATGAAGCTGAGCATGTTGAGGAATGAAAATCTTTCTTCTGCTACTTTGAAACAGCAGCCCAACCTGTCAATGGTTTCCCCCACATTTACCTGTGAGTCACTCTTTCCAACAGCCCCCAGACTTCAGTCCCCTTTATGCCCCCAGAAGTTGTAGTGTTCTCCTCCTCCGCCTAGAGGGAAGTTCCCTTAATCATAAGCAACATTCAAACACTCTGTGTGCTGCTCTCCTCCCTTGCCCCAGAAGTCAATATTACTGCACTCTTCTAGGCTCTACTTTAACTAGTAATTAGAAAGAGGTTCTCCAAACTGAAGACTTTGTCTGCATTTCTTTGACACTGCACTGAAAGGGTCTTCTTCATGCCTATGAACTGTCACTTTCATCTTTCATTGCTTCCTTCAGGAAGACACAGGTACATGTTCCTTGCTTATTGACAAATTCTGGAGGGGTAGCCGTTTTAGTCTAGTTCACCATAACAAACAAGGAGTTCTGTGGAAAGACTAACACATTTAGTTATCACAGGAGCTTTCGTAGGAGAAATCCCACTTCAGACACTTGGAAATGGAAAACTTACAGTATGGGAAGGAAAAATAAATCCAGTGAAATGATTGTATCAGGTCAGACAATTTCAGCAAATCAAGCAAGTTGTTTAGATTCAAACAGTGTGGATTGATAGAGGGGAAAATCACTTTCAGTAATGAGAAAGCCAGCCCCCTATCTGTTTTCAAATCCAAGTTAATGGTCTCAAATTCTCATATGAACTCAACCTACCCAACTTCTAATATGTTGTTCCACATTGTCTGAATATAAACCACTAGCTTGATTTGCTGAAATAGTCTGACCTGATCCTGTCACTCATACTTCACTGGATTTATTTTTCCTTCCCATACAGTACATTTTCCATTTTGAAGTGTCTGATGAAGTGGGACTCCTCCCACGAAAGCTCATGCGATAAATGAATTTGTTAGTCTTTAAAAAGTGCTACCGGACTCCTTGTTTGTTATATTCCTTGAAGTTTCCTACAGCATAGTTCTCTATATCACAGACTAAGATCCAATTCACCGTAGTGGTTTAAAGCGATTTAAATGTCAAAGAGTATTTACAGTATTTAAAAGTTGCAGTAAATAGATGGACTTGCTCCTGAACAGCGTATGTAAAAATGTTGCATGAATAAGTACAAGTTAAAAAGTGATTAGTAGGTCCAAGAGTGCAGGACAACCTGAGCTTGCATTAATAAACAAGAGCAGCTGCCAAGTAAATCCTAAAGGCAGGATTAAAGCAACAGGGTCACGTATTTTTAAGCAATTAATTTTTATTTAAAAGGATTGCAAATAAACCAATGTTTCTTCATGCACCTCTATTCTCCTCCCTTTCTGTTATGGATCTCAGATGCTTGCATGAGAAATAAGCCTTCAAGACCTGAAGAGCAGCTCTCTAAGCTCAAAAGCTGGTTTCTCTTACCAACAGAGGTTGGTCCAGTAAAAGATATTACCTCACTCACCTTGTCACCATATTCTGTAATCACGAACATAAGGGAGTGGGGCAGTTGGTGTGAGATTTACTCCCACTCAGTGTAGGCAGGCACGTATCTGTGCCCATAATAAGGCTTCTCTTGAGGTTTTTATTTTCATCTCTAATTGGTTTTTACTTTTAAATGACCTCCAATTAACTCAAAGTAGTTACCCCCTTTATAAAGGCTACTCTGGACATTCTGATATTTGGTCAAGGGTACAAAAACCTGTGGTTTACTCTAGGCTGAATTCAGTCACACTTTTTACTCAGTTCCTTTTCTACTGCAGAGCAGATGTAGTAGTACTCTGAAGTACAGGGGAAGGAGGGAGGGTAGTAGAGCACCCACAGGGACACGCATCTCGAAGAACAGAAGTTACACAGGTAAGCAACCTCTTCTTCTTCTTCTTCGAGTGATGTCCCTGCATGTGCTCCACATCAAGGGACTATGTAGCAGTTATCAGTGATAGGAGGAGGGACTTCAGTGTACAGAGGAAAGCACCACCCTACCGATTTCGGCATCATTCGCTGAGGCTTTATCTATGGGTTGTAAATGTATGAAGGGATGACCAGGTGGCCGCTTTACAAATGTTTGTGAGTGGAACATTTTTCAAGAATGCTGTGGGAGCTGCCATAGCTCATATAGAATGTACTCGGACTCCCTTAGGTGGTTGTCATTCATTTTGTCAGTAAGATGTGTGGATGCAATCCTTTAGAAAGGATTAGAAATTGGTTCACCTTTAGATCTTTCTGCAATAGATACAAATAGTCTGATTTTCTGTATGATTTTGTCCTTTCTAGGTAGAAGGATAATGCTCGTCATATGTCCGGAGTGCGGAAGACGGCTTTGTAGGAGTTCCTGTGAGATTTCAGATAAAAGGTAGGTAAATATATACAGGAGGGATGGGCTCCACCTAAACCAAAAGGGAACCAGACTGCTGGCGCTAAACATTAAAAAGGCTGTAGAGCAGTTTTTAAACTAGAGGATGGGGGAAAGCCGACTGCTGCAGAGGAGCAGCTGGATCGGACACAGACTTCTCTTAAGGGAGAGTCTGACGAGAGGGAATCTCCAGGTTATAGTTATAGTCAGGAACAGAGGACAGAAAAGGATGGTGAGGGGGCCGGATCCGATGATAAACAGCCACATGACCAAGAATCTGGCACATTAAAAAAGGGCAGACAAATAAACAGGGACAAGTTTTTAAAGTGCTTATACACAAATGCTAGAAGTCTACATAATAAAATGGGTGAACTAGAGTGCCTAGTGGTAAAGGAGAATATTGATATAATAGGCATCACAGAAACCTGGTGGACAGAGAGCAATCAGTGGGACACAATCATTCCGGGGTACAAAATATATCGGAAGGACAGAACAGGTCGTACGGGAGGAGGAGTGGCACTATACGTGAAAGAAAATGTAGATTCAAATGAAGTAAAAATCATAAGCGAATCCACTTGTTCCATAGAATCGCTATGGATAGAAATCTCATGCTTCCATGACAATATAACATTAGGGATCTACTATCGGCCACCTGACCAGGATAGTAAGAGCGATGATGAAATGCTAAGAGAAATTAGGCAGGTTATCAAATTTAAAAACCCAATAATGGTGGGGGATTTCAACTATCCCCATATTGACTGGGAACATTTCACTTCAGGACATATTGCAGAGATAAAATTTCTCGATACTTTGAATGACTGCTTCATGGAGCAGCTGGTATGGGAACCCACAAGGGGAGAGGCAACTCTAGATTTAATCCTGAGTGGAGCGCAGGAGCTGGTCCGAGAGGTAACTGTAGCAGGACCGCTTGGAACTAGTGACCATAATACAATAGCATTCACCATCCCTGTGGGGGAAAGAACACCTCAACAGCCCAACACTGTGGCATTTAATTTCAAAAGGGGGAACTATACAAAAATGAGGGGGATAGTTAAACAAAAGCTAAAAGGTAGAGTGACTAAAGTGAAATCTCTGAAAACTGCATGGGCGCTTTTTAAAGACACCATAATAGAGGCCCAACTTCACTGTATACCCCAAATTAAGAAACACTGTAAAAAAACCAAAAAAGAGCCACCATGGCTCACCAACCATGTAAAAGAAGCACTGAGAGGTAAAAAGACTTCCTTTAAAAAGTGGAAGTCAAATCCTAGTGAGGCAAACAGAAAGGTGCACAAACAGTGCCAGCTTAAGTGCAAGAGTGTAATAAGAAGAGCCAAAGAGGAGTTTGAAGAACGGCTAGCCAAAAACTCCAAAGGTAATAACAAATTGTTTTTTAAGTATATCAGAAGCAGGAAGCCTGCCAAACAACCAGTCGGGCCCCTTGATGATGATAATACAAAAGGAGCGCTTAAAGATGATAGAGTCATTGCAGAGAAACTAAATGGATTCTTTGCTTCGGTTTTTACGGCTGAAGATGTTAGTGAGATTCCCAAACCTGAGCCGGCTTTTGTAGGTGACAGATCTGAGGAACTGTCACAGATTGAAGTGTCACTAGAGGAAGTTTTGGAATTAATTGATAAACTCAACATTAACAAGTCACCGGGACCAGATGGCATTCACCCAAGAGTTCTGAAAGAACTCAAATGTGAAGTCGCGGAACTGTTAACTAAGATTTGTAACCTGTCCCTTAAAATGGCTTCGGTACCCAAAGACTGGAAGTCGGCTAATGTAACGCCAATATTTAAAAAGGGCCCTAGAGGGGATCCCAGCAATTACAGACCGGTAAGTCTAACGTCGGTACCAGGCAAATTAGTTGAAACAATAGTTAAGAATAAAATTGTCAGTCACATAGAAAAACACAAACTGTTGAGCAATAGCCAACATGGTTTCTGTAAGGGGAAATCGTGTCTTACTAATCTATTAGAGTTCTTTGAAGGGGTTAACAAACATGTGGACAGGGGGGATCCAGTGGACATAGTGTACTTAGATTTCCAGAAAGCATTTGACAAGGTCCCTCACCAAAGGCTGTTACGTAAGTTAAGTTGTCATGGGATAAAAGGGAAGGTCCTTTCATGGATTGAGAACTGGTTAAAAGACAGGGAACAAAGGGTAGGAGTAAATGGTAAATTCTCAGATTGGAAAAGGGTAGCTAGTGGTGTTCCCCAAGGGTCGGCCCTAGGACCAGTCCTATTCAATTTATTCATAAATGATCTGGAGAAAGGGGTAAATAGTGAGGTAGCTAAGTTTGCAGACGATACTAAACTACTCAAGATAGTCAAGACCAAAGCAGATTGTGAAGAACTTCAAAAAGATCTCACAAAACTAAGTGATTGGGCATCCAAATGGCAAATGAAATTTAATGTGGATAAGTGTAAAGTAATGCACATTGGAAAAAATAACCCCAACTATACCTATAATATGATGGGGGCTAATTTGGCTACAACGAGTCAAGAAAAAGATCTTGGGGTCATTGTGGATAGTTCTCTGAAGATGTCCGTACAGTGTGCGGAGGCGGTCAAAAAAGCAAACAGGATGTTAGGGATCATTAAAAAGGGGATAGAAAATAAGACTGCAAATGTATTATTGCCCTTATATAAATCCATGGTACGCCCACATCTCGAATACTGTGTACAGATGTGGTCTCCTCATCTCAAAAAAGATATTCTAGCACTAGAAAAGGTTCAGAAAAGGGCAACTAAAATGATTAGGGGTTTGGAGAGTGCCTCGTATGAGGAACGATTGAAAAGGCTGGGCCTCTTCAGCTTGGAAAAGAGGAGACTGAGGGGGGACATGATAGAAGTATATAAAATTATGACTGATGTGGAAAAAGTGGACAAGGAAAAGTTGTTTAAATACTCACATAATACAAGAACCAGGGGTCACCAAATGAAACTGATAGGTAGCAGGTTCAAAACAAATAAAAGGAAGTTCTTCTTCACACAACGCACAGTCAACTTGTGGAACTCCTTACCTGAGGAGGTTGTGAAGGCTGGGACTATAACAATATTTAAAAGGGAACTGGATAAGTTCATGGTGGCTAAGTCCATAAATGGCTATTAGCCAGAAAGGGGTTAAGAATGGTGTCCCTAGCCTCTGTTTATCAGAGGATGGAGACGGATGGCAGGAGCGTGATCACTTGATCATTGCCTGTTAGGTTCACTCCCTCTGGGGCACCTGGGCACTGGCCACTGTCGGTAGACAGATACTGGGCTAGATGGACCTCTGGTCTGACCCAGTACGGCCTTTCTTATGTTCTTATTATGTTCTTAATGTATGGGTTCATTAAAATGGAATTCTGAAATTACTTTTGGGAGAAAATATAAAAATATAGCAAAACTGTAAGCAGAGTCTTGTAATAGAAAGTGTGAGGCAGCCTTAACTACAGGCAACGCTATCAATTCTGCCCACAAAGAGATCCATGAAATAATTAAACATCATTAGTGGCTTCATGACAGGTTTATAATCAAGTGTCCTGTCCAATTTCCATTCTGCCTTGCAGTTTGTTTTAACGTTAGCGCACACCTATTCTGCCATCTACAGCTTTCAAACAAACAAGTATGAAATATAAAAAGTACTTGCCACAGTGTCATGTATTAGGATTAAATATAGGTCAGTAGCCATAGCAGGCTACAGAGTTCACTTTTTAAGCTTTATTCAGCATGTCTGGCAAGGACTGCCAGCAGACACGCAGGTTTTCCTGAGTACTTAATAACCCTCCCATTTATCACTATGGAAACTCCCAATGGCCCTAGTAACCTGAGACACCACACACACCACCATCATACCAGTCTTAATTATTTACGTTCCCTTGCCCTTTCACTCACCCCACTTAAACCAAAGAGAAAGGAAGATTTCTTGGTATAGAAATTCATTAATCTTAAATCAAGCAAACCAACCTTTTTCACAACCCCTCCTCCCCTAGCCAAACACCACACTGAAAATGTGCTGTCTAATTACAATACCAAAGGCAATACTAACATCCAGATGATAAACTAATGTTTGAGCAGAAAACTGCACAAGAAATGCATCATCTATATTTATCTGTTTGTCAAACCAAACTACGTCTATTAGCACATCTTTGGATGCATGTTACACTTACAGCTTTTCATTTTCTCAATCTAAATTTTATCACTGGATCATTGGGATACTAAGGCCTTGTACACACTACAGAGTTATCACATGGTAACGCTCATCACCGCGCGATAACTACAAGAGCATACACACACAAATCCTACTTGTCGCAAGGCAACAGCCCTCTTGCTGTGCAACAGGTAAACCTCCTGAACGAGGGTGATAGCAGTTATCGCGGAACGGCTGTTCCACATTACAGTGTGTGTGTGTGTACGCTCATCATGCAATAATTGGCCTCCGGAAGTGTCCCAGCATTCCAATCCCATCCTCTCTGGTCTTCCTCCTGCTCTCTGTGGCTCTGATGTGACTGGCTCCGCCCTCCTGTGAGTCCCAGGAATTTTTGAATTGTTCCCCTGTGGTCACTTCCTGTTTGTTCAGCATGGAATGCAGCTGTTTTTTCCAAAAGCAATGGCGGCTCAACGCAGCAAATGCGCTCTCTGGACCACATCTGAGGTGCTCGACCGTATCAGCATCTGGGGAGAGTCTGCTGTGCAGGCACAGCTACACGGCAGCAGGTGGAATTTTGACACCTACAGCCAGATTTCTCGGGCCATGGCAGAGAGAGGTTATGAGAGGGACACTCTGCAGTGCAGATCGAAGGTGAAAGAGAGCCAGGGAGGCAAACCAGCACTCTAGGTCGGCACCCATTATATGCAGATATTATTAAGGAGTTGGAAGCCATCCTCAGCGGGGATCCCACAACCACTCCCAAGGCTCCTGTGGACACGTCTGCACCCCCTCAGCCAATGGATACCGGAGCAGACCGGGACAAGGAGGTGATACATGAGGAAGTGGAGGAGGAGGATGACCTGGAGGCTGAAAGTGGTACAGTGACTTATCAGGGAGTCAGGAACTGTTCTCCACCCCGCCACCCCCATGAGACATGCAGCCAACATTCCTTCTCCACCTTGTCTTCTGAGGTGGCAGAGGAGAACTCTGGTAAGTTTTCTCAAAAGTGATGCTTCTGTGTTTGGGAGCTAAGTCTTCTAGGTGAATGAAGAGCGGGTGGGAGCTGGCTGTTTCGGGGTATTGAATTTCCCAATTCATTTCTCACTGCTCAGGGCAGCTACTCTGCATTCACGAGCAGTGCATTAAAGCATGCAGTAATTCTCAAATAATCCTCTGCATTGAGCTCACTGAAGGTTTCCTGGATGTACCTCCACAGCCTCCTCGCAACATTGGACAGGAGAGCCAGTGTGCTTTCACCCCCATAGGAGGACACTCTTCCTCACCAGTTGCAAAGCACGGTACTGGGAACCATGGCTGCACTCAATCCCACTGCATATAGTCCTGGCTTATACCCGGTGGCATGTAAGATATGCATTCTAGCTTGCAGGGGCACTCTAAGGAGCAAGATATCAGCTTCCATGGCCATGTCCTGTGGAGAATGTTGCCCCGAACTACTGTTAGTATTCAAACTGCAGTGTATATGTTAACAATCCAGACTACCCTTTCCCAAATTCCTTTCAGTCACATAAAAGGGCCGTTCCTGGGACCCAGGAACAACCTAGGTACCTTGTTCATCAGTCAGGGAACCGGAGGATGCACGTTGCCTTGGGCACAGTGGACTGTGCTGCTGGCACTTAACACTGGATCTTTAATCAAGGTGAGAACAATGACTTTTGTCAGGTGGTGGTCTGCACCAGCTGACCGGCTGAGACAGATAAGAAGGCGGTCTCGCAGAAGTAAGGAGGATATGTTTCAAGAGCTCCTGTAATCCACGGAGGCTGCAGCAAGGGAGACCAGACTTTGGAGACAGGAATGCCGGCAGGACTAAAAGAGAACTATTTGAGGAGGCAGAAACAGAAGGATGACCTGATAAGCATCCTGAAGGAGCAAACACAACTGCGAAAGACCATGGTTGTTCTGCAGAGACAGCATCAGTTTCTGCCTCCCCCACCCCATTCTCCCACAAAGCATTTCTTCAAAGGTCAGGGACCCTCCTGGTACAATGCAACATCAAGCCCCACACCTACACACACCTATAAACATCTTTCATGGTCCCTACAGAATGTTAGCCCACCACCTTTGTTTTTTAGTAATAAAAGTGAATCTCAAATTGTGTGCAGTGTCTTTATTCATATGGATCCAAGGTTTGTTACTTCATGTTCAAGCTTGTTCAAGTTCACAACATCTGTGTGATGTTGCTGTAATCTCTATCCACCCTTCCCTACCTTAATTCCCTCATTGTTTTAGGACATCTATTAAAACACCTTATCTTCATTGTTAAACTCTTCATTAGGGACAGTGGTTGAAATCTGGAACCCAGCTTTGTCATTGCATTCAATAATACTAGAATTTCATCCCATTAACTTTTAGCTGCCTGGCACTTCACCGACATGTTTATGGTGCTATATAAATAAATAAATAATAAAAGACTAGGCATAATTTTTTCATCAGCAGCAGCAGTCTGGAGCTCCCAAATGATGTATAAGAACTAAAGACAAAAAAAAAAAAAAAAAAAAAAAAAAAAAAGACTAGCACAAGCTCATTTCAAACAGGAAATCTAAAGTACATCAGGGTGACACGCATTACCCTAATATTCACTTAAAGCTTCATTACAACCCCCAAACAAAACAGACACTCTCAAACTAATCCAGTGGGACACACCCTACATTCAGTATCAAATTAAACCAGTATAGCTGCCCCTTCTCCCAAATAAACTAAATACTCTTGCCGAAATGCATACTTGCCCAAAGACAGCAGGGCAAATGCTGCCTCTGCAGCAAAACCCAGCTAGGTCCTAGTGATATTCTATTGCTGTCCATGACTCATCCTTGACTGAATCACAGACAGGTGATATTCGTGGACAGTGATAGACATAACGACTGAACTTGCTATAAACATAAGCCAAAAAGAGAGGGTCCTGGCCAGCAGGTGCATTTAGCTCTTGATACATGTCCTAGAGTGCAGTATTTTATATTCTGAGGACTCCATGATACAAAGCCCCATCAGATACCAATTTCTATAAGTTAGAAAAATGTATACTGTGTACAGCTATAGCCAGGGTCTTTCTAGACATGTAATCAGGGATTTAAGAGGGTTTTTTTTTTAATCCTTTGGTATTAGTATATGAAAGTCGGGCAACAGAAAAATTTTGAAAGAGTAAAATATTAGCCTCTGTGCACAGTGCTAATAAGTAAATAAATTTTTTAGTACACAGTCATCGAAATATACTAAGCTCCTAAGGAAATGCACATCTAGAGAAAGTTAATTTTGGCCACATAATCCAGCCTACATTGAAATGTGAATTAAAGAGGATCATGCACATTTTTTTCTGCAAGACTTGGGGAGTCAGCACCATGCTAATGAGACTGACAAATGGAACTTTACTCGACTATTAAATAAATGTGTTTACAGAATGATTTATTCTCTAGTGCATTCACAGTGAGAAAGGAAAACAGGAAATGTATTTTCTTCTTACCACTGGTAATCTAAACATGGAAATTCCTAAATCATAATAAAACCTTAAAAATTATTATAAGAATGCCTTTGATGTTATCAGAATATTTTCATTATTTAAAACTGATATTTTTTCAAAGAACAACAACTGAATCAAGACTACAACCTTTTGCTCTGATGCAAAAAGTTACGCTCCATGTAGCTAGACTGTAATAGTCCACAAGGGAAAATTAAAACCACCACTGAATTCCACACCAATAATATTTTGGATAAAGGTTCATAGTTGTCACTGGTCAATCATTAATGTGATTTGCAGTTGAAGCATTGCATGCGTACAGGAATGACTGAAGTATAGGAGAAAAACCTTACACTATTATCTACTGGAGCTGCCTACTGGAAAATTGAGAGCCATTATAAAACATGAACAGTTTGTTGCCATATTTTTTGTACATAGCACTTATTACATAGAGATACAGAGGTGGACACACTCTTCCCCTATGCATTAGGGACTCTGGAGTAATTTTCATAACAGTAGTTCTATACTGAAAATTAAGATGCAACTCTAGCATAGATAGTGTCTCACTTGTATTAAATTTAATGTAGCTAGCACAGGTAACCATAGTAGTGAAGGTGCAGCAGCACAGCCTTCAGCATACACTTGCAACACAAATCACATACCCTGGGTTCTAGGCAGGCTTGAGCCGGGGTGGCTGGTCCATGCTGAAGCCAGTGGCACCACACATTAGTAACCAGTGTTACTAGAGTTAGCTAGATTAAGCTAGGATAGTGCTGGAATCACACTTTAAAGTGCAGTGTGGACATAACTTAAGGGGGGCTGGGAGGTATCATTTTTAGCTTGCATATAGACAGGTGTGTGCTCGCTTTGCTTGCATAGAAAGAACTGGGTGGTAACTTGTAATTGCTGCAATTACACCTATTAATCATCTCTAAAGAGAAAGCATGCATATGTCTATATGACCCCACTCAAGCAACCCCACTGCATCAGTCACCATTGAGGCCTCAGTATAGATATAACCTTTGTTTACTTCCCTTCTATGTCCTTCATTCTCCTTCCACTCTAGCTCAGCTCCAAAAGGTGACACTTTGAATGTTTTATTTCCTTCAAAAACATGCAATGCTGAACCAGCAAGAGTTAAGCAATCAGTAAACTGAGCAACAGGAAAGCAACCTTTAAGGATATATTCTAAAAGAGTACTGAAATGGTAAATACGGCCATTCCTTGTAGATAGTTAGCAAATCCATGTTAAACACGAGTCCTTGAAATGTATGCCTATAGGGATAGAGAATTAAAAATAAATACTAATCCTATTTGCCTTTTCCCCTATATCGTCTAAGAAGTTTAACAATGTGATTTAATTAGCTTGTAGATGCTAAACTTATGTTCCTATCTGTGATATTTCATTACTATAGTTTATTGATTCAGAGATCAAAATGGAATATTAACATTTAGATGGAATTTGTGACGTAATGTTATCGTCTTCATTTTCCTTTGAAATTTGTGACTCCACATTGTAAAACTACCTGTGAACTGTTTGAATGGTTAATTGCCTCATGCTAATAAATACAGCTAGTTACTGGTGCATGCCTAGGAAACAGAGATCAACTTCAAAGGAACAATGTACATTACCCTATTCTTCACCCAAGGAATGCTTGCTGTGACCTTTTCTGCCAAGGGGTTTATCTGCTGAACTTCAGCTGTAAAAAACCCTTTCAGGTCTGATGCTTACTATCTTAAATCTGCTAAACTTTTCCAGGGAAAGTTTAAGTTGCAAGACTAGGTCTCCAGGTCTACTCTGCATCATCCCTACACATTTCCCTGGAAGAAATTGAAAAAACAGCACATGGACTCCCTATTGGGACTATAACTTTTCAAATTGATCTAGGAAGATTTTACAAATCTGCAGCTTCACCATCACTGCTATGAGAATGACCTTAGAACTTCATTCATGTGTGTGTGTGTGTATAATGACCTTTAACCAAAGCAACACTTTTTAATTAATAACTTTAAGATTTATAAACAAGGATTGTCTGTAAGCATGTATTTGGGTGAGATCAGAAATATTCATTGACCTGGTGGGTAACGTAGCCGATCTCTTGAGAGATTCATATATGGTGAATACGGTTTTAAGCTTCTTTTGCTGTACAAGACCTGACTATCCGGGTGGGAGACAAAGGCCAGATTGCTTAAAAGGAACTAAATTTTGGCTTTTTGGTAACCAGTAAGGTATTATAGAAGCTGTTCAGCTATTGGCTTGGTGAAATCTAATTACAGAATAACCAACCAGTTTTGGGAATCTGTCCCATTCTTTACAGTTTGCTCTAATTGAGCAATCTTAGCATTTAGGAGTCCCTATGTAGAACAAATCTCTGTACGAGACACTGTACCAAGATAGAAATAACCACATTTACTTTCTTATGAAATTAAGTACTGAACAATACTAACACCACAAATGCCCATTTCATAGAATCATGAAACTAGAAGGAACCATGAAAAGTCATCGAGTCCAGTCCCCTGCACTCATGGCAGACCAGCTACCATCTAAACTATCTCTGACAGGTGTTTGTCTAACGTGCTTAAAAATTTCCAATGATGGAGATGTCAACCTCCCTAGGCAACTTATTCCAGTAGTTAATCACCCTGAGAGTTAGGAATTTTTTCCTAATGTCCAACCTAAACCTCCTATAATTTAAGGCCATTTCCCCCATAAACCTATTAAGGAATTATATGTACTTGAAATAAGACAGATCTTGTTAACTGTAACTACTTTGATTCCAAGTCACCAGATGGCCCCGACCCTTAACATCATATAGTAAAAGGCATCTTTGAAATAACTCCAGTAAAGATTAGCATCCACAAAAAAGGGGTCCTTCCCTAACGGAACACTGACACTATTTAAAACTTAATACCAAAAAGAAAGGAAACAGTCACACTGAAATGAAGAAAAGAACTTAGGGTATGGGGTTGTTTTTTGTTTGTTTTTTTAAAGAGACCAAAAAAAGCTATTGGAGAACTATATAACATAGGATCTGAAATGTGTCCACCCTCCACCTAGGCAAAGGTTTCTTAAAAATAGGTACTTAAAGTAAGCCTTCCATATCTTTGTTTAGACACCTAACAAATAGTCCTCTTTTTCAAAGGTGCTGAGCACCAGCTCTTCCCATTCTTAATTAAGAGCATTTTCTACAGAGAGCCAAATGGATTTTGTTTAATTAACTATGCCTGGGTATCAATAACTCATAGACCCACACATTGTACTTAAGAGGTAACACCCAATACCTTAAAGATGTATATTTTTCTCTTATTCAGGGTTTTTTAAGGTAAACTATTTTTTTATCCCCCATCCGAGATGGCCATAATGGGAGCCTAACAATCTATTTGGACTATTTCTTCCACCTTTACTCTCTCCTCTACCCCAGCATGTGTATGCGTGAGCGCGCACGCACGCACGCACCCCACCTCACCCAATCTCCCTGTCTGGTTCTGGTTTGCTCACCCAGATTTTAAAAAAAGGATAGAGAAGTAAACTATTTTTACCCCTTGGTCAAATCAGTTAGCCATTATTCAGATGCTTGCTGGGTTGCTTCCATCAGAAACAAAGAACTGATAAAAATCAAGGGTGTTAGGGGCTGCAAGCAAGTATATCTGATTTTTTTCTTTGATGGAAACCCGTTTCTTTACAAAAATGTTACACAAAGGCCAGTTTCCCTGAAAACGAAGAACAGGAGGCAACATTCTTGTTCATAAATCTAAGCTTATTTTTCCACCAGTCCTGTGCTCCAAAAGTAACTGTCTCTGCTCCCTCTCACGGCTATTCTACCATCTAATTTATCTGGTTTTATTTTAGCTTTCTGAATGTTTTCCTCTTCTGACACCCAGCTGAACCAATCACACTGAGTTCCTACACTTGCAAGCCGTTCGAGGAAAACCTTTTTTATTCTCCCTTACTTAGTTCTTCTCAGCCCACTTTAGGTCCAGTGCCTTCAGAGGTGGCTTCTGTAATTTCAGCAATCACTAAACAAAGGGGCATTTAATTATTCTATCACTGAGCCTGAATGAAAGGTAGCTAGCATGCCCAACAGCTTCAATTAGACCTGTGATTGGCCAGAAATCAGACATACTTGCTGGCAGCCACTAACACCCTTTAGCATAACATTATTTTAAAATCGTCCTTAATCCAGTTCTTTGTTTTCCCTCTCATATGATCATAAGCACTGTTGGCAAACCCTTCTGGATGCAGCACTTCCTGTTAATAATTAATGAAGGCAAAAGGGGACTCCCCGACGAAGTGGTAACAGCAGTAATCTCAAATATTATTTATGCGAGAATGGGTTACATCACTCACTGTCTCTGTTGCCACTATATCAATTGAATTCCCACTAACAACTCCAATGGGAACTTGTATATCAAGGAAACATTCTTGGAGGAAATGTTTTCAGAGGTCCAGACTCTTACGCTGACTTATATCAAATAATAATGCACAATATATAAGCAAGTACCGGCACTGAGAATAGTAGAGCTATTGGAGAATGACAGAGCTTCTCATACTATAAGAAAGTATTTGATGTAATTAAGAGTGGCAGAAGTTGATAATTTTTTTAATGATGCTCTATGTTAGGAAACATTGCTACATATGTCAAGATTACATTAGAATTTTCTCGAATTTTATATTCTCATTTGTTTTTAAGTTGAGTGGTGTCTATTGAAAACTACAAGAGTCAAGAGCCTATACTTGGTCATGTTTGAGTGGTCACAGGGTAGCAAATTTAAAACAAGACTATTTGCTGTCTTAGCTGGAGACCAAAAAGGAGTTTCCTTATGAAATGAAACATACACCACATTATTATTAATTCAAGTATGCAGATGATGAAGATGTATGCTCATTATACACCACCAGCTATTTCAACTTTTTTTTAATTTAATAGCAGAACTCAGAGAAAGCTCCTTAGAAGCAAAACTTTAGTAACAGTCTTCCCACAAATTAGTAAAAAAGAATTGTACTGTTTTATTCCTAATACAATTTTTTATATTAAGTTATACATTTGAAATCTACAGATGGAAGGGGTGATATTTTGGCCCCACTGAAGGTCAATATTATTTTGTCATTGACTTCAATAGAGCCCAGATTTCACACGAGGATTATAACAAAAGAAGATCAGTAGAAGAAATTTAAGAAATACAAGTAATCTGAAATACGCATAAAAATGGAAAAGCCTTCCAACTTTATTCTATAAACATCTTTAAAACCTTTAACATGGCAAGTAATTTTCAGATTTGTAATTATCCTATTTTAGCACATTGTCTATTTATGTACTTATGTGACCCTGTATCTGTTGCATCTGAATGTGATAGGCATATTGTATGCTAACTTGATTTCAAACTTGAGCGCCTAAAATCAGGCACTGAAATAACATTTTTAAAAAGAATTTTTAAAAAGTGTATAATTGTACTGGAGATTTTTATGAGCAGGCTGAACAAACATCTGTCAGGGATGGTCTAGATAATCCTTAAACCATGAGTGCTCAGGACTAGACTGTATCAGTGGCTCTCAACCCTTCCAGATTAATGTGCACCTCTCAGGAGTCTGATTTGTCTTGCATATACCCAAGTTTCACCTCCCCTAAAAACTACTTGCTTACAAAATAAGACAAAAATACAAAAAAGAGTCATAGCACATTACTGAAAAATCATTTCCTTACTCACTTTTATTATATAATTATAAAATAAGCTGGAATATTAATATTGTGCTTACATTTCAGTATCTAGCATATAGAACAGTATGAACAACTCATTCTACGGCAATTACTTTGTACTGCCTTCATTAGTGCTTTCTTTGAAATTAGGCACATGTACAGATGATTTGATGTATCCCAATGGAAGATCTCAGCATATCCCTAGAGGTATCCATACCCCTGGTTGACAAACACAGGACTAGACAACCTCTTGAGAAAGAATCGTAAGACTGGAAGATATCTATGTTTCAATACTGTGTTCTTTTAAAGAAAGTTTCTTTCTATATCTGTCCAGCCACGCATCCTCTCATTTAGTGGAAGACTGGCCTTTGCGTTCATTCTTATCACAAGAAGCTATTATGAATTTTTGTGAGAGAAAGAAGGGCTGAGGAAGAAAAGACCAAAAAGTTACTGTGGGCAAAGGCCAAAAATTTCAAACTTGAGTGCCAAAAGTTAGACACTAATTGCAATAAATATGTTGATATTTTAGAAGTGAACATGGGCACTGAATACTCTGCGACTTCAAAATAAATAAATAAATAAATAAATAAATCCAGGCCATTTATTTGGATATCTTATAATCCACATGAATTCTCCTATGTCAAAGGAATATAGGAAATCCACAGGATCAGATATTGTTCAAGAACTGTTTTACTGAATAATTCACTATGAAAAGGCAGAGCAACATCCAATTCTGCACAGACATAGTGAGCAACCTCAGCCATCTACAAACACTGAAAAGCATGCCACCTATACACTATGCACTGCAGAAGTATGTCATTTTAATTAATTATTAAAATGTTAAGTAGGATAAAATGTCCACATTTGTTCTACTACTTTCTCTTACTAATGCAATATTTTCACTGCAGTAGGTTATATCAACAAAGGGCACAAAAATGTAAATTGTATATAAATGTTTTAACTAGTATGTGTTCCAGGCCTTTGTCAGGATCCAGGAACAATGAACCAGGCACCTGTGCAAAATCTTAAGGAAATCACTTGGGCTATGGACAGGTGTGGGGGGTGGGGTCCTAGCTGGCAGATCCCAATGCAAGATGCCCATATTATGAAAAGCAATAATACAAATAACCAATGTGTAGCTCTGTAAAGAAACTTGCATAACAAAGGAGCTCTTGCTCTACTAGCAAATATTCTTCCTCTGCTGAACTGGACCACACGCCCAATCATTTAGGGCAGGCAGGATGCAGCATCCTATCACAAATCCCACTTAGAAATTCAGGCTTCTGAGCATGAAATGAGTCAGACAACCAGTCATTTAAAGGATAGATAGTGCACATTCTGTGTTAAGAGCTGCTCACTTACTATTTTCCTTCACAACTGATGCAGCAACCTGCTATGCGCTCATTACTGATGTTATTAGAAGGAGATGCAAACAAAAATAAATCTAGTTCTGTTTTCTCCTGAGACCGCTAAGAAAAAAACCACTTCTCTATCAAGAAAACAAACATGACTACCTCCATCTCAATGGCCACAGGTGGGAGGATAGTATAATATGATACTGCAGGTAGGGCACTTACTCAGGTCTTGGGAGTCTTTTGTTCTATCACAAAACTGCTTTGTGACTTTGGGCAAGTCAATTCATCTCTCCATACCTCAGTCTCCCTTCCCATACTTGTGTGCTGTCTATTTAGATGGTGATTTCTTCAGGGATAGGCTGCGTCTTGGCCAAGCCCAATAGGTCCCAACCTTGAATGAGGCTTCCAAAGCATCAGTGTAATACAAATAATAAAATTAACAATAGGACATTTCAAACAGGAATTGGACAAAATATTTTTGCTCCACCCAAAGAGCCTGCTTCCGGGATTTCACTCAACACTTGAATGAGATGAGGAGGCAAGTTACAACTGTTGTTCCACTTTAACTGGATGGCTGCTAGAGGAAATGGATCAATCGTCTACTAAAAGTAATGCTTTTTTAGATGCGAGTTTTTCCCATGATGTGAGTGCAAAGAATTTTCTATATAGTTTAATTGAAATCATGCCATTCCTGTCATTTATACTATATTTGTGTACCATTATCATTGTGTATGTATGCCACAGATCACTGTATCTGTCAGTGATATTGCTGATTTCCCTTCTCTTCTTAGTTCTTATAAAATTCAATCAGGAAGATTTCTTGTTGAAATTGTTCCAAAGGGGTAGCCGTGTTAGTCTATTACAGGAAAAACAACAGAGTCCTGTGGCACTTTTAAAAGCTAACAGATTTATTTAACGCTAGAGCTTTCGTGGGAGAAAATCCCACTTCGTCAGATGCTTTGACGATGGGGAACTTACAGAATGGGAGGAAATTAAATGCAGGGAAGTGTATGACATAGGATCAGGTCAGGCTGTAACAGCAAATCAAAATAGATATAAGGATTCAAACACTGGGGAACAGCACATAGAATGATTTTGATAAACTTAAATCAACCCCTAGGTTTTGGGGGGCTTCTCCTTAAACATTTCACATACAGAATGGCTACTGAACTTCAGAATTAAAAGGCAATAGTAAAACCTAATATGCTGACAAAAAGACTTAATTTTTCTTATGTCAATTTCCAGAGATTATGTAATTTCTCATATGCTTTGAAAGACATGTTCTTGCTCTTCCCCTTTTTCTAAAATTAAATGAATAACCCTATAATAAGAAATCACTTACTGTATCTCTGGTTCTCCAAGATGCGACGCAGACATGTATTCCACTTAGGTGTGTGTTCACCCAGTGCACCAGAGCTGGATGATTTTGCCTAGCAGTACCAGTAGGAAGTGGTGCTCAAGCTCATGCTTATAGTCCATCTCCTGTCTGCATGGAGCTTGGAGTCTGCCTAAACAAAGATTGCAAGACGGCCATACCAAAATTTGCATCTGTCCTTGAAGATACGGTAATCGCACAGTTCATGTATGGATGAATGACCACATACCTGCCCTGCAAATGTCACTACTGAGACATCACTGAAGAATGCTATGGACATAGCTTGTGCCCTCATAGAATGAGCCTGCACCTGCTGAGGTGGTTTAGCTATTTCCTATGCCATCTTGATGCAGGATGTTCTCCCTTTACAGATCTGAAGAGATCACTTGTCCCTACGTACAACATGCATATGACAGAAAAGGTGAGGCTCAGGAATTATGAGTGAGAGGGCGCCATGGTCAAGAGACAAGGAGCATGGCAGGCCTGGAGTGTAAAGCCACAGGATGGAGCTTGGGGCAATAGTGGGGGAGGCAGAGGGCCTGAGGGAAATGGGCTGGTGTGGGCAGCCTGGGACGATGGAGGGCTGGATGGAGAAGCAAAAAAAGGACCAGAGGTGGTGGGGAACTAAGGGAGGCAGCAGTTCCCAAGTGTGCCAAAATACAAAGTTTGCCCAGGGTGCCATTTTCCCCAAGGCTGGCACTGGGCAAATCTTCAAATGCCTGTTGCACATTGGGAGCAATGTCATGGTCACCACCAAGGTCATCACTTTGACTGAAGCATCTACGCTGGTTGTAATCTCAACATCCAGTCTTAGCCACCAAGCAGCCTTTGGTGATAAATGCCCCAAAATCCTCCCTTGAGGCTTCAGGCAGCTGGTCTGTAAACTTCGACATAGCTGTCCAGTTCATGAAGTTCTAACTGGACAGCAAAGCCTGCTAGTTAGCAATGTTCATCTGCAAGGAAGACGTGATATAAATCTTCTCTTA
>ML685830.1:10337796-10433363 GCA_007922175.1 Pelusios castaneus
TGGGAGAAAATCCCACTTCGTCGTGGGATTTTCTCCCACGAAAGCTCATGCGATAAATAAATCTGTTAGTCTTTAAAAGTGCCGCAGGACTCTGTTGTCCTTCATGGTTTAGTTTCTAGAAGAGAGAAACTGTAAATGTTCAAAAAGACTTTACATATGTGCTCGTTAAATAAATCACTTAGAGATTTGTTTTCATCAATATACATTGTGTTGCCATTATCATCTTTGAAGGTCCACTAATATATGTTGACCAATATATGAAAAAATAATTGAAGTTAAACTGTATTCAAACAAAACATGTTTTTGTTTGCAAACTCAATTCTACTGCAGCTTATGACTTGTTTTAATTGTGTAACAGAAACCTGAGAGGTGACTCATCCATAATTTCCTATTTTTAATTGCTAAATACTCAAAGCCACAGCCCCAGATTTTTAAGTTGTAAATAAACAATATAAATGTGTAGCCCAAGATCCAGAGGGCTTCAACAGCAGCAGAGCAACAAATTGTGGACTACAAACTGTGGCGTGTTGGAAGAATTTCCAGACTTCTGCCAGGAAGCACCTCCTACCTTCCCCAGCAGGGAGTACGTGGCAGACAAGTAGGGAGGCAGTTGATAGATTGTAATGCTACTGTATGTTTCTTTCAGAATAAAACCCTATTCCTGCTGATCAGTCTGAGTGGGTCTGGTCTGAGTCAACACACAAAACACACGCAAAGCAGAGCACACAGAGGAGCTTCAGGCCTAGTTTCCCTAACCTGTGTAAACGCCCACAAGGCAGACTTTCCCTATCTTGAACACCCTCATGCTGGGCCAGAAGGCAGGAGGGGCTACAAGTGAAAGGACCTGTAATTTCTTGTTTTTCAATGTAAATCCTTTTGAAGATGATAAACTAACTTTTGACAACGAACAGCGTAACTTACACCAGTACAAATCATTCATAGTCAAGGATATAGCCCCCATACCCCAGATGTCCCTAAATCTCCGAATGCCAGAAGCTGGGATAGATTACTTAAAACTATCATTTTCATTCACTCAAACAGCTGGCACCACCCAGCATCAGAGACAGAATATTTGGCTAGGTGGACCATTGATCTAACCCGCTATGGCCTTTCTATAAAATCTAAAAAATTTTTACCCCCACATACCTTTAGTGAGAAAGCAATGTCATATTTTACATACATATACATATGCCCACCAACTTCATCCATCACTTGAAATTTTTCAAAGTGTTTTAAAAAAAATTTTACAAAATGTTTTATTTTTAAAACAGTACTTGTTGTCTTTTACAGCTACTTTCAAACAACAGCCTTCAAACAGCCTATAAGAGCTTGTACCTACAGCTGGCCAAAATATGAAATTCCTTTTCATGAAAAATTTGTTATTTTTGGAGGTGGTGGAGGAGACCCTTGATCCTGACCCAGGACGAAACTTAAAAAATAAAAATAAATAAAATCCCCTGGGAAATTTTTGTCAAGTTTCACTTCATGTGAAGACAGTCTAGGCCTTTTTGAACAGAAAAAAGTCAGATTTAAAAAAAATGACCAGCTTTACTTCCTGATAGCATCCATCCTCAGCAACTGCCTCCAGTTAACTTCCCTGACAGCAAGAGTCTGACTGCCCTGAATCCAAGATACACCAGAATTTGGATCACTCGCTGTTTCTATTTTGGCTTCATCTCTCTACAGAACCCTGATCCGAAAAACTGTCAGGATGAAGTAAGTGAATTTTGTTCTTCCCTTCCTTTTCCCTCTCAGGCCTGGTCTACACCACTGCATGCGGTGATGTACTTGCATCGATGTACCATGGCATCTGAAATAAATAAATCTGAAATGAAGTTTGGAATTTTCCTCAAAAAGCTCTCCAGCCAGGGAGGACTGGCTGAGTCACCAGCTGCTGCAGAAGCAGAAAAAACTTGAAAGAAGTTCAGGAAGTAGGAAGTGGTGCTCAAAGAGGAAACCATGTATTTGGGTTACTATTAGTACAAGCTCAGGTGTGCAGCAGCACCCCCAGCACTCATAATTCCAGCACCTATGGAAGAAGGGCATTTCCTTGGTGCCAGTGACTGACAGGTCTTGCTTTGCCTCCATGCTACGAGCAGACTGCTGTAACCATTGTAAGAAATCTGTTGAACTTAGCAGAAAAAAAAGTTGATTTACAGACCCATATGTGTACAAAATGTTTGTCTTCAAGAATCCTAAAGTGTTCTTGATCACAACAATGACTGAAGTCATTATCTGCTGAGGAGTTCCTGGTAATGCTGCTGACACAGTTTAATCTGTTTCAGTTTGTGAGTTCTGATCCATATCTATTTAAGTGTTAAAACACTACTGAGCATTGACATTTACATAATTGCTCCTATTTTACTTCTTTGTGATAGAAAGGCGGTTTATTCTTCCTAAAGAATTTCTACAAACTGCAGGATTCAGGCTACAATTTATGTTCTGCTGGTCTGGGAGCTTCTCCTTCCCACAAGATGCATCCAGATAAAGCAGAAGATGGAAGTTTTACCCCAAGTTCAATATTCTACCAAGATCTCCAAATTTGCAACATATTTTGCAATCCAGTAAGCAACTGGAGGATGTGCCTTTAACAATTTAATGACAAAGTCCTGTAATGGCACTTTTAAAGACTAACAGATTTATTTATCGCATGAGCTTTCATGGGAGAAAAATCACACTTCGTCAGACACTTTAAATGGGATTTTCTCCCACAAAAGCTCATGCGATAAATAAATCTGTTAGTCTTTAAAAGTGACACAGGATTCTGTTGTTTTTCTGCAATAGACTAACACAGCTACCCCTTTGGAACTTAACAATTTAATGCCTTTCTATAACAATACACTTTGTTAAAAGTAAATGGAGATTTGAAATAAACAAGACGACTTTAAGCAAGAGGCCAGTTAGTCTTATCCCAGCAGGAAAACGCTTCCTTCAACAATGCAGTCAAAACAGCTTTTAAGGTCATTTAGCATTACAAAAAACCCAATATTCTACTTCCAACATACCATGTATTTATGGGACAAAATGCTGTTCAAGTGCCATATGGGGGAAACATCCTTTTTGAAATGTGGAGGCAAACCACTAAAATTGCTGTTATTATACCCCAGCTACGTAATCGTTTAAAAAGTACATCAAGGAATGTCAAAACATGGTGAGTCTGATTCTGAACTCAGTGACACCAGTGAAGTCATGAGTATCGATTGACACAGAATTATACAAAGTACAGAAAAGGCTGACGTCCTTCAAAAGGGCTCACACATTGGAGGTGCAAGTCTTTAAAGAAGTCAGTAGGATCTTTACAAGCTCATTTGGACAAATACGAAACCTAGCATGAAGCTACTAGACATACACTTATCTACACGTATGGTAGACTACTAGTAGCTGATTTAGTGCGGGGGGGGGGGGGCAGGTCCTCCCTCAGCTGGTTCAAATCAGCATAGTTCCATTGAAGCAAGATCAGATGCAGGTATGTAGCAGTGGGGAAGAATAAAGGATACTGTCTGGCTGTCTAATTAAGCCCACCCTCTACACCTGAGAAAGGAGATGTACATTAATTAGCTGACCCTTACAGAGATAGAGCAGCAAGAAATGCCTAAGGGGGGAGGAAGGAACTGCAACACCATCAGGAAACTGAGGACATTATTTCAGTCACATTTTTAGGAAGAACAAACATGAGCTTTCGTGGGAGAAAATCCCACTTTGTCAGACGCTTTGAAGAAGTGGGATTTTCTCCCACGAGAGCTCATGAGATAAATAAATCTGTTAGTCTTTGAAAATGTGTAGAAAGTGGGTTAGGATAAGGGGTTTTGTGTGCTTATTAGAAATAGTATAGCTTATAGCAAGAGTAGGCCCAAGCCTGAACCAATCTTCAAAGGTCTAAACATAACAGCTCACCAGGACCTATGCCAAGAACTCAGACGTTGCTCTGCAAAATTATCCTGCAGCAAAGTAGCTACTTTTACAAAAACTGCTTTTCAAAGACAATTTTGCAATCGTTAACTGTCTCCAAAATAGGAGAGCTCGGACTTCCCATTATACCTTGCAGTAAGCTAGCTCAAAGTGCTTTGCAACCAAGATGCACGGAAGCTCGTGAGCTCCCTGCAAAATTGTGTAAAAAACCACAGGAACGAAGCAGGAGGGGGCACGAGGGTCTAGCCACCCCATAAATACCAGCCCCGGAGACTGCAGAATTAGGCGGTAGGGCACAGCAGAGTTAAGACGCCCCAAGGTCTCGGCCTTGAAAGCAAGTGAGCTCTGTCTGTAGCCAAGGCATGGTAGAGTTAAGACGCCCCGAAGCTCCGGCTTCGATAGCAAGTGAACTCTATCCATGGCCAGAGAAAGGTCAGGACCCATTCCTTGTGAGCGAGGAACTGACACGTTGGTACGAGGCCGCCAGAGAAAGGTCAGGACCCATTCCTCGTGAGTGACGGAACTGACAGCTTGGTAAGAGTTCGGTGAGTATTAAGAAACTGCAACAGACCTCGGTGAAGGCTGGTTCAAAGTAGCTACAGGTATACGAAACAGTAACTAAAGTAGTTTAGCACCCTGGTCCCCGAGGGTACGGGGGGATAGGTATAAGGTTAGGGACCAAGTAGTTTAGCACCCTGGCCTGGGAGTACAGGTAGGTTAGACTGCAATCCCCTTTGAAGGTAGGGGCAATAGCAGTGTAATAAGGATAGCTTTAGTAATTAAAACTTCAATGCGCATTTATTTCTGAATTTCTGTCTTTAAGACTTGCTGCAGCATAACAGTAAAACAGTGTAACACCACAATCATATGATTTTTGAAACTCGCTTAATTAATTCCTTGCAAAGACCCATTGTAAGCATGGTAATTGAAAATAAATACTTTTTATTCATAACTTTCCTGATTCCTTTGATGTTTCCCCTGTTACTATTAACGTCCTATGCCCCTCTCTCGTTCTCATTATTTCCCCTATGGGAGCAATATTCAGTTCCCTTAATGTTCGTCTGGGTTACCGGCTGGATCGGTTCAACCCTCTATTACGTATTTCTCCTGACCTCTGATGTAACAACGAAGGCCTCCACTCAGTCACCGGAGGATAAAAAGAGGGCTATTATCCCTATGGCCAAAAGAACCCTCGTCCGTTCGCAACCCCCGATGAGCAACACCCCGGGGGTGGACGTTAAACTAAGTAGCTGTGAGGAAAATGCTACAGGACTCTGTTGTTTTTCTGCAATAGACTAACAAAGCTACCCCTTTGGAACTTGACTACATTTTTAGGAAGGATGTTGTTGTTAAGAAAGAATTAAAGTAACAGCGTAAAACAATGTTTAACTGTGGTGTGAAAATGGTTAAAAAGAAACCCTGATGGTTAACTCTCAAGAACACCTGCCATATTTTAATGGGAGTGTCTATAGTAAATATTGGTTTCTATTTTTGATTGAAAAGTAAATGCTTCGAAACTGTTTACTTTCAACATTGCATTAATTACTTTTGATCGCCTTCCAGAACTTCCCCCTGCAAACCAAATACTCTAACGTACGGATAATATTAACAACTGTAATTGGTACGTGAGGAGTTTCAGCAGCCAGTGCTCCGTATTACATCTTTTGTTTCAACTAAAGTACTAACGTAAATTTACCAGCCAGAAAAAGTCAATAGCAGCATTATCGCAACAACCAGACAAGGATGAGCCAGCTACATCCGTTCCTGGAATGCTCCCTCAAAACTGGCAACAGTTTACTAAGCACCACCTTCATTCTTCATTCAACTCCTTCTAAAAAACCACTTTTTCAGTCTCTACCTATACAGATCGATGTATGGAGGAAGAATGCAGAGATGCCTGCTAAGTTTTAAAAAAACAAACAAAAAAAAACCCTACAGGCACAACTTATCACATTTTTAAACTATGCATTTGGATGAGAAGGAAACAACACAGATCTGTATACAAAGGAAAACGTACAACTCAAATTGGGGGCCTGATCCTGCAAATGCTTATATATATCAACATGATCAATTGTTTGAATGTACTTTGACTGCAAGCCTTTGCTGGATTGGGTGATCAGTTATTTTAATTTTCCTAAAATATTAGCATTTAACTGCTGCTTTACAACATTAACAGAGGAAAGATCATTTTACTCTCAAACATGCCTGCAACTTCCAAAAAGCAATGTGAATCACATGAGTTTATTTAGAGATAAGAGGGGGCATAGTCTGCTGACAGAGTTTTGAATTTTTTTCCTTCAGAATGAAACCTAATTTCATGTCTCTAGACTGCAGACAGTTCTCAGTTTATTGCGCGCTCTCTCTCTCACACACAGTTTTTCTTTTGCACAGAAAATTAATCAGCATGTTTTTCAGTTTGGGTTATATTTCTGCCACCATTTTGACAGAAGCTTATTATGTTCATTGCTGAAAATTGTTGAAGTACCTGGAAGCCAGAGCATATGGTACTTTAGAAAGAAAAAAACAAGAGGGAGCTGAAAGGAGAAGGCAGGGGTGGGGTTTAAAATATTATATATTTTATAATTATATTATACATTATTTATGTATTTTATAAATATATATTATATTGTATTATATTATATATATATTATAATAATGAAACTCCACTAAAAAGCAAATTCATTTAAAAATAGTTGAGGAAATCTTGTAAATCAAATTTAAATTTATGTTGATCCTTTACATACTCATGTATAAGAAGCCAAGAAATGAACCAAGAATATTGATTTGCCTCATTGTATTGCTCAGTGTATAAGTATTGCAGTCACACCAGTGCAATCTAAAACAGTACTGTGTATTTCTTGAGGATTTCCATGCTGCATGGAAACTTGTCATTGCACGGCAGATAGCCGCAAAGTGGATAGTCCTAAGTAGAGAGGAAAAAATAGGTAGGCATATGGAGGCAAGCCTCTTTGAGGCCTGTCAAACACAATGACTTGATTTGGAAAGTTTCTATGTTAAATGTATAGTTAAGACACTTGGTGATAAACAGCAGGTGAGTTGTTAAAGATTATGGTTTAGTGCCAGCTGAGATACCATTATTTGGCTCCTGTCTCTGCAAACTGTTGGTGACTCAGTGTCTGTCAAGGAATTTGGGGATAGATGGTTTAAGGCATTTATGTATTTAAAAATGAAATAGGCACTTACTGAAGTTTCAAGAATACCTAAGCAGGGAGGGATTTAGATGTTAGTTAGATGTCCATCGGTATCTGTAGAAGCCTAAATCTCTCTTTGATCCAGGGGTTGAAGTAAGCCGGAACGCACTGGAACATCGTTCCGGGGCCCAAAAATTTGGCGGGCCAGCGTTCCGGGCCCAGGAACCCAGAAAACTCCGGCAGAATGCCTGTTCTGCTCTGCCCTGCAGGCAGGCTGCTGCTCAGCTGGGAGCAGCGGCCGCTAGCCAGGCTGGGGAGTTTTCAAATCTCCCACCCTGAGCATGCTCCGAAAGGACATCCCTGCAGCTCTCCGGCCAGGGAAGCTGGGGGGCCCGGGTGGGGGAGGAGGGTGGAGTGCTGGGACTGGGAGTGCTGGGACCGGAAAGGTTAGGCGGGCTGGGGAGCCGATAGGGAACTGGGGGTGTTGGACTTGGGGGCCGCGGAGGCAGTCGGGGTCTGGAGATGGGGAGGGTCGAGGAGCTGGGGCCGGGGAGCTGATAAGGACTGGGAGGATCGGGGGCGGCGGAGCCAGTTGGGAGGTGGGGACTGGGAGAGTCCCGGAGCTGGGACCAGGCAGCCAATGGGGGCCACGGAGCCAGTCAGGGGGTGGGGACTGGGGGGGGGTCGAGGAGCTGGGGCCAGGGAGCCAATGGGGGCCACGGAGCCATTCGGGGGGGTGGGGACTGGGAGAGTCGAGGAGCTGGGGCCAGGGAGCTCCCAGGTAACAGCGGGCCCATGGAGCAGGAACTGGGGGCCTGGGGAGTGCCCGGGCCAGACAGGACTCAGCTTTGGGGTCCCTAAGGGGGATGAGGGTGTGGGGTGGTGGGGACCGGCCTAGCCCGCCTCCTGCTGGGTCCCAGCGTGCAGCCGGAAGCTGGGCTAAGGCTGCTCGCCTCCCCTCCGGGCCTGGGGATGCAAGCAGCCCTTTCTGTCTCTTCTTTCTTTCTTTTTCTTCTCCCCCCCCCCTTTTTTTAAGCCTTTAAAAATGATGGTGGGTGCTCAGATCATTGAAAAATACTGCGAAATGATGAGACGGAAATCACTGCATCGTGGGATGGTGTGCACGCACCCATGATGTACTGCACTCCTCTCCGCATTCCCATAACTCCTAGTGGAACAAGATGGCAAGTTGCATAGTTGGATAGCTGCCCACAGTACACCGCTTTCAATGTTAATGATAGAGCACCAACTGTGGGCGCACTTCGGCAACACAATGCATGCTGTGTGGATAGGCAGAAGTCTTGTAATTACAGTGCTTTTTGATCAATTTTGTTGTGTTGACAAATCTTTCTCGTGTGGACAAGAGCTATGTTACATGTTTCCAGGCCAAAAAGTAGTAGTTGAACAACCAAGAGCTTTCAGTTTCAGCTAAACCAATCAAATAAGCTCTGTGGGAATACTTGTTTCTACCAAGCACTTTGAACAAATAAATCAGGATTCATTTAAGACACAGTACTGCCAATAAGTTCAAAGAATACAAGAGAGAAAATGCATCTGAACATAAACATGGTTAGTGTTCATGTTTCACTTTTCTCAGAAAAAAGACTAGTATAATTTTAATATACATCATATACCGTAGAAATTTCCAGAGGAGTAGCCGTGTTAGTCTGTGTACAGCAAAAAACAACGAGAATCCTGTGGTACCCACTAGACTAACAGATTTTCTTCGGCATAAGCTTTTGTGGGCTATAATCCACATCATCATCTGGGTTATAGCCCACGAAAGCTTATGCCGAAGAAAATCTGTTAGTCTATAAAGTGCCACAGGACTCTCGTTGTTTTTATCATATACTGTGAAAGCCTCATTGCAGACTTTGATCCACAGTATCACATAACTCAAATTCAAAAGATGCTATCTTCAAAACATGACTCAAGGTGAAATTCAACACCAGAGGAACAAATGTTTCAGTGGAATAGTTAGGTGATAGAAATTCCCTGGGGTCATATGAGGCCAAATTCATTACAGGTGTAATTCCAATCAAGTCAGAATTACACAAGAATAAATACAGTGCTTGAATTCTTCCAGAGAAGCCAAAAAAACCCACAACCTCACTTGAGTTCAGAAAAATCTCACGAGCATCACATCATTACTACTAATGGAAAAAGATACTTCTTTAAGTAGAATAAAAAAAGACATGAAATAAGTTAGCTGACTCTTTCATGTGTAAAAGTATTCAGTTCTTAGTGTCACTGAACAGTGTGTGCTTCCCTGCCATTTTGGCTCTAAGATTATTGGGAAGTTATAGGTGTGTGAGAGGAGGCAAGCAAGAGCAGATGGACTGCAAGGAACTAGCTCACAGATTTTATAGATTTCTGACCCAAGAGCTACAGCATTCTTATAAAAAAGCCTTATCTTATCTAAAGGCTTTAAAATCAAGGAGAACAAACATGTAAATTAAAAAAAATTAAGCAACTTTTTTTTCTCCCAAGTGACACTTAAGATCCTTCAGTTGCCAGTTAAATACAAAAAATCATATGTGCATTTCCCCAGCACTCTTCAGTAATCTGAAAAGCATAGTCTCAGACATATTTAATGCTAATAAATTTCTGTGGTAACCAGAATTTTAAACAAATTAGAAGAAACATACAACACAAAGGGACTCTGATTTGCCCGATACTGAAGGATTACACTACAAGTTGTATCACAAGCATTGCACACAAAAAACATAACTCAATCAATACCTATAGACAGATGTCATGTTATATTTATGCCTGCAAAAACAAGGAACTTTCTGCATTTCAAATAATAAATAGTTTCAGCAAATGTAGCACATCATTTTTCCAGATTCCCCTTTGATAGCCATGGTTTAGAAAAAAATATCCATAGTTTGCAAGCTGGAATCCCCATATTGCAAAATAAAATTAAGGCATCTAATTTTAATTAAACAGAGATTACTCATAATTATTTACTATTTTTATATTTAGCATCTAATGATATATCAGAGAATAATATTTTAGTACTCCTTTAAAACAGGAGGATACAAGATAGTTAAAATCTTCTTTTAAGTCAAGTACTCTACTACAGTTCAATCAACTCGGGAAATATGCCAGTGTTTACAGTTACTGAACATTCACTCATTTATTTTTCTAGATGTAGTTTCATTATAAAATCCATACAATACTCAGCAGCATGCAAGTGTATTTAACAGCAACTCAGTTAGTGAGCTGCTGATCTTAATTATACTTGAAAAAACAAATTATTCAATTGATAATTAGATAAAAGTTCTGATCTGGAGAGTACAAAGGGTGAAATTTCGCCACTGTTGCTGGAAAAGGAGTAACAATACACGACAGTTAAAATGATGCATTTGTTACTTTAGATAACTAGTGCTATTCATTCCCCACCACCCCTCCTTTCGGGGTTTTAGCATTCTATATTCATTCTTCTGGCTCTACAACATGTGCATATTTAAGGAAATATATTTTTCATAAAAAAATCTATTTAACCATTTTCTAGAAAAAAGCATCTTTAAAAGTACTTGGCTTTCAAAATAACACGAGTACCTTTGCTATTTCTGTAAGAAAAAGGACAGAAACACTTGATGTGCCCTATTATATCAGATTTAAAACAGGATATGATCTAGTGCAAGTTACTAGAGCATGTTACACTTCACAGAGATAATCCAAAACAATTTTTACCTTAATATGCCCGAATGGCAAAGTTTCTCCCATTTTCAGCTTGCAGCTATCTAACATAGTAGAAGAGGAGTGAATGGAACATCTTCGGCTTCACTAAGATACCTGCACATCCACAGCTAACCCTTCTAAGCTGACAACAGATAAGCAAAACTGTTCACCTCCAGCTGGCAGCAAGAACTCTTTTATAAATGTCACTTGCTTGCTACTATGAACTGCAGCTACAACGAATTAAAGTAAAGGGAAACGGTTATCTCTGAATACTGTCACTTCACAGATTCAAAGGATATGACTCAACTATCTCCCCACCTCTAAAGACATTAAGAACTGCCTTTTCCTCCAACTCTACATGCTAAATACAGAGTGTACAGAAAATAAGTAGGGAGTATAGGTTTATATATTATACACAGATGATCCAAATGCTAAATATTTAGCTGTTCAAACATTTTTTACTCTTTAGCATGTTCTTCACAAAGAATATTTCTGAGAGAGAGAGATCTCACATATACTACAGAAATCATCACATACAGCAATAGATTCTGTAAAAAAGATATGTATTTTAACATTAACACAGGTTACAGCCTTGCTAAGATGAACAGTTCCATTCCAGTATAAAAAGGTAGAAGTCAAGGCTGCTAAAACTGCCAAAGAAAATTTAAAAGGAACTTTAAAAAAGTACCTTTTAAAAAATCCCAGACTGTAAATATATGTTTTCCTTAATATATCCTGAAATGCACCGCCATGATCTTGTGACAGTAAAGCTGTTTCCTCTCAGTCAGAACAATTCATTTTTACAATGTTGTCAACATTTCTACATTTGTTATATAAGGAGGAGTTGTTGTCATGTTGGTCCCAGAGTATGAGAAGATGATGAGGTTCAGTTTAAAAAAAAAATAATCACCTCACCCATCTTGCCTCTCTAATTTCCTACAATAGTTGTTTAACCCTGAAATAGGGAAGTTGTGAGGGGGACAAGCAGGAACACAGACCCCAACATTATCTGTGGGAGTGGAGAATTCCTCTGCCCTGGGACCATGGCATGAGCTGACAGTTCTTTTGGCATGGGTCCATAGGTGGGGACGGAAAGAGTGGGCACAGCACATACCACTCCAAAAGCAGTGCAATTTCTATTGCTGAGCATGCCCCAGCTTGAAAACAAATTCAAAACACCCTTTTGAAGAATAACCACATGAATTAAATCTTTCTACCAAGGGAAAAAACATGGATTTCATGCTGAGTATGATACAAATGGGGGCACTAAAGGTGGAAAAGCAGGGACGTGGGGGAAAAATTCTGAAGCGAATGAAAGCAAGCAAACATGGATTTTTGATTAAATGAGATGCCTTATTCATTAACATCATCATGCATCATTAGCCTCATGCCCCTAGAGAGCCTGTTTTTCTAGTTCCAAAGGGGTAGCCGTGTTAGTCTATTGCAGAAAAACAACAGAGTCTTGTGGCACTTTTCAAGACTAACTGATTTATTTATCGCACGACCTTTCGTGGGAGAAATTCCCACTTAGAATCATAGAATAATAGGGATGGAAGGGACCTCACGATGTCATCTAGTCCAACCCCCTGCTAAAAAGCAGGACCACTCCCACTAAATCACCCCAGCCAGGGTTTTGTCTAACCGGGCCTTAAAAATCTCCAAAGATGGAGATTCTACCACCTCCCTAGGTAGTCCATTCCAATGCTTCACTACCCTCCTAGTGAGAAAGTTTTTCCTAATATTCAACCTCGACCACCCCAGCTAAAGTTTGAAACCATTGCTCCTTGTTCTGTCCTCTGTTACCATCGAAAAGAGCCTAGCACTTCATCAGACGCTTTGAAGATGAGGAACTTACAGAGGTTTAAGACATAGGATCAGGTCAGGCTCTAACAGCAAATCAAAGTTATTGTTAGGATTCAAACACAAAATTTCATGCAATAAATAAATTTGTTAGTCTTTAAAAGTGCCACAGGACTCCTTGTTTGTTTTGCTGAACTAGAATAGCTACCTCTTTGGAATTAATATTGCTGAGGTAACTGAGCACGATATACCTCCCACATTTAGTACCAGGAAGGCATCAAAACGTGAAGTCATCATTCCTGGTTTTCTGTAGGAATATTTGTTTACTTTAACTCGTTAATAAGTTTCTACTTCCTGCTTTTATAAAAATATGCTCATATTACAGTTTGTATTTATATATCACCCAAAATAGTAAACAATTTTTTCAAGTTTGTTTTAATATATAAACGAGTTTTAATATATAAAGGAGTTGAGTCTCACAAATCTTCAGTGGTATTATCCCTATTTTATATGAAAGAAAATTGAGGCAGACACTAATTTAATTATTTACCCAACTCAAACAAGAAATCAGTGGCAGAATTGTAAATACAGATTTTTTGGGTCCGATGTGTTTGTCTCAACTGTAAGACTAACTTTCATGTTCTTTCATGCACTGCAATTAGAATGTGATTCTTGTAAAACAAAATGTGCTCTTCATTGGGAGAGCTCTTTACGGATGATACAACTACAGTTAACCTTCTAGTCACCTGCACATACATTTCTTAGTGCTACCTCCAACTCTTCCCTCCTGCAGCTTGCACTCCTCCCTCCACATTCCATACAGATTCCTATACCTCTTGAATGTTTCATGATGTACCTTGTCTAATTCTATCATTTTAAATGATGACACAAGTGTCTGTACAAATAGTGCAAAGGGAGCAGAGCTTTCTTTAAAGAACTCTCTAAACATATTTTATCTCCATAATTTAAAGGCAAAAAAATTTATTCACAAACTCATAGAAAAATCCTTTTTAAATAATGTATATACGTATTGGCTTATAACACATGAAATTTAAGGCTAGGGCTTTATAGATGCACAGTGATCCATCCATACTGAACATGTTTCAGGACTGAGACCTGTGTATTTTTCTTCTTTACTGGCCAATTAGCTCTCATCCAAAAAATGAGCCAAGCAAGGGTGGTAGCTTCCATATAATGCATTTTTCCTACTTTTTGCACTGAAGTCTAATTATGAGTAATGTTCAGCCTGTTAATTCTAATTTAAAATAGAAATTTCCTCTTTAGTCTCAAGAAACCAGATTGATTACATGTTGTGACGCTGTCAGAATTTAAGGAACCATTTATGATATTATTTTGTATTAATATTTTATGGTTGTTATAATCCATAGGAACCATGCCATGTTTGGTGTCAATAGAAAGGTAATAATTTGTGGGGAATGATTATATAGTTTATGTGTAGGGTTTGTATTCATATTAGAAGTTAGGAATATGATTGTTATATTTTAACTTGTGTAAGGCTGGGGAAATTCCCCAGACTGAATGTCTACCTGGCCATTGTCTCCTTAATGGCCCATTAAGGAAGCTCCCCAGTATAATGGGCCGAAGAAGAAAACCTGTTGAGCCACTAGGACTTAAACATGTGACTCAGCTCGTTTGATTGGAGAGACCTGCACACAGCATGGAGGAGGCCAGAGGTGATAAAAGGCAGCAACCCCAACTCCATCTTGCTCTCAAGTCCTCAGTCTACAGCCAACACCTATCTCTGGAACTATTCCTCTGAGACTGAACAAAGGATTGAGGCCCACCCTGATGCTGGGTGTTTACCAGAGGAACAAGCCTGCAAACTGCTTTTCATGAACTTTAAATCATTTGTATGTATGTGATTCGCTTTGACCCCTTAACATCTCTCATATTTTGCTTCTTTTCTTCTTCTATTAAACCTTTAGTTGTAGTTGCTAAAGGATTGGCTACCAGTGTGGTATTTTGGGTAAGATCCAAACCTATATTGTTCTGTGTGCTGTGGCTGGCCCTTTGGGGTCAGGAGAACCTATATCTTTAAGGGACTGTGCGGCTAGGTGGGAGCCGGAGGAACTGGAGTGCAATAAAGGGAGCTGTTTCTATTTTGGGCAGAGTTCTTGGTACCCAGTGTGGGGAACCAGAAGCCTGGTTGTGACTGATAGGGAGACTGGTTTAAGTACCACCCATCAGTGTTGGGGAGTTTGGCTCCCGGTTTTGCAGCTTGCCCTGATTTTTGCATGTCCAGGAGGGTATCCCAAGAAGCCCCGGTCACACATGTGAAATCTCTAAAGCCTGATTCCAATCTCTCTGACACTAGAGTTACAGCACTGACCACCTCAGTGGAATTACTCCTGATTTTCACTAAGGCAAGAGTAGTACAGGATCTATGATGAGTTTCTTCTGAAAGATGCACCTTTCAGTTTTAGACTTTTAGTTCCTAGTTCTTTGATTTTTTTTTTACCCACTTGCTATTATTCTTGAGTGATCTCATACCAGATATTTGGATCTGACACCTCCACGGCCACCTGTCAAATATTAGCTCTTATACAATATGGGTACACAGAAAATATGTACAATTTATTTCATACTCTGGCCAAAAAAATTATTTAAAAAATGCTATTTTGGCTCCCTCAGCATATCCTTGTCCCAATCTAAACGGTGAAAAAAAATTACACACTAATTTCTTAATTAACCATCTAATGAGCCACATTCAAAAGTGAGTTATTTTTTTAAGTTGTAACTTCTCTTCAAATCACAAGCAGCACAAAAAAAACACCATACTGAAAGGACATCAAAGACATTTTAACTGTGAATAGACAGTAACAAAATACCCAAACCTACCTTCTTTTTCTCCTCTACAGCTAGCACAACAAGAGTGGTAGAATTGACAAATGCTTAAGGCAGAAGAACATTTGGTATAAAAACTAAAGGATCCAACTTAAAAAATCATGAAATTTTCCCACCACTCATCTTTTTTTCTTAGTTGTGTTTTATCACTTCAGAAAATATAAGTATCCTCTGACATTAATTTAACATCAAGGTGTATTTTAAACTTGGTGCTGCTGTTATAAAAGTGAGGCACACTGATTTTCCAAGTTTGCTTAAGGAAGCAAAAAAATCCAAAGCCATCTTTATATTTGAGACTGCTTTAGGGCATAGGTGAGTCATCATCTTGAGCTCATTAAAAGGTACAATTTCAGTCAAACCAGGTGACCCAGTAACAGTAACACAGCTGCCCCTTTATTTGATTGTACACAATTTCTCTATGTAGTTTAGATAGGGTCTTGCACAGCTTTCCTCACCAGGCTAAAGCCTTGGACAAATCCACAGAGGGACCGAATGGAAGTTCTATTTTATAACTTTCATTCTGCAACTCCCTCCAATTTTAAAGGGGCAGAATTCAAATAGAATATGGAAAGTCATATTACGTTCCATATATTTCTCAGTTCTAGAATGTGCCTATCTCCTCAGGCTATGTACACACTACCATTTTTAACGCGCAATAATCCTCTTCCGCATTAATTCTCCCGTGGCTGTTGTTGCGCGAGATCGCGTACACACTATGCTTGCTCTAACGGAACAAAGCCCCCCCCCTTCTGAGCGCAGTCCTCCAGGAAAGCGAAGGGGATTGTGGGTACGTATCCCAGAGTCCCCAGTATCATCTCCCGTGGTGCATTCCGCTACTGACGCTACCCAGCGGTTGCCAATAGCAACGAGCGCGAATTTCAAATTGAAGCAACCTTCTTCTCGGCACTGCCTTTTCAGAATCGACATGGATTCAGCTGTGATCTTGAATGCTGCCTTCAGCATTGTGAACACAGCCCAGATTCTGTTGCGGTTTGCCTTTGGCTATGATTCGGAGCATGACACGGATGACTCGGTCTCGGATGATGACAGCATTGAAAACCAAACGGACATTCTGATCAGTTTCGCGGACCAGCAACACAGCCTGAACCGCCGTGTTTGGTCCCGGCAGACGAGCACAGACTGGTGGGAACGAATCGTCCTTCAGCTGTGGGATGATGATCAGTGGCAACAGAACTTTAGAATGCGGAAAGCCACATTTATGGAGCTATGCCAGGAGCTTGCCCCTGCCCTTCGATGCAAGGACACGAGGATGAGACCCGCCATGACCGTGGAGAAGCGTGTGGCTATCGCACTTTGGAAACTGGCGACTCCAGACTGCTACCGCTCGGTCGCAAACCAGTTTGGGGTTGGACGCTCGACCGTTGGAGTGGCACTGTCACAAGTATGCAGAGCCATCAACCGTATTCTGCTCAGGAGGATGGTGACCCCGGGAAACGTGAGGGAGATCATCGCAGGATTTAATGAGTTGGGCTTCCCGAACTGTGGGGGTGCAATAGATGGGACTCACATCCCTATTCTCGCTCCCGACCACCTTGCCTCTGAATACATCAACAGGAAAGGATACTTTTCGATGGTTCTACAGGCACTGGTGGACCACCGTGGTCGCTTTATGGACATTAATGCTGGCTGGTCTGGAAAGGTGCACGATGCACGCATCTTTAGAAACTCTGGACTATTCAGAAGGCTACATGCTGGCACATTTTTTCCAGACGAGAAAATAATTGTGGGCGGTGTAGAGATGCCAGTGGTGATACTTGGGGACCCCGCCTACCCACTGATGCCATGGCTCATGAAGCCGTACACCGGGAAGTTGGATCCTGACAAGGAGCGTTTCAATTACCGGTTAAGTAGATGCAGAATGGTTGTGGAGTGTGCCTTTGGCCGTTTAAAAGCGCGCTGGAGAGCGCTGTATGGCAGGCTAGATCTCCACGAGGACAGGATCCCATTAGTTATTTCGGCTTGCTGTGTTCTTCACAATATATGTGAAAGCCGGGGGGAGAGATTCAGGAACTCTTGGACCACTGAGGCACAACGTCTGGAAAATGCCTACCAGCAACCAGACACGAGGGGTATCCGGGGGGCGCAGCTAAGGGCAGTTCGCATAAGGGATGCGTTAAAAACCCATTTTAGTACTGTTGGTTAAAATTGTACCTTTGAATATAGTTACTAACCATTTCCTATATGTTTCAACTGTTAAAAATTAAGCTTTCGAAATTTTGTGTTTTTCCCCTGTAAACATTCATTGAATCAAAAACCGTTAATGTTAAATTAATGAAACAAATAAAGAAAGTCTGATTAAGTTTAACAAGGATTCAACTTTATTTAATTAACATTGATCAAAACTAGGGTTTGAGGGGAGTAGGGACTAAAGGTGGGTGTAGGTGCGGGACTCAACTACATATGTTGGGGGAGGGGTTCTGTTAGGGTTACACCATGGATGTCCATGGTGGTCTAAAAACTGTCTGGGGGGGGGAATGTGGCGTGGATGCACTGAAAGGCATATGAGGCTGATGATGGGGGGTGCGAGCCTGTAGCAGACCGACCATGGTCTTGAGGAGGTTGGTCTGCTCCTGCATGATGCCTATCAGGGCATCCTTCTGCTGCTCTCTCCTCGCACTGCTCTGTCTCCTGTCCTGCCTGCACTGCCTCCTCCATTGCCTTGTCTCCCTCGCAGAAGCCTCATGGAACTGCATGAGCTCCTGGAAGACGTCTTCCTTGCTCCTGCGAGGCCTCCGCCTTATCCTCCTCAGACGCTCAGCTGCAGCTGTAGACTGTCCACCGAAGGTCATTCCTGTTCAGATATGAAAAATGTAGAATGCCGCTATTGTTCTCGCCACGGTCAGGAGCAAATGATGTTGTTCTCCCCACACATTCCTTCAATACACAAGAGGGGACCTATGGGGGGGCGGTAACAGATTTCCCAAAGCTTGGTACGGGTTGCAGAGCTAGTACAACGGAGAGTTGACTATTGCCACACCAAGTTCTGATCCCGTGCCCGAGATGGCTGAAATAGAGGCAGATCTCACACTGCTTAGAGTGCCTCTGCAAGCGAGAATGCATCTCCTTCATGTTGCCGACTTCAAGCCGGGACCTTACGCTGCAGGACTGTGCGCAGCAATGTTGCCCGCAGGAGTGCTTGCGAGTCTGAAAGGAAGAGTGTCCCTGAATGGTGGAGTGCAAAGGAATGCTCTACCATGTAATTTCAAGAGAAGACTCTGGAAATATTTGGATGACGCGTTCAGTGAGTTGAAAGGGAACGACTACTTGGAAATCGAGGCATACATCGATGACCTTTTTAAGTAATGCTAGTAACACCTTTACAGTTCTGTAAGGAACAGAACTGAGGACACCGAAAACAAAAACCCCTTGCAAAAAAACCATGTCTACGCTGAGCTGTAGCACCTAGAATAGAGGACATTGCGAACGGGACTTACCAGAGCTGCCTTCTGATGATTCCTGGGTAGGCGTGGAGAAGGAATCAGTGGAGCTTGTTTCTGGCTGGGTGGAAAATAACTCCTGGCTCCCCGGGTCAGTGGCTCCGTTCTCTCCGTCCTCGTAGTCTTCTTCTTCTGATTCCTCGTCCACAATTGCCTCGTCGCCTTCTGCTTCCTTCTCTGTTTGGGGTGCAGTCTCCGAGGTGTCTACCGTGCAGTTCGGGGTGGTTGTGGGATCGCCGCCCAGGATCGCCTCCAGCTCCTTATAGTACTTGCACGTTGCTGGCGCGGAGCCAGAGCGCCGGTTAGCCTCTCTGGCTCTGTGAAATGTTATCCGCAGCTCCTTCACCTTTGCCCGGCACTGCAGGGTGTCTCGCTCGTACCCCTTTTCGGTCATGGCTTTGGATATTTGACCGAAAATGTCAAAATTCCTCCGGCTGCCACGTAACTGTGACTGCACGGCGGACTCTCCCCAGATGCCGATCAAGTCCATCACCTCTGCTGCTGTCCAGGCTGGAGCTCGTTTGCTGCGGCGCGACGACATTGCGAGCGAAGCACACAGAGGCAGCAGCACCGAACAGCGAGGCAGAAGGGAGAGTGGTGAATTCAAAAATTCGCGGGACAGAAGAGGAGGTCGGGAAAAATGACGTCACGACGATAGAGTACAGGCGGAAGTGCAGAAGGGATGGAATTTGAATTGTGGGCCATTTCCGTTATATTCACATTGCGCGATAAGCGTACACACACTGGCCATCGCGCAACAACTATTCCGCGTTAGCAGCAACCACGCTCGTTTAGGTGGTTTACATTTTGCGCAAAAAGAAGGGACTTAACGCGGAATAACTGTAAGTTGTGTGTGTACGCTCTGTTTGTTATTGCGCATTAAAGGGCTTTATCGCGCAATAACTTTGTAGTGTGTACAAGGCCTCAGTATCTGAAGACAGATGCAACTATTCTATTTTTGTATTAAAAGCTTTTTCCAACATTTGTCTTAAAACCTTTATATGGCATAATAATTATTTGAAATCTCACTTAATTGGCAAGCTAGATCTGGTCCCTTCCATGTTTAAAAAGTAAAATTTGTCAGAAATCAACCAGTAGAAGAGGGATATATAGCAAATTGGGTGGTTTTTTTTTAAATGTGCAAACTTCACTACATGTACATATAAGAACAAAACAGGCTGTCTGCTAACGTGTGTATTCAGTTAGATTCTGCTTTTGAAATCAGCATTCAAACCTATAAGAATTTTTTTGGCAGAGTTAAAGACATAAGTAAATCAAGTTTGCTTCATTCAAACCAATAGAGTTTAGTAAATCACTGTAGTAACAGTATCTTAACCTGAGGCAGTGGAAAAACTCCCCGAGGCTAAGCGGATAGAGGAGCATGGTTCTGTTGGGCTTCAGAAAAGTTTACAGCTTCCTTTGAGTGTCATTTTTTCAAGGATTTACCATGTCCTCTGTAGCAGGCCAGACGAGATAAACACCTCAGGGAGCCCTAGCACAGAAGAAAGGAACAGGTTCCTGGTGACTAGGAATTAGTCACAGCCTGATCTTAACAAGGCAAGGGGAAGCAGCTGTGGACCTGGCCCAGGAGGGTATAATAAGCCTGTGCAGGAAATCAGAAGACTGAGACATGGCTTAGGCAGATGAAGCTACTGGCAGTCTGCTAACAACAGCCAGGGGAAGCAGAACAACCCCAAGCATCCAAGGACCCTAATAAGCCCAGGGAACAGTGGGCTAGAGTTAGGCTGAATTGGAACTGCTGGGAAGAAGGGTTTGATGTAGAAACATGTAGATAAAGAGCCCAGGTAATGGCAACTACAGACTGGCAAATCATTTGTTAAGTCCTGGAAACTGGGGGAGTGGGACCTGAGGTGCCAGAGAAGGACAGATGGGACCTGATCGGTTACACATTCAAAAAGGAAACCTAGACATCTACAGGATTCTTGTAACCTCACTTCCCAATCTTCTGTGTAAATGAACCACAGTCAAACAAATTGTGAGGCAGCTACAGCTAGTGCAGGTATCTACAGGAAAAAAAAAAAAAAAAAAAAAAACATTCCTCAGGCTAAGGAAAAGAAAAGAGGGAGTAACCAAAACACTTTATATTGATGTGGGTGACTAAATTGTTTTACAGTTGATTGTGTATTTGGGTAGTGCAATCAGAATCACACTAAATAGGTAGTATATGTGGTTTAAACTTGAAAAGAATGGCCCTTTTTATGCTTTCTTCTCTCCATTTGTTAAAAATGTATTTTTCTTCAGTTGATAATACTGGTATGCCAGCACAAAGTACATTTTAAATACAGCTGAAGAATTCTTATTTCTTTAGACAAAAACCAATGCGGTTACAGAATTAGTCTCCTGGTACTGGTCGAATAATTGTAAGTTATGGGTCTAATTTTCAGAGATGCTGAGCCCTAACACTCCCAATTAAGGTAAATTGGAAATGCGGGTGATCAGCACTTCTTAAAAACCAGACCCTATTTGTTCAGGTCCCATAAAAGTGATCTCTTTGAACAAATGTGCAGTGAATGCTAACAGAGTTAATGATTTTTTCCTACAGTGAAACAAAATTCTCTGCAGTGAGCTAAATCCAAGCAAGTTTTGACTCCACCTACCCTCCCTTTATTTCCTCCTTCACTCACCTTCAGATCACTGGTAATCAGACATTTACTATACTTTATGACTGAGTTATAGATCAGGTAACTATAACCACTAAGGATCCATGCCTAAACCAGTATATCATACTAGTTTTATTACTGTCTTGTAACTATAATAAAATATTTTTAGCCACACTAATATAAAACTTCCCATGCCTTAGATAAAATCACTCTTTTCTTTTCCTAGAATGGCACCAGTGCATACTTTACTCACATTACTCCATACATGTACCTATCTCTAATCAAAAGGAACTTTAAAAAAAAAAAAAAAAATCAATAATACTAAATACAGCCTCCATGCTCATGAGCTTTTGGCCCTTCTTTGGACCTTGTAATCATATTTTTTTAGTGATCTAGATCTCTTTCATGAAGAATCTCAGGCCATGAGACATCCCAGGTAGATTCTGGGCAACCATTCATAGTCAGCAGCGTTTCAAACACTATCAATCGGCAAAAATTGAAACTGGTAATTTACTTTACAGCTGAAAAGCTTTCTATCCCATTATGAATCTGCCTTTCAATTCAGTCTCCTATAAACATACTTATCTAATGTTTAGCCGTCTTATGTGAGAAGTCTCCATCTTCAAGCACCTGACAAAGTGGGATTTTCTTCCACAAAAGCTCATGTGATAAATAAATTCGTTAGTCTTCAAAAGTGCCACAGGACTCCTTATTTGTTTTGCTGCACTAGACTCACATGGCTATCCCTTTGGAACATGTCAAATTCTGTGTTGGGTCTCACAGAAACTCACCTAAGCTGTTTGGCCTTGAATTAGAAATTCACACACTACTGGAGGTCATGGAACCAGGTGTTCCAAACAGCAGACCATTACTTGTATATGAGTAATCACTATCAAATGTGTCAGCACAAGGAGCTGGAGCAGGCCATGCAGGGACTACTAAGTCCATAGATATGTAGCAGAAAGAAGAGAGTAACACCACTAACCAAGGAGCCAGAATACTTGCTGCAGAAGGGATTTGAACAACTATCCTTCCTCTGCCAGCCCATTTGGGTGGACTCTATCCTCCATTTCTTCCATCAGCCCACTTATCTATAAGAAATAAGCCTATGAAATGCCTGACTTGACTATAACTCCTGGACAGCTGAGCAGAATATTTTAAATATTTACAATAAAATAGAATAAATCTGAGTGTATAGGAAACCCTCCAAAACATAAGGCAGTTTTATTTATGTTGTTAACACCAAATAAAATCTATTTCAGGTACCTGACTCTCTATAAAACATTTCCTATAAACCTTAGAAAACATATAGTCAACACTAGTTCTGCTCACCTTCTACACTTCTAGAGCAAAGACACATTACAAAATGGAATGTGGGTTCTAGAATCAAGTTGCTTTTGCTAGAAAGGATACACTTTACAACCTAGACACAAGGAAAGCCAAACAAAAGTGGAACTGGTACTGAAACACTTGGAAGAAAATAGAGTGTTCAGGAACAGTCAGCATGGATTCACTAAGGGCAAATCATGCCTGACCAACCTGATTGCCTTCTATGATGAGACTGACATGGTATACCTTGATTTTAGCAAGGCTTTTGATACGATTTCCCACAGCATTCTCGTCAGCAAGTTAAGGAAGTATGGGTTGGACGAGAGGATCGTAAGGTGGATCGAAAACTGGCTAGATCAACGGGGTCAGCAGGTAGGAATCAATGGCTTGATGTCTGGTTGGCAACCAGTAACAAGTGGAATGCCCCAGGGGTCGGTCCTGGGGCAGGCTCTATTCAACATCTTCATTAATGATCTTGATGATGGAATAGACTGCGTGCTTAGTAAGTTCGCAGATGACACCAAGTTGGGGGGAATGGTAGATACTCTGGAGGGCAGGGACAGGATCCAGGGACACTTGGACAAATTGGAACACTGGGCTGAAAGAAACCTCATGAGGTTCAACAAAGATAAGTGCAAAGTCCTGCACTTAGGACGGAAAAATCCCATGCACTGCTACAGGCTGGGGACCGATCGGCTAAGTAGCAGCGCTGTAGAAAAGGACCTGGGGTTATGGTGGACGGGAAGATGAATATGAGCCAACAGTGTGCCCTTGTTGCCAAAAAGGCCAATGGCATATTAGGCTACATCAGTAGGAGTATTGCCAGCAGATCAAAGGATGTGATAATTCCCCTCTATTCGACACTGGTCAGGCCGCATCTGGAATACTGTGTCCAGTTTTGGGCTCCCCACTACAGAAAGGATGTGGACAAATTAGAAAGAGTCCAACGGAGGGCAACAAAAATGATTAGGGGGCTGGGGCACATGACTTATGAAGAGAGACTGAAGGAACTAGGCTTATTTAGTCTATAGAAGAGAAGACTGAGGGGAGATTTGATAGCAACCTTCAACTACTTGAAGGGGTGCTCCAAAGAGGAGGGAGGTAGGCTGTTCTCGATGGTAACAGAGGACGAACAAGGAGCAATGGTTTCAAATTACAGCTGGGGAGGTCAAGGTTGGATATTAGGAAAAACTTTTTCACTAGGAGGGTGGTGAAGCATTGGAATGGGTTATCTAGGGAGGTGATGAAATCTCCATCTTTGGAAACATTTAAGGCCCGGTTAAACAAAACCCTGGCTGGGATGATTTAGTGGGAATGGTCCTGCTTTTAGCAGCGGATTGGACTAGATGACCTCATGAGGTCCCTTCCAACCCTGTGATTCTATGATACCATATTCTTTCTAGGCTTCTAGGTACTATGGTACATATTAATACTGCATTAGAATAATACAAGTTCCAAAGGGGTAGCCATGTTAGTCTACGGTAACAAAAACAAACAAGGAGTGCTGTGGCATTTTCAAAGATTTGTTAGTCTTTAAAAGTGTCACAGGGCTCCTTGTCTGTTTAGAATAGTGCTGTTTGTGAACAGAAGTGTCCTTCTACAATAAAAGTAAATAAAAAGTTTTGTAGATAGGTAATTATTCAGAAAATACCTGATCTTTCAAATTCTTCCTCACTTGAGTAACTTTAATCACAGGAGAATTTTTTTAAAAACCCTGAAAAACAGGAGCAGATTGTTTATACTAATGAGCTCTAATAAGACCTTTTTGGTTCTACAGCATTACACAAATAGAAAGACATTTAAAGACTCCAGTTTTTGGTTCACTACAACCTAAGTCAATACAAACTTGTCATTTATGGATATGAATAAGCCATGCCCCTTGGCTGACAAGTTGCAGTGATCTAAATGCCCATGTGGACAGCACTATGTCAGTAGGAGAGCTTCTCCCACCAAGACTACTACTGCTACTTGTGGGGTCTGGAGTATTTAAGTTGACCAGGGAGCTCTCCCCCATCAGCTCATCACATCTGCACTAGCAGCATCACAGCAGCTGTGTCCCTGTGAATTCTGTAGTATGAGTTCTGTAGCCAGACCCTGAGATATGGAATAGGGAACATTCTCTCATGGGTTCAAAGGAAATTTTCAGGAGCTGAGTAAGAATTAAACTGAGATCCCACGGAGGCGTGGGTTTTCTAATCAAAGAGTAGATATTCATTTACTCCTTCAAGAATTATATTATGGCTAAAATAGTCTTTTGCTTGACTAAAAGTGGGATGAACTGAAATGGCTACAAGATGTACTTCTACAAATGACAGGAGAGTCCCAAGGATTTTAAATAAAATAATTTCTCCAAGTGTTACTAAATAAAAGCTGAAACTGAAGCAGGGTTTAGGTTATTATTGGTTGCCCATGAACAGAACCTTTACCCCTTATGCTTATAACATAGGCAAGTTGACGGCTTCTTGCAGTTTAACAGAATGTCCCTTACTTTTCCTAAACAGGACAATTCTAAATCTTTCAAAAGCCTATGGCTCATGCTGTCAAAATAATGAGAGCATTAAATCCAACTTCAATACAGGCTCAGTAGGTCCTGCTCTAGAATCTGAATATGTGTCTTGTTGCAAACATTCCCAGATACCAAAAAATGTCATTCACGATGGAGTTAGATTACTCATGATTATGTACAACTGTCACAAAGACAAATGTTTCTCCTATTCTCTCCTTCTTGAACTCTTCCATTTGCCCAAGTTACCCAGTTCCATCTCAGCTACTGGCGTCCATGGGGCCCAGTCTTACTCATACCTTATTTTCCCCTACCCTCTTGTTTTTCTTTGCCTCTTTTCTTCCCCTCACATTCATGCATGATCTTGCCTATCTTTAAAAAAGTCACCAATGACCCAACTTAATCTTTCCAACTACTGACCGTTGTCCAGCTCTAAACTCATTGAATATGCTGTTTACAATGGCTGTTTGGAATTTTTCTCCTCCAATTCCATCTTAGACCCTCTCCAATCATGTTTCTGCTCCTTACATTCCATTGAAACCACTCTTACTAAAGTTTTAATAACCTCTTCATAGCTAAAGATCAGAACCAGTACTCTCTCATCAACCTGCTAATATAATTATATTGTTTCCTTGTACTCCCTATCTAACTGTATCCATCTGTTAGCTACCATTTTATACTTGGACTATAATCTCCTTGGGACAGAGAGCATCTTTTGTGTTTGTACACCACCAAGCATAATAGAGTCAATATTACCTGACTAATGCTCCTATGCACTACTGGAATTCTAATAAACAAGTCATACTCCAGTGCCTGGTTCTAATAAATAAAAGGAAACATGAACTTGTAATTAAGACACTGGTCTGGAGCTTAACATTGGATATAAGAACAGGATTGGTAGAATGTTTCTAGAAATCTGTACAAAGAAGTATTATGGATGGTCATTTATTGGGCATGTGCACGTGCCTGAGCACACGCACACTATTTCTGAATACTCAAAAGAGGAACATGAGATGCAATTCTTGTTTCAACTTATAATACTTATTCAATATTTCTTCAGACTGGGCTAGAATAATTTAATGTAAAAGAAGACATTAAAATTATTTCATTATCTAGGAGTAAGCTTGAGCAGAAAAATATAAGATCTTATTTGGTTCCTATTTCAGTTCCTTTGCTTAGAAATCACTCCTTTAAGTAGTACATTTAACCATATCAGACATGCTTGATGTCCGAATTATAAGAGGCCAACAAACATATGGAAATCAGTGTGTCAGATGCAAACTGTCTTTCATTAGCATTTTCAAACTTGCATTAACTAAATCCTCTGTTCTCTTCTACTTGCTTCTAACTTGCACATGCACAATATCAAATGCATACAAGTTAAATATTTGTATACATTTCACCTGCCCAAATGGATGAAGCCTCAAATTCAGGCAGCAGCAATGCAAGTCAGAAGAAATAGGAAGTGTCCATGCACTTTTGAAATTCAAGTATGTGGCTCAGTTCTACATAAAAAGTTGTGTAAAGACCTTGAAACTCTGACATTTTCCTAATCAGTCTGATAGAAAAGACCACCAGAATTCCTTAATATTTTGTTTTCCCATTGGTCCTTTAACAGACTATGCTCCTCTGCCAAAAGTTCTCCATATTTGGTGATATATTTAATTTTTAAAAAAATATTTAAATAACTATTCAAGGCAACTCACATGGCAGGGGGAAATTCAAGTCATAAGAAAAAGAGTCATGTTAGACTACAGTACACCTGAATTAGACCTCATGCTTAGGTTTACCATATTTCATGTTCCCAAATAGAGAACATTTCTGGGAGGAAAGGAAACTGGAGGTGGGTACAGCAGCTGCTTCTCCCCAGCTATCCACTTGTAAAGGCACTGTAGAAATAAGGGTGGCAACACCAAGTCACTGACATTAGTTTGTTTCAAAAGCCCACCTGGACCCTAAATATTGGACAACCAAAACGTCATAGCCAGGAAAACTTGGAGATATAGTAATCCTACTAATGCTATTGAGCAGGAGAATCCTAGACAGGAAGAGCCCCCTGTATTAACTTTCTCTAAAAAAGATCCCCCACCCAAACATCTGCTGAAAAGGCCAGGAGGAGAGGAAGAAATCCTTAAAAATGCCTCATTTTACACAGCTTCAAAAAGTGTCTTTGGAACGAGAGGAAAGAATTTTGAAATGAACATATGCAGCAGAAGGCAAATGACAGATTCTTTATTTGTAAAAAGGTAATTATGTATTAAGGAAGACGTTATCTCCCCAAATGCTAATGGAAGCTGACACTTCACTTGCTCAAGAACAAAGGAAGCTTTTGTATAAAAAAGAATCTATAAGACTCAAAGTAACAGACTCTGGGAGCTCATTGCACACACCTAGAAACTGTGAGCTATGGAGTAACACACAGGAGCTCGGAATTGCTAAGTAGCCTCTGGAGGGGGGTATGATAGAGCACGTCTGTGCCACTAAATGATGCGGACACATCTGGCAAAATGAGGACAGATACAGTCCTGGAATTCAACAGCAGGCCACAACTTTTATTAAACTGGAATGCAGAGGAAGGCACTACCCTTCCGTCACCAATGCTCATCTATACCCGACATTTAATTGGTTCCAGAGGATGGGTTATGGGTGGCTCTCTACTCTCTGAGTTCTCACACCCTCCCTTCTGTGAAGCAGAAAGAGGGTGCAGCAGGGCAGGGAACTCAGCCTGCAAGGGCAGCCAAGGTTTCACCCTGTTATAAGAGCCCATGGTTCATCACCAAAATCCCAGGTCTTTTACTTCTGGAAACTTTCATTATACTCTCTTAATGGCATTGAAAACTGGCTGCACGTTTTAAAGAATATAGAACTCCATCCTCAGTATCTCAGTTAGGTAGCAAGCGTGTTCCTGTTTAACACATTGTGTCTTGAAGGTTCTGCAGGGAAGGCAAAAGACTCCCTGGTCCTCTGCCAATTGACCCACGCAGGACAAAATTCCTTCCTGACCCCCCAAACAAGTGATTGGCTAGACTCAACACCTGTAAGAATGGGTTCCCATTCCTAATTCAGGTTGGCTGCTGGAATCGAGCCAAAAGGGATTCTCTAGGGCCCCTGCACCGAGCTAAATCCTGGGAGCTCATGAATGCTGGCCAGTTAACACCACGCTCACCCAGTGGCCCACGGGTGCCACAGACTCCCAAAGGGAGGAGCCACCTATTATTCCTTGGCAAGTGTCTCTCTCCCTTGCTACTAGGACTGTCCCCCTTTCACCAGTGGTCCCAACAAATTCCACCACCCATTGACATAGGTGGGTGGCATTATTAATCATTCCATCTTATTAGCTGACTAGCACCATTTCTTGTAGCCTGCTACTAAACAAAAATCTTACATGTTTCTTTGTTTTTATGGGGTTCTTCTCTAGTTCTCAAAAGAATAATATTTAAAGTACAACTGTAAGTTAGATTTGACTTGACAATGGAGTGTAGGCTCTGACTGAGTAGCTCATATATGTGAACAATCCCCCAAAAGAAGAAAATAGGAAGTCCAACTAGTCCAGTGGTCTCCAGATCACAAATAGAGGCACAGCAGTGGCTGTGTTTTCTGCCATAGAATTACCACATACAATGTATGAAGATCAGTGCTGGCACAGAACAAACCCTCATAACATGTTTACCATAGTTATGGGATCACTAGCGGTCTATTCAAGAAAGGTGTAAAATTGGAATACCATGGGTAGGTTGTAAACAGGAAGTGACGTGAACGGACAGACTTTGTGGGAGGGGCTTATATAAACTCTTTCATGTAAGTCATAGCTATTAATCAGTACTTTTAAAAGAACAAATGAAAATGGCCAAAAATCATTTTAAATCATTGAGGTTTTGAATGCCAACTTTAACTGAATTAGATTGACTGCTGGCTTTTAGGATTTTAAATTACTTCTCTGGTGATTTTAAGTACATTGGCCATACATTTTATTTCTTTTCTGTTTGTAGTTGAAATGTCAAAATCGCAGTCATGACTATCATATTTGTCTTTAATGTGCTTGGTTATGTCTACAGCTATTGTGGGAGGAAAAGGGTTTTTTTAAGTCTGTACAGCCAGCTAGCTACCAAACTGTGAAAGACCAGAACTCTTGTTATTATTCCATTGAAAGAACACAGATTGCTAAATGTTGCCACTACCACAGAGTATCAAATTTATTTTAGCCTTGCCATACAAGATGGTCTTTTATTCCCACAACATTCCAATAGTCCTACTACTGACAGGAGCAGTCAGATTTTCATTTGTTTTTCTTTGTGCTTCATTTTCAATAGTCCATGATAAGAGATACGAGACATAAGAATTAATGGCCCAATCCTTCATCTTTTCCATACCCAAATACAATCATTTGATTAAGTACTATTGTTTTTCAATAAAGAGAGAGAAGGAAAAACAGATAATTTGAGAATCAGATCAATAGGACAAACCAAGGCAAATCTAGTTTAATAATTTTAATGTTCTCAATTCCAGAAAAAAAATAGCAGAGACCAATTTTATTTGGCCTTAATGCAGTTACACAGGCCAGTGAGGGGAAGTAAGATCTTCTACCCTCATGTATGGAGGAGAGGGAGAAAGTGAGCAGAACCATCCTTGTGCCTCTCTATCGCAACCAGGAGAGCTAGCAGAGTGAAAAAGGAGGGAACCATGCTGCACACTAAAAAAAGGGATGAAATAATTTCTTTGGCCCAGATAAATGGAGCAGGAGAGATGTGTGCTGTCCTGTACTCATAGCTGATCCTAAAGACTGTCTAGCCCAGGATCATTAGTTTACAAATGTTTCTGGACAGTTTTAGAGAAAACTGTCCACTCTGTTTTGTATGATGCTGAAAAAAATAAGCAACTTTTATTCACTCCAGGGAATATAAGCTTATCAGAAATATAGGACCCCCACCTGCAGCCCCATTTATGTGTTTTACTTTGTATTAGTAAGTAGATAAGGAGTCTTCCTCAGTACATCAAAGACATCACTTCAGTTAGAATGACAACAGAGTCCTGTGGCACTTTTAAAGACTAACAGATTTATTTATTGCATGAGCTTTCATGGGAGAAGATCCCACTTCGTCAGACGCTTTGAAGATAGGAAAGTTACAGAGTGGGAGGAAATTAAATGCAGGGGAGTGTATGACATAGCATCAGCTCAGGCTGTAACAGCAAATCAAAATAGATGTTAGGATTCAAAACACGGGGGAACAGCACATAGAGGAGGGGGAGGTCAAATCACTTGTTGTAATGTGAGAAAAATCCACAGTCCCTGTTTAACCCCAAGCCAACTGAGTCAAATTTGCATATAAGTTCGAGTTCTGCAGTCTCTCTTTGAAGCTGTGATTTGTTATTCATCTGTTTCAACACAGCTATTAACAAGTCGTCAAGGGAGTGAGCAGGGAGATTGAAGTGTTCCCCTACAGGTTTTGCAGTGTTGCAATTTCTGATGTCAGATTTGTGTCCATTGATTCTTTGGTGCAGAGACTGTCCTGTCTGTCCAATATATAAGGCAGAGGGGCATTTCCGGCACATGATGGCATAAATCACATTGGTGGATGAGCAGGTGAACGAGCCCTTGATGGAGTAGGTGGCTTGATTAGGCCCTGTGATGGTGTCATCAGTGTAGATATGAGGGCAAAGTTGGCAGCGTGGTCTGCTGCAGGGCTGTGTTCCTGCTTTAGTGTTTCTGTTCTGTGATCTGTAGTTGCTGGTAAGCATGCTTTTAAGGTTAGGGGGCTGTCTGAAAGCAAGGAGAGGTCCGTCTCCTAAGGCTTGAGAGAGTGAGGGGTCATTCTGTAAAATAGGCTGTAGATCTTTGATGATGTGTTGAAGAGGTCTGGCTTGGGGGTTGTAGGTGGTGACCAGTGGCGTTCTGTTGTTGTTTTTCATGGGCTTCTCCTGCAGTAGTTGACTTCTGGGTACCCGTCTAACATCTATTTTGATTTGCTGTTACAGCCTGACCTGATGCTATGTCATACACTCCCCTGCATTTAATTTCCTCCCACTCTGTAACTTTCCTATCTTCAAAGTGTCTGACGAAGTGGGATCTTCTCCCACGAAAGCTCATGCGATAAATAAATCTGTTAGTCTTTAAAAGTGCCACAGGACTCTGTTGTCTTTCTACAATAGACTAACACGGCTACCCCTTTGGAATTCAGTTAGAATGTTATAGTTAACCTTCAGGACTTTCCTTTCATTATATTTATAGTAACAGAGGATGAAAGGCAGGATCTTGGAGTTACACAGGAGCACCATCTAAAATCTTTACAATAACTAATTTAAAATTCACAGAGATGTGTTTCAAATCAATTTTACATCAAATCAAATTTTCAACTTCCTAACAAGAATTTTCTTCTACACACCTAGCTTTGCCCAAGCTGAACTAACCTGGACAATACTTATTAAATGAAAATATCTTTAAGAGCACTATACAATGTGGAGGGGAGGAGTGCAGGGGGGTGGGGGGGTGGAGGGGAGCAGTCAACTGCCTCATTCCTGGTAAGAAATGAATGTTCACCTTGTAGGGAATTTATATTTAATAATAACTGGGCAGCTGGCCACCTAGATTTAGGAATCAAGGAGTCAAGAAGTCAATCTGTTATTGAAGCTGTGAGACTGTAAACAGTTTTGGCTGGAAAGCACCAATATACAACTAACAAAAGGAAAGCGGAATGGAAACCATTCTTGGTTAAGTGGTAACCATCTACTGTGATGGCCCTACTACAAGTCATTAACTCAACTCCAGTAAACTGGGGACATAAGCAAGGTACCAGAGAGGGCAAGAGAGTTTGGAGCATTTCATTGGTCAGAATTATTTGGTACCCAAATAAGCTGTAAACATCAACAGAGGCAGACTGATTATATGCTGTCTATTAAGTGTAATCTGCATATTAAGGATAGTCAAACCATGCAGGGATTTAGGCATGATGTAATCTGTTGTATTATGCATATTGTATTTAGCATGCTAGAAAATATATACATGTCTTGTGAATTCTGTATTTGGGGCTTACTTGTATGGGTGTCCAAGGAGGAGGGTCGTGGCTACTTCCCGTGAGGTTGGATATACAAGGGGAACAAGCATTGTGATTAAAGTCCCCATTTATCCTTCCTGCTCTTGGGTGGACTTGATCTTTTTCCTACTCCTTTTCCTTCTAACACAACTCAAACTGAGGCAGGATGAGAAAGTAATATGGCTAGTTTTCAGGGGAACAGGCTTTCTCTATGACTTACTTTTGCCCAGTACCACAATAACCAAAGATATTGCCATCTTCAGACTTAAATGCAAGGCACAGCTCTTTATTATGCTGGCTTTCACAAAGTTTTGTAGACTCAAGTAGTTTGGGTAGTTAAGATAAATTCTGAAAAACTTTAAAAGGACACCATCTAGAGTGAACCCGCAAGTTCACAATGGTTGCGGGCCTGTAATTTGGCGGTGCCGCACAGGCAAAAAAAATGGAAAAAAGACAAAAAGAACACAAGCACATCCATTTAGTAAAGTTCCTGAATGAACTTCATTGATATTTTGGAGCCCAATCCTGAATTCCTTGCATCCAAAACTCACCCTGAAGTCAATGAGAGTTTTGGATATGCAGCAAATACCGGTTCAAACTTCTGCCATCCACAAATCAATTTTGTTATTGCTTCCAGTACTACCAGAAAAGCACTACTGTGCTTGAGTAGGAGCTCACACAGAATCTTAGCTAATTTAACACAATCTGTCACTGGGTGAGGCAAAATAAAGAACTGAATCATGCAAGATGCCCTCGACTGTCTCTGAAGCCAGTGGGTGTTGACAGCTTCCCACACCAGGGGTGACAACACCTAGCAGGAGAAACCTAAATAGACATTATGTGAGATTAATTTAACCCCAGCTGTGGCTACACAAAGCCTGATTCAGCTACTCATAGCTCTTAGATAAGGCTCTTGAAAATGATCTCGTGGGAAAATTGTAGCAAACCAGTTCTTGCTTTGGGAAATCATTTTGCTTATATCTTGTATTATTGACAAATTTAGCCTGGTACTTGTCAGCAGCCAAAGCAATATTCTTAGAGCAGCTCATAAAATATCATGTAATTTGAAAAGGAGGGGGAAAGAAAGCCTTTGCAGGAGTCTGAGAATTTATCTCCCTATGTTCTTTGTCAGTTTAATAAAATCTTGTTTGTTGTTCAGATATTCTTATTACCCTGTCTGAGATAATTTAGCAGTAACAAGAGAGAAGCATAAAGTCTACCAGTAGCATAGAAATCACTTGAGAAAAGGAAGAAAGAAGAACAGCATAATACAGACCCTGGACTTCAGAAAGCAGACTGACTCCCTCAGGAAGCTGATGGGCAGGATCCCCCCTAGAAGGCTAATATGAGGGCAAAAGGAATCCAAGAGAGCTGACTGTATTGTAAAGGAAACCTTGTTGAGGGTGCAGGAACAAATCCCAATGTGCCAAAACCATAGCAAATATGGCAGGCGACCAGCTTGGTTTAACAAAGAAATCTTTGGTGAGCTTACACACAAAAAGGAAGCTTACAAGAAGTGGAAGCTTGGACAGATTACTAGCGAGGAACATAAAAATACTGCTCAAGCATGCAGGAAAGGCCAAAGCGCAATTGGAATTGTAGCTAGCAAGGGACATGAAGAGCAACAAAAAGGGTTTCTACAAATATGAACAAGAACATGAGCAGGGAAAGTACATACCCCTTATTAAATGGTGGAGGCAACCTGATGATAGATGAGGGGAAAAACAAAAAAACAAAAAAACAAAAAAAACAAAAAAAAACCAAGCACTCAATGCTTTTTCTGCCTCTATCTATACAGACAAGGTCTGCTTCCAGACTACTGCATTGGGGCAACACAGAATGGGGTAGAAATGAACAGCCCTCTGTGCAGAAAGAACAGGTTCAGGACCATTTAGAAAGGCTGGACATACACAAGTCCACAGGGTCAGATGCAATGCATCTGAGGATGCTGAGGGAGTTGACTGATGTGATTGCAGAGCCAATAGCCATTATCTTTAAAAACTTGTGGCAATTGGGGTGGACCAATATGTCCGGAAAAAGGCAAAATTGAGAGCCCATCTTCAAAAGAAAAGGAAGTAGGAGGATCCGTGGAACTACAGACCTGTAAGCCTCAATTAAATCCCAGGAAAAATCATGAAGCAGGTCTTCAAGGAATCCATTTTGAGGCATTTGGAAGAGAAGGTGGTGATGAGGAACAGTCAACATGGATTCACAGGTCAAGCCTGACCAACGTGACTGCCTTCTGGCTGGCTCTGTGGATGTGGGGAAAGCAGTGAACATAATATACCTTGAATTCAGAAAAACTTTTGATGTGGTCTTCCACAGTATTCTTGCCAGCAAGTTGAGGAAGTACAGATTGGATGAATGGCCTATAAAGTTGGATAGAAAGCTGGCTAGATCATTAAGTTCAGTGAGTAACAATCAACAACTCTATGTGTAGTCTGCAACCACTAGAAAGTGGAGTATCCCTGCGTTTGGTCCTAAGGCTGGCTTTGTTCAACATCTTCATTTATGATCTGGAGGGTGGAGTGGATTGCACAGTCAACAAGTTTGTAGATGACACTAAACTGGGACAAATGGTAGATACACTGGAGCAGAGGGATAGGATACAGAGTGACCTAGACAAATTGGAGGATTGAGCCAAAAGGAATCTGATGAGGTTCAACAAGGACAAGTGAGAGTCCTGTACTTAGGACAGAAGAATTCCATATAGCATAGGGAAGTACAACATGGATGGAGCTACTATAAGATGGGTGCAAAACTGTTTGGATAACCACACCCAGAGAGTAGTTATCAATGGTTCCGAGTCATGCTGGAAGGGCATAATGAACGAGTTACCACAGGGATCGGTTCTGGGTCTGGTTCTGTTCAATATTTTTGTTAGGTGATGGCATAAAGAGTGCACTTATAACTTTTGTGGATGATACCAAGCTGGGAGGGGTTAAAAGTACTTTGGAGGTTAGGATCGCAATTCAAAATGACATGGACAAACTGGTGAAGTGGTCTGAGGTAAACAGGATGAAATTCAATAAAGACAAGTGCAGTATTTTACTCTTAGAAAAGAACAATCCATTGCACACATACAAAATGGGCAATGACTGCCTAGGGAGGAGTACTGAGGAAAGGGAGCTGGGTGTCATAATGGACCACAAGCTAAATATGAGTAAACAGTGAAACACTGTTGCAAAAACAGCAAACACCATACTGGGCTGTATTAAAAGAAGTCTTGTAAGAGAGACACAAGTAGTAATTCTTCCACTCTACTCCACGCTGATTAGGCCTCAGCTAGACTATTGTGTCCAGTTCCTCGGTGCCTCATTTCAGGAAAGATGTGGATAAATTGGAGATAGTCCAGAGAAGAGCAACACTAATGATTAAAGGTCTGGAACACCTGACTTATGAGGGAAGACTGAAAGAGCTGGGTTTGTTTAGTCTGGAAAAGGGGAGACTGAGAGGGGACATTGTAACAGTTTTCAAGTACCTAAAAGGTTGTTACAAGGAGGAGGGAGAAAAATTGTTCCTCTTAACCGCCAATGATAGGACAAGAAGCAATGGCCTTAAATTACAACAAGGGAGGTTTAGGTTGTACATTAGGGAAAAAAATCTTAACTGTCAGGGTGATTGACCATTGGAATAAGTTGCCTAGGCAGGTTGTGGAATCTCCATCACTGGAAATTTTTAAGAGTAGGTTAGACAAACACCTGTCAGGGATGGCTTAAGAGGGCACTTGGTCCTGCCACGAGTGCAGGGGACTGGACTTGATGACCTCTTATTGTTCCTTCCAGTTTCTATGATTCTATAGCACAAAATAGCATAGCAGAAACCCTCGTCTGCACAATTTATCAATCATGTAGGGAAAAAATGGCCCTTTCTTATTCTCAGCTTTAACTAGGTTTCATATTAAGATTTCACTATTGTTACAAAATATTCTACAGTACATTTATTTACAAGCTAACAGGAAATACTGTAATTTAGTAGGATTTAAGATTTGTATTTCAAAATAAATACTCTTAGGAACTTTAGGAAATGTTACATAAATTTAGTCTACTTATTCCAAATGCCTATTTTCACTCCCCTTTTTGTGAAATTCAGACTTTTTGTCCCAGGAACACTAAAAAGTATTTTTTTCCTCTGAAAATATAATCTTCAGTTTAAAAATCTACCTTCTTTTGTGCCAAATATTACTATCCTGTGCACAATTTTTTTAAATTGCTTGCTTCTATTTTTTCAATAATCTTTTAAGAAACGCTTAATACACAAACCATAAAAAGCTTCAAAGTTAATGTTTTGTCACTAATAGAGCTTTCTGATATAATTATACCATTTAAGATCAGTTGGCTGTAACGGAAAATTCACCTCAGCTCATCATTCATTTTTAAATGTAATAGATCTACTACAAGTATTTTAATGCAACTATAAACCCATAATATGCTCTCTAAATATGCTTGTGATTTCTAGTAAAAACACTAGACTTAGAGTGAATCTACCCTATAATTGCAAGAGTGATGAAAGAGGTTTTCCCCATCATTTTAGTATATTCAGCTCCTCAGGAGGCAGTACCTAAGTTGAGAGAAAGATTCTTCAGTCGACCTAATATGTCTATACCAGGGCTCTGGTCAGGTTATCTACGTCTCTTGGGAGTGTCAAGTTTTCACACCTTTGAGCAACATAACTAAGTCAACCTAAGTTGACTTACCAGGCCTTACTTTTATTATCCATTCATTAATGAATCCTCCTTAATGACTAGGAGAAAATTACAAATTTAAAATGTTTTACATTTTAGTTGCCATTAGGCATCTGTAATTACTTTATAAAACTTCACTGCTACAGGCCAGAATTGGTCAGCATATCAAGTTCTACAATTACTTACTCTAATAAATAGGAACAGCATTTTATTTATTAACTAGCTGGAAATTTTAACAATTTTCTAAATAATAATTTGTTTTATAGAAAATTGGTTACTAAAAACAGACATTTTCCCCATTGTGTTCACATGTATCTGTTTTACCTAAGGAACAAATTATCAGTAGAACAATGAGTTAAAATGAAAAAGAGCATTATCACACTTTTTGAAATGGTACAAATTACTACACAAGGTGCAAGGCAGTAATTAACTGGATCCACCGACTCTACACTTGTTTCATTCCTTTGAGTTAAATGTGTATGGCCACTAGTGTTTGAATGCACTTAATATTCTGTACAGGTTAATGGCCTGCTACCACACCATCCTGCTTTTTCCAATACTCAGATGCAAAGGTCCCCAATACTCCTTTTGTAATGGTAGAGAATAGTAATAAGGGTTGGGTAATGGGCAAAATCATACCCCCACCACTTACATGGCCCAAGTGAGCTGACCAGACATGAGAAGGTAATGTTAAATTGCACTCTGGGAAGAGCTCAACTTATTCTCTTTTTGGTTTGGGAAGGGGAAGATAAGGGAGGAAATGTGAATGAGTCACATCAGAGAATCAATCTAGACCTTAAAAAATTAGGATTGTCTAAAGTCATCAACTACCTCATAGTAACCGAGTATGTTAGTACTGTCTGGTACAGGAACAAATACAAGATTGCTGATGATTATTTCTCTCTCTCTCGCTTTTTTTTTTTTTGCGCATCTATATCAAAATGTTATTTTAATTAATAATTTTACATCACAGTTTAGAAACCGTTTTCTGCAACAGGATGGTTTTGGATATCATAGCAATGGAAAAAAGAATTAGAGAAAGCAGAAATCTTTGTAGGGAAATTTTCACCACTGGTTAAATTAATTCAATTAATGTCAGTGGTGGGCTCTGTTTTTATACAGTTATATAAAATGTACCAGGAGATTGTAGCCTAGGATTGAACATCTACTACACATGTTATTAGATATTTATTATGAAGCAACACTCTGTTCAGTACTGTAGAAGATGCTAATATGAAGATATTTCCTGTCTGCAAAGAGTTTGTAATATAAAAAGATAAGCAAAGGGAAAATAAAATGTGCTCAGAAACTTCAATCACCACATTTCTGTTCTGCTTTTTTAAAAAAATACTAACTCTGATGTTGGGATGAAAGAGACATACGAAGAGGATTGTCATGTATGAGAAGAGTTTGACACCATATTGATCTCGGAAATCAGAATCTGACTCGTGGTTCTTGTTTGTTTTTAAATTAATTTTTTTTAAAGCACAAACAATTAAGCATCCTTTGGCAACGTCTACTTAGAGGAGAATCACAAAAAGGTTTCCAGAAGTTAAAAACTGCAGGTAAGATCCCAAAAGATGAAACTAAATATAGTAGTTTTAAAGCAATAAGCTCTGTATTTTAACCCACTACTACATAAAAACCAAGCTGACCTTTCGGTTTCATTGGCAGAATGACAAATGCTATCCATTTAAAAAAGATAAAAACAGGGTTGATCTACTTTTTATTAATGGGAGATTTGCCGATGATTTTAATAGGGAAATGACCAAGTTCTTAGACTGGGATGGTTTTTCCCAAAGTTTTATTTATGGTACTTATGTTTTCGTTTGACCTGGCAAGGAAAGGGAAATCTGTAGCTGAGGACCTTAGAAAAGAGACAATTGCCTCAACTGTGTTAAAATGTAAAATTATATTTTTTTAAATCACTTCTCTATATTTTCTCTCTTTTTAGCCACCATACAAATGGGACTTTCAAGAATTAGAAAACGAACAAAAACCCCCTAAGGAATCGCAGTACCCCTTTAGTTCCTCACCGTGTTCAGCTAAAGGTGATAAAAGTCAGAAGTTGGGTACAATGAAAAAAGCATGAATGGAAGCTTGGCAGCTACCTCCGCTGTGCCTGGCTCTTATCAGGCTTGTAAATTCACTAATTTCTTGTAAACACTCCTAGAGTTATTCTTCTTGCTGTAACCTAAAAATGATGATGTAGTAATAGTGTTGATATTCTCAATTCCAATAGTTTCTACACTCATAGAATTTCCTGCTTTGTTCTTTTGGACAAAGATTTCCTCGATTCTTCTTATATAAACACTTAAACATCAAGAGGATGTAGTCTTAACAAAACACTTGATACCAACCATGAGAGGAAAAGAAGAAACCAATTATATACAACAGAAAGGATGCAAACATTCATATATTGATCTTGTGTTATTTCTTTAAATCAGTTTGTTTCCTTTGTTTAGTTCCACAGTCTAATCTTACCAACACACAAATAAAGAGGCCTATACCAGAGAATTCTCATATGGGATGTTAGACTGTAGCAAGTTATCTAAAATAGTCTTATTTCAGGGCTTGTCTACACTTAAAAGACAAGTAAGCTTGACAAAATCAGTCCAGAAATAAGGTGAAAAATTTTAAATGAGAATAATTAACAAAGGAACAATTTATCAAGGCTTGTGGTGGATTCTCCATCACTGATCATTTTTAATAAAGATGGCATGTTTTTCCAAAAGATTTGCTCTAGGAATTATTTAAGGTGAATTCTATGGCCTGTGTTATACAGGAGGTCAGATTAGATTATCATAATGGTCTCTTTGGGCCTTAGAATCTATTAATTGAGATTCAAGTAGAGTGTGAATTTAATGCACAATAGCGATTTCTGAATAATTACGTGCTTATTCAAGAATAAGAGTGATTTGTTTCTTCTTAGATTACTTTTCTTTGAAAGCAATGGAACAAAGCAATTATTCCCTAGTAAGTGTGTATACACATGGTATTATTCAGGAATAGTTTATTTCAGATACATCTTTGCGTACAATTTATTCATTTTGAATACAGATATTTCCGATTCCATATTCTTTTTCAATCACAGAAAATGTCACATGGATTAACCCAAATTCACTCCACACAGCCTTTAGCAATCTGCATGATTGTGACTATGCAAAATAATCATATATACTTGAAAAATTACATTCCATCATTTCTTACAGTTAAAGAAATTGAGCTGGGGAAGAAAACTGAAATTACATCTGAAATAAGCAGACATGATTTGTTGGTTAGGAACTGTGGAACACTATAGAACAGATGCTGCTAAAAATAAATAGAGCAAAATTATTAATTTTATCAAGTCATTAAGAAATATTTGCTTTTAAAATATATGAACCATTTATATATTAGTGTAAAACTGCAAAGTTCAAAAGTTATAAATTTGGGTTAAATATATACATATTTAGATGCATACTCCAATAAATTCAAGAAAGTTTGCTTATATATTAATATATGAAGTAATATACAGTTGCACTTTTTTTTTGAGGATCTCAAAGAAGCATAATTGTTCCTATTTTACAGATAGGAACACTGAGGTAGAAGAAAATATGACTAGTCAAAAGAGATGATTCAGTCTGCAATGGTCAGAACCACCTCTCCTGGTCTCCAGCTCCTGGCTTCAAATGAATGTTCCCTGCTATAAATTTAGAGTTGGTATGAACTTTCTAGTCAAGTGTTAAGGTCTTATTCTAGTAAACATTTGTGATCCAGACCACTGGCCCTATTCACCTACTTTACACTGCTTGAGGGCACAAAGCAACCAAAAACTTGACATACGTTCCAAGTTAAGGATTCACAAGCAGGGAGAAATCACTCTGGTGGCACAAACACATCCCTGCTAGCCAAAAGCACCAGGAACTTCCTTACTGGGGGAAAAGCTGGAGTGTATTTGTGTTTTAATGATTCCCAGCTGTGAAAACAGCACCTTGGGGCCAAGAGCAACCAAACCCAAGGCTGTTCTAAGTTACAGAAGGGTCAGGCCTCGTCTGCCAATGATTAACAATAGGATAAGGAAGTTGCAATGTTGATAAAGACACTTTTGTCCCTACCACCCTGCACCTTTCTACCACCTCATCCTTCTCAGCTGATCCTTTACTGAATGCAGTTTCGTCAGAGAAGTGCAACTAGTCCAGCACAGAATCATTTACCCAAACAAAGCAACCTTAAATACACCTCGCCTTCAGTTCAAGGGACTACAATTTTTTTCCTTCTTACAACAGGTGATTTGACCTCACCTTCCTCTATATGCTGTTCCCTGGTGTTTGAATCCTAACATCTGCTTTGATTTGCTGTTACAGTCTGACCTGATCCTATGACTTACACTTCCCTACATTTATTTTCCTCCCATTCTGTAAATTCCCCCTCTTCAAAACATCTGACAAAGTGGGATTTTCTACCACAAAAGCTTATGCAATAAATAAATTTGTTTGTCTTTAAGAGCCACAGGACTTCTTGTTTGTTTTGCTGAACTAGACTAACACGGCTATCCCTTTGTAACACGTCAACATTATGAACACCACCAGCGTCTAGCATAGGTGTGCACAACTTTTAAAAGATGAACTGTTGTCAAAGCAGCAACAGCTTTGCTAAAATGAAAGAAAAAGGTTCCTACTGCTCATGTCTTTTGGACTGAAGTCAACACATCCGTGAAAACTCTGCACTTCGCTTCATCAGCAACAATTGCACTTTATAAATTCTGTTATTAATCCATCAAATTCATTTCAGTACAGTACTTAGGGCTTCATATTTGCTGGAGATTAAACAATGCCAAATTGTCCTGTCAGTATTGTATGTTAAACCCTGTTCATCAGTAGAGGATAAAGCAACAATAAAAAGACTCAAAACTAGAGACCAGTGCAAATAGTTTGATAAATGCACTGGTAGAGAAGCAATACAAGGATACTGATGTTGTACCAATATCTTACACCCACCCCTATATTTTCTTGAACTGTTTGAAATGGCCATTTGACATCTTGACAGATGAAAGGAAACACGACAAAGTCAGTCAGTGGTTCCTCAGCCAAAGCTATCTTAAATACACTCAGACACTCCTGAAGTTTTTCAAGCACCACATGCCAGCTTCTGCTCTTGTGGGCACTCAACCTGGAATACACAGGTTAAGTTTCCTATATTACTAGTATCTTCCTAAGTATACATTATAAAACACTAAAACCCCAAACCATGTGCCACAAAAGTTTAAATTACTAAGGTTCCAAGGACCATGCTAGTTCGAATGAAGTTAATTCGAACTAACAAATTAGGTTGAATTAGTTAGTTGGAATTAACTAATTCAAACTAACTCTAGTAAGTGTAGACATAGCCTATGAGTCCCATGTGTTTGAAGGGACTCCATGCCTGCACTAGGGCGTGCCCATATGGATCAGATTTCAGGAACGAACCCTTTTGTTGCCAATGTCTGCCATATTATCCCTCCACTAGTGACCAAGTCTCAAATGTTGCTCAATCTGCAAATGGCAGCCCAAACCCTAAATCCTCATTCTGGCAGAACTCCCACTGACGTCAATACTTAAAAAAAAAAAAAAAAGAAAAAAGTAATAGAAGCCAGAGACTGGACAAAAATAAGTTGGCCTCCAGTGTATTTTCCAGTATATTTCCTGCTTTTTGACAGACATATAATGGGGCTGAATTTTGCGTTCTCATCCCGTTAGAAATAAGAGTTTATTTTGGTTGTCCTTCTGATTTTTGAATGCAGGTTTGACATTGACCTCAACAAGTTCATCACAGGATAGGCTCTAACTCTACATCTCATCATATGGTGACTTGAAATTTATATTAAGTTTCATCCCTGCTTGCAGAATAATGGGGCTACTTCTAAGCATGTAAATTGATTTCCTTGTTTGTCGGTTATCTTAAAAGGATCTCTATTTGAACTGATAATTTTGTTAATGCTTTCATGATCTTTGATTTTACATAATTTTTAGTGGCTGCTTGATCTTCATTTATTCACCCCCTAAAATGCATTTCTTTCATAAGATTGATGTTACAGAGGTGTAAATTACCTCCTAATGGAAACTTCATGTTTAATAGGGACTATATAATTTGTTAATTCGTTTGTTATATATTACCATGGTGTTTTGCTCCTTTAGCCTCCACTCTACTCTCTCATTTTCTAATTTCTTATGTACTTTGCATAGAGTTTGAGAGAAAAGGATTAAAGGTGGTTGGTGGATGCATCTTTCAAATTTGGAGTACACATCAGTTCTTAAGAAATCTCCATGGACTTTTAAAATCAGAAATCTAATTAAAAGCAATATGAAGTTTCAGTCTCAGTTTATCATACTTCTCTCAAGAACAATAACTCATGTTCAATGTTGTTTTCTTCTAGAGGGAAACACTTCAATTTATCCTAGTTTAAAGTGAAAAAATTTAGTACAAAAGTGAAGGGTGTCAGCAAAATAAAACAAGATCTCAAAGCAGATGAACACTATAGGGTAAAAATACTAGTTCAGAGGAAGAGCAGCACACCTTAAATGTTTTAGAATTACATAATAGCACTTCATTTCATCTTACTACATAGGGAGAAGCCAGGGGCTATAGGGGCTGAAGCCCCAGGCTCCGGCCTCTAAGGCCCCTACATGGTCCAGCCCCCTCTGCACCACTCAGCCCGGCACAGCGATGGTGGGGCTTGAGGGAGGCTCTGGGAGGGCAGGGCCCTGGGGCCAGAGGCCAGGCTCCTTGGTACTCCTGTCCTGCCCCCAGGCTGGGTGGTTCACAGCGCAGGGCAGGCTGGCACGTTTACTTTGCTCCAGGGGCGGGGCCAGCTGCCACATGGTGCAGCCTCCAACGTGGTCCATTGGGGGCCACACCGTGCATCAGCCAACCCCACCCCCAAGGGCAGACCAGCCAGACTGGGACTGGGGTGGGAGCACCACAGAGAGCGGCCTCTGCCCCTAATCCCCCCAAGCCACTGAGCTGCCAGGGCCCTAATGGGGGGGCCTGGAGTCCTAGGTCAGAGGGGACCCCACAGTAGTGGACAGCCTAGGGCCTTGAGGCCCCATAATCGAGCCCTGGGAAAGGCAGTCAACTATAATTATTTATCTTCCAAAACAACAGGATTATTGCTTTTCTTTAAATAAAGTGTGTCTGAAACTATAGTCCTTACTCTCAAGTAATTCTCATACATGGATGCAGTCCCATTCAATGCAATAGGACAACTCACTACCACCAATCCCCAGCCCCTAGATCTTGTATAGCACTTTTCATCCATCAATCTCAAAGCATTTTACAGAGAAGATCAGTAAATAATGTGTCTGATTTACAGTGGTGGAAACTGCGGCATAGGAAGATGACGTGACTTGTCTGAGGCCACCCAGAAAGCCAGAGCCAGGAACAGAACTGAGGTCTACTTAATTCCCAGTCCACCACTATAGCCACTAGGCAATGCTGTCTAGAAGTAAAACAGCACTGTCTACATGAGTAAGAGTTGTCAGGATCAGCTCCAATGCAAATTACTTTGGCATACTGCTAAATACTTGGAAGGCCCTGGTCACATAAGCATCCTAGCAGATCTTGGGGCCCCAATCCTGCTATACAGTCTCCACTGGCAGACCTTGAATCCTTGAGGAATGCCAACTGGAGTTAATGAAGATCCTCCATATGCAGATCTTTGCAGGATTGGTACCTAAAATGACAAGCAGCAGATGACAGATTATACTATCATACTTTTTTTAATTTTATATATAAATATATTTTTTCAACTTTCTCATTAAATAGAACGAGTGCCAGCTAGCCCAATTCCGTCCCTCAATCTAGCCATCATTTATTGATTAATATTTTGTTGCAGCAGAGGTGGCCCTTGCTAAATTAAGATGTTTTATGTTTGTGACAACTGATATTTGTGGGGAATTCTGGAAAGGGATACTGTTGTCTAAGGGATTCACCAATGATTACAGACACCATGCATAGTTTTGAATTTACAAACAACCCATTTTTAGTTTGCTTAAAGGTCTTAATTTATTGGTCCCATTCAATAAGATATTCCAGTATCTCTACTCATCCTCAGGTATAGATAGACTAGCTGAATGCTTTTACTTTTTTTCCTGTAGACAACTCTAGTGCAATATACCAGAAGACATCTATAGCATCCTTCCTATGAAATACAATAGCAATTGACTAATATCCCTTTAAAATTTATGAAAAATGGTGGTAGCTCTCCACTTTATTCAAAATCTAATTGTAATGAGTCTTGATTGGTAATGCTTTTTCAAAATAAAATATACAGGAACCACAGGGCCAGGTAAAGTCTAAAAGCTACAGCAGTTTTTAAGCTTTCCGTTAGTCTTCCTTCAGATTGTGGAGCACAAGAGTCCATTCCACTCTATGTACCTCTCTACAGCTCTTTAGATTATGTTGGGCTTAGACTTTCATCCCTACTTGGTAAATTACGAAGCACCGTAAACCACAATGGCTTTCCCAGCTACTTATCTGAATGAAAAAGGATCAATTCTATGATTTAGAGAAAGACCAATTACCAGTATTTCACTTTAATCTGCTGTAGCCTATTCTGTCTTGTTCTTTCACGAGTTCAATGAGAACATTGACTATTTCTTATTACTGATGTCTTGACTGAGACTAATTTGTGAATGTCAGCTTGTAGATATTGATCTGTTTTTCTTTCCTGTGTATTTTGTTGGTGTCAGTACCCATTAGCAAAGATGCACCATTCAAAGATACATCTCCTACTCAGTCACATGCGGTGAAGTACAGAAAAAGCCATCTTCACAGAAGATCAAGTAATTCTGTTTCTTGAACTGATTCTGTCCATTATAATAGGTTTAGTCTATTGATAAGGTATAATTGTGAAGGTCAAACACTTTCACACACTAAAATACCAAGTGATTTGAAATAAAGACGCACAATATTATCATTTCTTTTCCACTATCATCTTGCTGCAAAATATTAAGTGATCATTAAAATTTGGCCAACCAATTATTACATTGTTAGGAATACTCAAGATGCTTGCCTACCGCTGTTTTTTCAATTTCCAAAGGGATAGCCGTGTTAGTCTGGGTCAGCAAAGCAAACAAGGAGTCCTGTGGCACTTTTAAAGATTAACAAAGGTCCCCTTGTCTTTTTTTTTCAATCTGTGTGTTCAAATTCACAAAAATTCAAACCGTTGATACAAGACAGATTTTTGAAGGTGCTTAGGTGTTGCAACACCTAATTGATTTAGGAGCCTAAATCTCATTTTCAAAACAGCATTTAGGGACTTAAGACCCAAAACCCCATTGACAGCTTTTCACTACTGGAAGAGATCAAAAGGGTAGCATTAAGTAAACACTAAGGCAATTTCTGCTTGAAAAAAAAAAAAAATCATAGAACCCATATGTATACTGCAGATATACTGCTATTACCAGTAATAAAAAGACCTGATCCTGCAATTTTAATGATGACTTTCATTGGACTGGGGACAGGCTTTAAAGTACCTGATTTTGGAAGATACTGAATGCCCTTGATCCCCATTTAAGTGAGCTAAGGGTATTCACATCTAAGAAGATCCAGTATACAAGAACAAATGGTTACAAACTGTCCATCAGGAAATTTAGGCTTGAAATTACACAGGTTTCTAACCATCAGAGGAGTAAAGTTTTGGAATAGCCTTCCAAGAAATACTGTGGGGGCAAAAACCATAACTGCCATCTAAACTGAGCGTGATAAATTTATGGAGGGGATGGTAATTTGCTAATTGACTGATTTTTGACTAGTGGTGGTGGATAGACCAGTGGCCTAAGAAGGAAAGGTAGATGAGGTGGGTTCTGAGTTATTACAGAGAATTCTTTCTTGAGCGACTGGTTGGTGAGAAGTGCCCACATGCTCACAGTTTAACTGATCTCCATACTTGGGGTTGGGAAGGAATTTTCCCCCAGGACAAATTGGCTAGGGCTCTGGGGTTTTTTAGCCTTCCTCTGTAGCATGGGGAATGGCTCACTTGCTAGTGGATTCTCCATATCTTAAAGTCTTTAAATCATGATTTGAGGACTTTAATAACAGTCATTGGTTAAAGACTTATTGCAGGAGTGGGTGGGTGACATTTTGTGGCTTGCATTGGGCAGGAGGTCAGACTAGATGATCATACTGGTCACTTCTAACCTTCGAGTCTATGAGAATACATCACTTATCTCAAATTTTGTTATAATGATAATGGGAGATTTTCTTAATGAAAAACAAGTTCCTCTACTATTTCAGGCTTCCTAGTCGCAACGGATGTAGAAACTTTTCACACCAACATCCCACACAAAAAGACAGATTACAAGCCATCTGGAACAGTATCCCAGATGATGTCATAGCATCGGATTGAACTTTGTGACCCTGTACTTACGCACTGCCATTTCAGATTGGGGGACGATTTATATCTCCAAGTTAGCAGCACTGCTCTGGGTCCCACAATATTCCAACATTTTTATGGTTGACTTAGAACACTTCCTTAAACTCTCGTTCCCAAGTGCCACTCCTCTATTTATACTACACTGATGACAACCTCATCTAGATCCATGGAAAGGAGGACCTTGAGGAATTCCATCGACTTTTCAACAATTGCCACCCCACCGTCAACCTCAGCCTAGACCACTCCACATGGGAGACTCTCTTCCTGGACACCACAGAACAAAAAGTGATGGACACAGACACCATCCTATACCAGAAACCTACTGACTGCTATAATTACCTACATCCCTCCAGTTTTCATCCAGGAGGCACCTCATGATCCATTGTATACAGTCATGCCCTAAGATACAATTGCATCTGCTCTGATCCCTCAGACAAAATCAAACACCTTCAGCATCTCTATCAAGCATTCTTAAAACTACAGTAACCACCTGTGCAAGTGAAAAAACAGATTAACAGAGCCCGATGGGCAGCCAAAAGTCAACTACTACAGAAGAAGCCCAACAAGGAAAACAGAAGGCCACTGGTTACTACCTACAGCCCACAAGTCAAACCTCTCCAGCACATCGAGGATCTACAGCCTATCTTGCAAAACAATCCCTCACTCTCTCAAGCCTTGAGACATAGGCCTCACCTCACTTACAGACAGCCCCCCCAACCTTAAATAGATACTTACCAGCAACCACACACCATACAACAGAAACACTAAGGGAGGCATATATCCCTGCAGCAAACCCCATTGCCCACTCTGTCCATGTATCTACTCTTATGACACCATCATTGGACCCAACCAAACCAGCTACTCCATCAGGGTGTCACTCACCTGCTCATCCACCAATGTGACATATGCCAGCAATGCCCCTGCTTTAAACACTGGGCAAAACCGGACTCTCCGCACAAAAGAAAAATGAGCACAAATCAGATATCAAGAATGGTAACATTGAAAAACCAATAAGGGAATATTTCAACCTCCCAGCACATTGTGTGAAAGACTTGACAGTTACAATGCTTCAGGAGAAACTCTTCAAATCAAGAATCCAAAGGAAAATGGCAGATTTAGAATTCCTATGCAAATTTGACACCAATATGTCTGAATAGAGATTTGGCCTGGCTCTCTCATTGCAAACAGTAAACTTCCCTTTTAACTTTCTCACCTTATCTATTGTTCCATGCTGTTTGAATCAAAACAATTTGCTTGGCTTGCTGACAAAAATCTGAACTGACCTTTTGACTCGCCCTTCTATACATTTATATATCCCCTTCCATACTCTAGTTTCCATTTCATTCTGATAAGGTTGGATTTTACCCATGAAAGCTCATGAAATAAATACATTTGTTCATCTTTAAAAGTGACAAAGGACTCCTTGTTTGTTTTGCTGAACTAGACTAACACGGCTACCCCTTTGATACTGACTTATGGTTTCCATAAAAAAAGTCAAGTGAAATATAGTGGATTTACATGATTTCAGGACCGATTCAGCAATTCTGATTGAGTTTTGCTTTGAGATTGGGGACCATTTAATTCCAATTTCAGAGTAAAAGTTAGGAGGTGAGAACTTGTGCAGATCTGAACATTGGCAAAATATTTTTAAACCACAATGAAGTAAAACAGCTGAGTTTTACGTGGCCTGATTTCCTTGTATGTGTACTTCAACCTAAGTAAGTGACATAGAATCTATTCTGTACCCACATACAGATCAACAAGAATCCACCTCTCAGGAGGAGCGCAGAAAGTAGGCATATACAATATGTTAGACCAGGCAAAATTAGTAACACAGAACACCATCACGCTGACAAAGCAACTACAAAATCATGTAAGAGAGAAGAAACTTCGGTATTTTGAAAATAAAGACTCTTACACCCTATGTGGAAAGCACAGTTCTTTTCCCAGACCAGACATTTTTCTAATCACCACTTTACTAGTAAAAAAAAAAAATCAAAATTTTTTGTATATCATGTTGTGGACAAATATATTCTTCATTTCCATTTACCTGGTGTCAGATATGAAAGTCACATTTGAGAGAAAACATTATGCTGATGAAGAATTCTGAACATACCTCCCAACTGAAACTTCAACTAAAGCTTCCATCAGAAGATATAAGTCAGCAGAATCAAAACTATCTAAGGATGCTAAACAGAATCTTGTATCAGTTGCAATAGTCACAAAGAGACCATTGATCTTTTAATTCCATTTTAGAAGCATGAATGGACTGCTTGCTCAAAGGCTCCAGTGCTCTCAGCTAGAGTGGGGTGAATAACTCGGTTTTTTGGTTCAGTGGTAGTTAAAAAAAAAAAAAAAAAAAAAAAAAAAAAAACTGGCGGGGAAGGAGGCGGTTCAAACCAAACGTGACATTGAGAATTTTTATATTTTGAGTCTATTCTAGAGTAGAGATTTGAACCTGGAATTTGTACACCCTTAACCACTGGGCTTAAAGTTGCCAACAGGAAAGAGGGGAGACGGGAAACAGCATCATTTGGGCCTACCTCTTCCTCCTCATCTGGTTCTTTGGTCAATAAACTATTCACATCAAATTCACAAAAAGTTTCAGGGTGAACCACTGCCTTTTTCATTAAATACGCTATTGGCCTGAAAAAATTTCCCACCTCTATTGCCAACAAGCATTAGGCCATTAGTCTCAACAGTGTCACTAATCAAGTTCTCAAATCAAAGGGATGGGACCCCATCTGTGCTGCAGGCCTTTTATGGCAGTCACGTGGGGGCCCCCCCCCCCCCATTCAAGAGACTAACACCATGCTAGTCTCTCAATCCTTACTCCTAACTGCCTCATCTCAGAGGCAGCCTACAGGTCTCTAAGTTCTTCCCACTTCCTTTTTCTGGCCTGTCTCAATCCCTAGTCATCCAACCAGTCCCCTAGAAACTCACAAATACATTTCCATCTTACTTTCCCCACAGCATCCAAGCTGTGTTCCCCCTTTGACTATCAACATAAATCTATATCTTTCCACCTGCCCCACTTTTCCCTAACCCACTCATACCACCTACTTCCCACTACCCTAGCCTTGTTTATTTCAGTGCACAGGAAAATGAATTTCCAAGTGAAATCCATCCTCAGAAAGTAGTCAGGAAAGAGGCAATTAACAGCTAGTCATAACTTCACTAACCTTAGGAAAGCCTACTAATCTTCACAGTTTTCCTTTCTGATGTATTTGTGCAGATTTATTCAATAGCTGCAGAGCCCTATTCCACATCAAACTTACTAGGAAGTGTCAATAAATTCTAGTTTACTAAAGGCAATGAACACATTAAACAATTATTGTAGAACAATTAAAGAAACAAAGCTAGAGAAATCTTCTGTCCTACTAGACTTATGTTTATTCATCAGTGCTGACTGAGAGCTTGGGAAAGCCAATGACTTCTCTTAGGAATGGAATGATTCATTAGTGTCAATTTAACCTTTCTGTGATAAAGCTTACTTTGAACAACTGAATTCTTAGACCGCTCTAATTGAAATCCCAAAAGTTCCCCATAGGTCTAATGGATAAGGCGCTGGACTTGGATTCAGAAGACGTGTGCGAACTTGGATTAATTATTTAATATATCTTGAGACTCAGTTCCCATCAGTAAAATGGGCATAACACCTCCCTACCTCATAGGAGTGTTGGGAAGATAAAATCTGTTTATGATTGTGAGGAGCTCAGATGCTACAATGATCAGGACCACAAAATAAAAAGGTATAATGTAGTCTGGCAGAAATACTGACCTCAAGCATGCATTTCTTGAGGCACTATAGTATGAGAAGTGTATTCACTAACGATGATATTCTTATAGCTGGCAGGATGAGGGCAAAAGAGAAAGTACCTCGCTTGGTTCCTGAAGGAGATGATGAGGCAACCCATTCCGCTCCAAAAGTAGTCCATATTACTCACTACCAAACTCCCAGGCCTACAATTAAAGAGCAGCACTGACAAGTCAGGGTAGAAGTGGATTTGTATATAGCACATTGAGGAAATCCATGGATAAATCACAGCAATTAACTATAATCCAAGTTATCACGGAACCGTAGTGAGCAAAGAAAAAAATACATTTTAATTTGATTTTTAAAGAGTTAGCTCATACCCACTTTGGTACCCAACAAATCTCTTTTTCCTGACTTAGGGTTCTATTAAGTTTTTATTTGTCTTTGTGCCTACTGAATTGCTGATGATCCTTAAATTACACAGATGAAGTAGCTAAACGTGGAATGACATGGATGAACCAGTGTACAAAAAGCACTCAACTTGCCCAAACTTGCCCAGGGTACTTTCTCTAACACAGACTTTTGGCAAGAACAAAGCCCAAGTCAGTAAGACTTTTTGATGGAGTAAAAGAAATGGTGGGATTATACTGTATGGAAGGAATATTCTGACCCTGTACTATAGTAACAATATTCATCATGTATGCATGCCCCTCTGTCCAGCACTTTTACCAGAACATAGCAGTCAAACATACAGTCACCACTTTCTGTGAGCTACTGTTTCCACAGAGCATGCAGCAGGGGCAGAAAATGGGGTTTGGAACAAATGAAGGTAAATAGCATTGCTAATTTCAGAGGAATGCATAAAATGATGGAAGAGCTGCATTTGGCAGCTGGCTTCAGCCAGCACAATGTCACTGCATAACAGAGGAGTAGCCCATGGGACAGTTATGAGCAGACACACTAATTCTTCTGCTGTCGACATGTAAAAATACTCTGGTCATTACTGATGTACTTGGATTCATGCTTTATTCTGGCAAAGGGATTAACAGATATGCAGTTAACTTAAATTTTTCCTAAAACACCTGTCCTCGTGATGGCTACATGCCACCAAGTATTCTCTCAACCTCTCATTGCTTATGAGCATGTTTGAATGTTTTGTTTTACTTTTCTTCCCACTAGCTTCCTTTGTATCTTCTTGAATGACAGATTAGTCCTAGGAAGATGCCATTACTAGGAGACAACCTTATCAAAAAAGGAGTTTGACCGTTAAGACATGAACATGGTCAGGATCAGATTCCATTTGATCCCTTCTGCAAATACCTCTGAAAATGCTCTGTCCCCTCTGTCCCTCAACCTTTTCAAGCTTCCTCATAACAGAATGCTGTCACCTTTTCTGCTCAGTGAGTTCCGAGAAGGAATGCACCCAAGAGAGTCCAGACTGCAGCCTCATTACACAACAAGTACTGATACGTCTTGTTCTCCACTGTCCTGTACAGGTCATGGGCATGCCCCACCCCCAACATTCAAAGATGTCCTGGAGGACCTCTGGTATTTCAACCTGTCATGGTTGTCACAGTGCACCTGTGCAAGCAGTCTGCCTTCACATTGTCCACCACCATAAGAGGGACCATTAATAGGGTGATGCTCTTCATATGGCAAATTCCCATAGCCAGATGGACTGCTGGCATAAAGCCTGCAATCCAGCCTTTCCCTGCCTGTTTAGGTAGAAGACCACCACTGTATTGTCTGACATCACCAGGATTGCCCAACCGCAAAGTCATGCCTTATGAACAGCTCTGAGCTTAAAGACATTGGTGTATAAGGCTCTCCCTGTCATAGACCATAAGCTTTGCACTATGAAATCGCTCATGTAAGCACCCCAGCAAAACAGGAAGGCAACTGTGATCAGGTGCTGGAGGGCAAACTGGGTTGTACGGAACCCCATGCATTTGTTGTCTGAGTCCTTCCACAAGTTCAGATACTGAAGGCCACCAAAGGGACATGCTGTGACAGCCTGTATCCCGACATTCCTCCTTTCCACAAAACTATAATGGATTTTGTGCAAAATGTGCCTTGTGAGGTATTATTTGAAAATTCATAACATGCTGAACATTGTCCTGGTAAAATGTGTTGGATTGTATGTAAAGCAAAAACAACGAGAGTCCTGTGGTACCTTAAAGACTAACAAATTTCTTCAGGCATAAGGTTTCGTGGGGTCCAACCCACTTCACCAGATGCATCTGGGGGCCAATGCAATTCCAATAGCTGTGAGGGCACCTGTCTTGATGAAGCAGCTAGAGTGGCAGATCCTCTACTGGTCAGCACAGCAGTAACTGAGCAGGTTACCTGGCTGAAGGCAAGAGGACCAACTTCCACCAGGTATGGCATGAGTTGGTGTTAGTTCCGACTGTTTCGGTACCAAGGACACCAATACTGACATGATGGCCTCAATCTCTACCCTGTCCATTCGGTTGGTACAGGCTCCAATGCTCAGGGAACTTTTCCTGCATTTTGAGAAATCTATCATCCAATAACCTCAAAGTCTTATGCAGCCACATAATCAGAATTCAGGGGAGGGCAATATCCACCTTTTCTCCTTTGAAGACTTGTGCTCTGAATCAGATGCTTCTCTGTGCTTCCCAGCTGAGGCAGCCATGGGCCTAAGTGACTTTTCAGCCAGTTTCAAAGTCAATACTGGGGCCAATTTTGACAACGTCCAGCTCCACAAAGGCCTAGACACTGGGACCCAGAGTCAGAACCAGGTTGCATTGTCTGTTCTATGAGAAAAGCCTTCAGGCATGCCTCTCCCAAGCACTGGGTCCTCCTTGAGAGGTACTAAAAGACTACACAGCTCCTCTCCAAGGCATGCCCCTCACTGAGGGAGAACAGTTACCTCATAGGTTTATTGTTAAAAGGCATAACCACCTTGCAAAATAGGTAATTCTTGAAGCCCATGGACTTCCCATACTCAGCCATGGCAGCTGGTACCATCGGGGAAAAAGAAGCCCTTTTCTTTGTGGTGTCCCCTAAACTGCCCTATCTAGGACACACCACTAACTAGCAATAAAACATTTAAGTAGAAGTTAATCCAAATACGGTTGCTCCAAGACACATCACTCGTGGTAGAGAATGATCTGAAGGGTCTAAAGGGCAGCTCTGACTTTTAGACCCTTGGCAGAATGCACAAGGACAGGAAGGGTTCTCTGACACAGGCAAACTACATGTGCACTCACAAGCTGTGGAATATACATGTAGACTAGCACTCAAAATTCCATATCTGAACCACTTTGAAGTAAATCACATTTTTAGATTAATTTTTTTTAAAAGAGTGAGATTTTATAAAATAGATTATTGTACAAATATTTTGACATTTTCAGGCCCCAGTCCTGCAAACACCTGCATCTCACCTTTATGCACACAAGTAATGCAACTGGGACTATTCAAATTAAGGTAACCATATGCATAAATATTTGCCCGTAATTATCTAAGTTACATATATGCTGATAATTATGCTTTTCCTCACAGTATAATATTTCCAATTACAAGTTATGCTAACTTAGAGCCCATATTCATACGCTGCCAGCACTCACTCACAGAAAGTTTTTCTTCACATAAAAAGTTCTATTGACTTCAGCATGTAAAAATGTTTGCAAGATTAGTCCCTTAGTTTTCCATTTCACAGCTGTCTTCCTTCACATACTTGTAAGGATTTTTTCTGAATGGATAGCTGTTTACTATTCTTATTTATTCTCATCATTTCATGTGCAACCCCAGATTTTTCTTCCTTATGAACATACAGATCTTTGTTCCAAATACAGAATTACTGATATCCTAATGACCTCTTTAAGGGACCCATCACCATAATACCCAACTGTTTCACAAATACTGATTACTTTATTTTCACAATACCTCTGATTTTATGAGGCACCATTATCCCCATTTTATAGAAGGGGAATTAAAGCAGCAAGATGAAGGGCCAAATTGCGAAAACTGTCCACTAATTTTGGTGCTCAATATGTTAGAATACTTGACTTTTTACAATACTTTATAAAGCCAAAGCCCAGCTCATATTGACTTCAATTGCAGCTGCAAGTACTCACTCTTTCTGCAAATCAGAGCCTGTGTATCTCAGTCTGGGCACCCAAAAAATTAGGAACACAGTTTTAGTGACCCACCATGAAAAGGTTGGATTTAGTAACTTGCCTAGCATCACATAAGAACTTTGACAGTGGCAAAGACAGCATCCAGTTTTCCAGGGCAGGTGTTAGACACAAGTACTTTTAAGTCCCAGAAACCCATGTATGTCAATCATGACTCTTTTGAATAGCAAGAATAATGTCTGGAGAGAGTCCCTTTCAAGTCTACCAAGACAGAGAGATGATGGCTAGCAAACATCAATGGAGAAGCTTGAGGGGGGGAGGGGGAGAATGTAATATCCCTAGGGCTACAATCCACCCTCCCCCCCACCCACACCCCTAATAAAGGAAGAAAAATTCAGTCATATATTGAAGAAAATCTCTATAGAGCGATCAGATGTCCTAGTTTGCAAACAAACCTTGATATATAGGCCAGATCATTCTAAAGGTATATTTTGTATCTGATTGATATGAATTAACTGGCTGTCCTTTCATCCCACCCCCAACCCAGTTTAAGATGAAGAGAAACACTTTACAGGGATGGTCTAAAATTCTTAGTCTTGAGTCAGTGCAGGGGACTAGACTAGATAATCTACTGAGGTCCCTTCCAGTCCTATATTTCTACAATTCTATTTTAGTGGGAAGGAGAATAGCAGGAAAGTGAGAAAGCCACGCAAGAGGTGGGCAAAGAGTCACAAGCATGGGTACTTGCCAAAATCTTTCCACAATGTGATAACCATTGCACATTTCTCTCCCTTGCTATCAGCACTCAGAAGGTTAACGAGCCTTCTCATTCCCAAATTTAGGAAGCATTAATTTGAGTGAATAATGAATGGATATTTATTTATTCCATCTCAAATGTTCAATTCTGATGCAACCTTTCTACTTGACTAAAAAAGTCATGCAAGCCAATAGGCAATTCATGAAGTAATAACTTTAATGGAACATAAAATAACTCCTCCACAAAACTGCAGAGCACAATAAATCATGCGAGTGCTTCAGACGTACCTTTTTAGAATCTCACAAAGCTGGAAGGCCAGGCTGACAGTAAATTCACCCACATTTTTAAACTATTGTGTTCCAATACTTAAGAATGGTTTTAATAATGAATACCCTTGGTGCTGTAAACAATGACTTACAACCCAGTTTACATATTTGTTTGATATTTCAACATAAATAGGGTATTGGTCTGGAGTTGCATGTTAATCTACAAACATGGTAACAAAGGCCACATCTTCACTATAACTGCTACAGCGGCACAGATATGGTGCTGCAGCTGTGGCACTTAGCATTGTAGTGCGGAAGCTTCCTAGATCAGAAGGGGACTTTGTGTCAATGCAATTAACTACCTCTCAGAGACAGTTGCTTAATTGATGGAAGAACTCTTCGATCAACCTGGTAGTGTCGACACCAGGGATTAGCCTGACCTAACTACAGTGATCAGAGAACTAAATTCTTCACAGCCCTGAGCAACATAGCTGGGTTGATCTAATTTTTAAGTGTGGATCAGGCCTAAGATTGCTCTGTATTTGGATGCTCTAAGAAGTCGTGATACAGATGGATTGGGATACAACAAAATCCGAATACTTATTTTGTTTAATTTAAAATGTAGAGATCAGACTGCAAGTTTTTCAAAGGCATCGTTTTCTTTTGGTGATAGAGGCATATAAAATGAGCATGGTGCATTGCTAAAATACCTTTATAATAAACATCCATTCAACAAAAATACTTGAGGCTAGATGTGATCTATATTAAATGTTCTGTGCTACACAGCAAACAATCTAAAGAAATGCACAAGTTCATATGGTTTTCTATCTGAAATTCATTATGATGGGCATTTACCATTTCTGACGTTCACAGAAAGCGTTTTATGCAAGTCAAAGTTTTGAATGTTACTTCAGAGTTCCTCGGTTATGCTATAGGTTTCTGTGCACTGGTGGGTAAGAATATACAGTAGTTCTTCTGGAGCATGCACGCTAGTGGTTATGCAGTCAAATAAGAAAAGGAAGGTATTTGGACCCATTTAAAGCAGAAGTCTGCTTTTGAAGGGTTTTGTTTCTTTGTGTTTGTTTGTTTTTCCCTGAAGTACTGCAACTTTCATGTCTGTTACAGAATGTGCAGTGAGACTGAAGTTGGCCTCTACTGGTGTCTGAATGTTACCATTCTTGATGTCTGATTTGGATCCATTTATTCTTTTGCACAAACAGTGCCGTTTGGCCAAGAGGCATTGAGAGTGCAGAACACTGCTTCCACCATCAAGTTTACAGCGCTCATCCCAGCACATTTTTCCTTCATCTCAACCATGATGCTTACATTTGCCAAAGCACTCCCCAAGGAAATAGATTTAAATAATTCTTGAAAATAATTCTAATGTGATATTAAAATACTGTTAGATAGAAATGGTAGAAGCCATTGGACCCTGAAGTGATTGACTGTATATTCCTGGAGAGAAAACATCAGCTAACCTTGATAAACAGAGAAACTGGCCTGTAACTGGGATTTAGGATTCCTAATACTCATTGCTTGTTTCAGGACCATTCCTTGAATAGCTTGTCTTAACTAAATCTACAAAACCAGAGTCTTAAGATCAGCTGCTTAAGATAACTCATCTTTGCCCATTTGCAAACTGTTTAAGTTATCCATGGTTTACCAAACAAGGTTTACCAACCCTTAGATGATAAAATAATTTCATTTATGGTGTACTAAAAACAGGACTCATTGCTAGCGTTGGGAATAAGGTACTTTGGTTACCTTGAGAAGCAGACCCCCTCTACAGTCCAGCAGAGAAAGGTATAATGCAATCCAATAGCGGGGAGTTAAAACTAGACACACTCAGAATGGAAATAAACAGAAAAATGTTATACGAGGGTAATTAATCACTGGGAAAATTAACCAAAAGTGGTGGTGGAATCTCCATCCCTAGTAATTAACTGGCTGTTTTTTCTAAAATATAGGTCATCTCTGTTGAACACTTCCTAGAGAGAATAGATCTACAATGCCGGCTGCACCATTGATTTTGCACATTCAACTGAGTGACAGTTTAGACTCACTCAAACACAGAAGTCAACCCTGTTCATCTATCCAGGCAAGCAGCATAGCCTTGCGTCGATAGGAGGCATTTCCTAATGGCGCAGCACAGTGGAGACACCACGGGAAGATGGCATTAGGAAGTCAACAGGAGATAGGCAAGTCACATACGTAGATTGTGCAACTCCCACTGACTACCACCAAAATCTGCAGCCAGCATAGACCACACAAGTGAGATATATACAGAAGACACTGTAACAGGAGTAACAGCTGTTTGTGTTAAGGAAGAACAAAAAGCTAGTCAGTCGTTGTTACTAATTATTTTGCTTATTTTTAAAGTGTGGTGCCCCTAAGATACTGAAGAGCCACAATTAAAATAATGGGAGTTGTGTCCCTGAAATGGAGACAATATTTGGTCCACCCTTTCTTGTTTCTCTAGTCATTTTTGTAATGAAGTTACTTGGCTTTTGAAATACTTTCTGCCCAACCACTGCTCTGAGTCAGGGTTCCCTACCTCACTAGGAAGCACATGTTTTGGAATCACCAAAACACTCCTACTGAGAGAAAACTGAACAAAATTGTGCCATTTCAATTCCAAGAAAAATTGAGGTTTTGGGCCTTTTATTCCAATGAAAGCTAAAAAAAAGTTGCTGAAAACACCTCTAGAAACTTTTCATAGAAATGAAATTTTGTTTCCCATTCAATTCTACTGAGGACCCTTTGTGGCTTGTTGACCTCATTGTAGGTACCAGGTTGCATCTCTTGTTCCTTATTGTATTTCTCACTTCCACACATTTATAGCAGGCCATTTCCCTACTGGCCTCTTGTTCCCAATTTCCATAACAGCAAGCATATTTGTGAAGCAAGTTTATTTGTATCAAAATCAGTATTTCCAACCCAAATCATTAAAAAAATTCCAACTCAGCCCAACCCCAAATCACAAGACTGGCTTTAAAAAAAAATCATGGAATAATAAATTGTGGGTGGAGCTTTTTTGCCTGTGTGTTTTGAGCACTTTGGTCATGTTTTCAGTCTTTTCTCCATAAATATTTAACTAGAAACTTGCCTTTTCTTTCTACATATTATGAAGTTGAGATCCTTACATAATTACATGACAAGTTGGCAATAATGCAACACAAAAGTCCAAGAGTTATGAAGAGTCCAGTAAGGGGGTGTATTTTATGAATTAAAATTTAACTAGAAAGAGACAGTTTAGTCAAAAAGAACCACATACTTTAAACTCCTTACACTGTGAAAAACTAAACCAACCTTGCTTTTCTTTGTTCATTATTATTTTTCATTAATGTAGACTATATTCTTTTTATCGTTCTGACAACGTTGTATTTAATGTGTTAAATAAAATATCAGTGACACAAAGAGAATGATGATAATTCATTCTTCCCTCTGCCTAGGTTTCAAGTGGCTGTAGGAGTTAAATTAGTGAATTTTAATGCTTGTGAGTGACAAGCTGACAGCAGTAGAGAGAGAAAGTCAAACAATGCAAGAAAATGCTTTGAAAGCTTCCACACACAACTTGAACCATAAAGTACCCTAATCTGGACCTACAATGCCCATCTGCTATTCTAGTTCTGAGCCTCTCAAACTGTTGTGAAACAAGTCAACTAGACAATTCTAGAGACAGCCACTACTTTTTAAAATTATTATTGAAGCTCTATAACCAGCTACTGTCAGTGTTGCTGCTTACTAGCTGGATTGCAACTACATAGGTCGCTCATCGTTCATTATTGGTTATTTTAATAAATAGAAACAAACAAATGAGCTATGCTTTGAATTTCCTCCCTTAATTTTGTTAATTAAAAAGTAGTAAATACCCACTTGCAAACATTACAACTATAAATCACCCCATTAACACAAGTTGCATCCAACAGACACAAACATCTCTAAAAATCCCTCCAATTTAGTCTCCTCCAAGTACTCTCCAAATATCCTAGAGAAAAAAAGATAGGTAACGGTCTGCAAAGTCTTTTTTGTGCAAATACCACATTACAGACTAGTTCACATAAGTCTGTAGGGGATACATCTTAGCCTGTCTGAAGTCGGTTAAATTTGTGTATTTGATACAGTTGTGAGGAACTACGTGTACACTAGTGTAGCTAGTTATATTTTGCTACGTGTAGCTAGTTATATTTTGGATTTGAACTTAGAGCTCTCTGTGGAGCTGAGGAATCAGTCAATGTTTCCAGGTATTTAAATGTAAGGGTGGAGAGGTATGCAATATCATGAAATGATACAGAAAGGTAGGAGGAAAAACAGCACAATAAAGATAATGGGTTTCAAGAAGACAGACTATAGGAAATGCAGGAAGTTGATAATATACCATGAAAAGCAAGTGAAATGGAAAAATTGTTCAAGAGTTGGCAATTTTTCAAAGAGACATTATTAAGGGCACAAGAATAAATTATCCCATTGCACAGGAAAGATGGGAAGTATGGTCTGAGACCACCCTGACTTAATTAGATCTCCAACCATCTCCAACTCAAAAAGAAAAAAACAGGCAAAACCAGCCACAAAAAGTGGAACCTAGGTCAAATTACAAATAACACCAATATGTAGGGACAGAATTAGAAAGATCACGGCACAAAATGAGATTAAACTAGTTTGAGACATAAAAAGGTAACAAGTAAACATTCTACAAATAAGGCAACAGAGTCCTGTGGCACTTTTAAAGACTAACAGATTTATTTATCGCATGAGCTTTCGTGGGAGAAAATCCCACTTCGTCAGACGCTTTGAAGATAGGAAAGTTACAGAGTGGGAGGAAATTAAATGCAGGGGAGTGTATGACATAGCATCAGGTCAGGCTGTAACAGAAAATCAAAATAGGTGTTAGGATTCAAAACACTGGGGAACAGCACATAGAGGAGGGGGAGGTCAAATCACTTGTTGTGATGCGAGAAAAATCCATAGTCCCTGTTTAACCCCAAGACAACTGAGTCAAATTTGCATATAAGTTCGAGTTCTGCAGTCTCTCTTTGAAGCTAATAAGTTAGAAGCAAGAGGAATACCAGTGACATGATAAGCTTGTTACTCAATGCGGGAAGAAAAATCAACAGAAAATGTGGGAATGGGAGAAGGGCTAACTGACTTTAAAAGTTTAATATTGATCAGATATTTAACTTTATGAATGCTAGTGAAAGTGAGATAGAATCAGAGGCCAAAGTGGGGGAAAACAAAATTACTTAGAAGTTTGATGTCTTTTAGTCACCAGGGCTGATGAAATTCCTCTTGGAATACTCAAGGAGCTGAATGAGGGGGTAACTGAGCCATTAGCAATTATCTTTAGGAAGTCATGCATGATGGGGAGATCCAAGCAGACTGGAGAAAGATGAAACAGTGCCAATCAAAGGGGAATAAAGGACAACCCAATGAATTACAAACTAGTCATCTTAACTTCAGTACCCAGAAAGAAAATGGAGGAAATAATGAAGCAATCAATTGAAATTCCTAGAAGATGAGGTGATAAGTATGGATCATGCACATGATTTGTCAAGAACAAATCATGTTAAACCAACTTCAGCTTCTTTGATAAGGTAACAAGACTTGTGGATAGAGAGGAAGCAGTAGATGTGGTGTCTCTTCATTTCAGGAAGCCTTTTAATGTGGTTTCACATGGCCATCTCATAAAACATGTTAGGGAAATACACCCTAGATGGAATTACTATAAAGTGAGTGCATAACTGTTTGGAAAATCATTTAGAGAAAGTAATTGGTTCACAATCAAGCTGAAAGAACATACTTAAATGGAATCCCACAGGGATGAGTTCTGGTGCTGGTCCTGTTCAATATCTCCATCAGTGATTTAGATAATGGCATAGACATTGCCCTTATAAAGTTTGTGGATGATACCAAGATGGAAAGGATTGCAAGTGCTTTGAAGGACAGGATCATTTTGAATTTTAAGCTGGAGAAATCAGAGAAGTGGTCTGAAGTAAATATGCTGAAATTCAGTAAGGACAAATGCAACATACTACACCTAAGGAGGAACAATCAGCTGTGCACATAAAAAAATAGGAAATGACTATCTAGGAAGAACTATTGTAGTAAAGGATCTGAGGGTCCTAAAGGATCACAACTAAATATGATTCTACCATTGCAAAAAAAGGAAACTAAGATTCTGGGATTTATTAGCAGGAGTGTAAGTAAGTAAGAGAAGTAATTCTTCCACTGTAATCCGTGCTGATTAGGCCTCAAATGGAGTACTGTGCCCAGTTCCTTCCGGGTATCTCATTTCAGGAAAGATTTTGGAGAAAGTCTAGAGAGATGAGCAACAAAAATTAAACATCTAGAGAACATGACTGAAGGGAAATACAAACAAATTGAGTTTCTTTAGTTTAAGAAAAGAAGATTGAGGGAGACATAACAGTTTTCAAGTACGTAAAAGGGAGGGAGAAATGTTGTTCTCTTTAACCTCTGAGGATAGGACAAAAAGCAATGGATTTAAATTGCAGCAAGGGTGGTTTAGATTGGACATTCAGAAAACCTTACCTGTCAGGGTAGTTAAGCATTGGAAAAAATTACTTAGGTAGGTTGCAAAATCTCTGTCTTTTGAGATTTTTAAGGGTTAGACAGAAAATCTGTCAGGGATGGTCTAGATCAGGGCTTGACAAATCCAAGGCACCAGATTGCCATGGTGCTCAGGAATTTCACCGTGGCACTTAGCTGTTCTGCAGTGTTTATAAGCCAAACACCCTGGCACTTAACCAACCAACCCACCACCCACTACCGGTGCCTTCAGCAGCATTGCTGTACTGTCACCGGTGACAGTGGCTTTTTTTTTTTTTTTTTTGTGGCAGCAGAAGGCTTTTTGCTCAGCCTGCCATCTGAATTGCCCCATGTACTCTGGGGGTGGAGTGCGTTCTGCTTGTTGTGTTTGTGAGTTCTGCATTACACAGTTTTCTCAAACCAGTGGTGTTTGGATATTTTCTTCATTTTATTAAGGAGTTTGCTTTTTTACACTCAGACTCTGTGCTTGCGAGAGGGGAAGTATTGCCTTTTAGGGCATCCAGGGGGATAATGTGAGATTTCTCAGGAGACTAAATGAGGGCTCAAGCCAGTTGGTGTTGCATCATTGATAGGAACCTCTAGATATAGAACCCATTCCTTTGCTGCTGCCACCAGCTCTGCCTGGCAGAAGGGTTACATAAAGTTTTGGTGATATAAACTTCAGGAAACGTAGTCAATTGTGAAAATAACCGTTCAAAGTTTACATCTTTATCATCTACTATAAGTTTCACAATGAACTCCATAAAGTTCTGCTAAATATAATGAAACTCGAGTTATCATTTGTACTTGTTGCACCTGAGGGCGCCAACCAAGATCAGAGCCCTACTGTGCTGTCCACTGTACAAAGTGACAACTCCTCCCCCAAAGATTTGCCTATTTACAATGAAAAGAGACAAGGCACATGAAAGAAAACTGAAGTACACAGAGATAAAGTGACATGTCCATATTCACATCACCATTCAGTGGCATAATCAGAATCCAGTCTCCTGACTCCCACTCCAGTGCCCTATTCACTGGACCATGCTGCCTCTCACAAACTTAAGTATAAATGCCAACCTAGACCCAGATCCAGCAAAGTATTGCATATGTGCTGATCTTTACGTGCATGGAGTGCTAACGCAGTCTTCACTGCTTAATTGCTTTTCAGAATCAGAATCTTTAAGGCCACATTTCACCCTTAACCTGAAATTTTCTTTTTTGCATTCATTACACTGCACTGTTTGACTACAAAGCCAAGGCCTTCCGAAGAGTATGATGAGAAAAGTTTTCAGTGAAAGCCAATAAATAAATATAATGCCTTTGAGAGTTCAAAAACACCCACACCTCACAATTCAGATTTTACATGAAGTACAAGATAGTAAATTGATCGTCATACAAATATTTAAAAAGCAAAAAATTGTTATTTTTCTGCAGCTCTACCCACAAATTTCCAGCCCAAAGGATTAAAATGCTTCCAAGTGAGACATTGGATTATAAGTCCCATTAATTTACAGGACACAGCCATGATGATGTTATAATGACTATTTAGACTAGTTTATTAGATTATTGAAAACACTGGGATACAGGTTAAAGAATATTATATATACACAGATCTTTATAATAATATTAACTTGTCAGTTTTAAGTATTTAATTCTCAGGATAAGAAAAAGTATTTTTAATTTAAAAATAGATCTGATCTTATATTCTCTGCACAAAATAAAGTCTGAGATGAGCCGTATTGACATGCTTATTAGTACATAGTGATTGTAGTTTAATTTAAAATTTTAAAAACAAAATAAATCCAGGACTGGCCTAACCATGAGGTGAACTGAGGCAGCTGCCTCAGGTACCAGACTGGGGGGTAGAGGTGGGGAGGGGGTGCCACTAGGACCCTGAGTGTAAAAAAATTATGTCGGCTGCTGGTTCATATGTATTCTCTCTGCTCTAGATGCACAGAGATGGTGGAGTGCTGTGCTAGAGGAAGGAGGACAGAAGAAATAACAAGTAGAGAGGTGAGAGGGAAAAACAAAGCAGCAGGAACTGCAGGGAGGGAGGGAGGGAGAGAGAGAGGAGGAACCTCTTATGTACCTCTCTAGCACTCCCAGGAGCCTGGACTGATTAGCACCGGCTTCTCAGGGAGCTTCCTGTTTCCTGCTGCTTCCCTTAACCCACTTGAGGAGAACAGGCAGTCAACTGTAGTAGTAGGAGCCAGTTAGGCCCTTAAGACGCTGGTATCTTCCCTCACTCAGGCCCTGCTACCTGCCTGCTTATTTGTCCCACTTCAATTGAGTGTTGAGAGCCACTCTAGCTGGCATAGAACAGCAGTCATGAGTGAAAGAAGAAAACGCCCCCCTGGGGCAGCATTCAGAAAAAGAAAGCAAACAAAGGAAGCTTTTCTATCTAAGCAAGAAGGAGCTCTCCTGAGAAACAGAGACAGATTCATGGTGAGTCTTCCAGCCCCAGTGAGGACGTGAGTGGCGAGGAGATGGCTGATCTTCCAGTTAGTCAGAGTGCAGGTGACCTGGCAGCTACTGCAGCATCCATATCTCCATCTCAAATGGATGTAACCATGCACATTCCTGAAGAAAAGTGTAGATCAGAGAAGAGTGTGGTGGAGGCACAAGAAACAGCTGCTGCTGAGTTTAGTTCCTTAAGTCTAGATGATCCAGGACTGTGGACCCACTTGAGCAGTTGCCTGAGGGACTTCCTTGGATTGCATGGGCCACAGCAAGTGAAAAACTTCATGTTCCCCAAAGACAATGAAAGAGACGTTTCCATCCAACACATTACTGGCATAAAATCCCCAATGGTGACAAAGCGGAGAGGACATGGCTTATGTACTCAAAAACCCAGAATGCTGCATGCTGGTTTTGTTGCAAACTCTTCCAGTCTAATGTTCCAGCCACATTGGGTTCTACAGGAACAAAGGACTGGAAAAATCTGGCTATAAATCTGGAATGCCATGAGAAGGCAGCAAATTACCAGAGAGCATTTCATAGGTGGAAAGAGCTTGAGATGAGACTAAGGTTAAAGGCCACCATAGATGATCAGCATCAAGAGCAAATTGCATCAGAGTCTCTTTACTGGCAAAATGTCCTGAAAAGACTCATTGCCATTGCAAGAATGCTTGCTACCCAAAACCTAGCACTGCGTGGCACTTCAGATCAGCTGTAATGTGCCAAACAATGGAAACTTCCTTAAAATTGTGGAGCTGATGGCTGAGGCTGATGCTGTACTCCAGGAGCACCTAAGAAGAGTCACCACCCAAGAAATCTACACACACCACTACCTTGGAACAACAATTCAAAATGAGATCACACCGTTACTGGCAACAAAAGTCAAAACAGAAGATTGTGGCAGATCTGAAGTCAGCAAGATATTACTCTGTTATTCTGCATACCTGACATCAGCCATATGGAACAAATGCTTTAATGGTGCGTTTGGTAACAACAACAGAACCTAGTGAAAACGTCCCTGCAATGGTGATCATCAGAGAGCATTTTCTAGAATTTATTGACATTGATGATACTATAGGAGCTGGTATGACAAATGTGCTTCTTAAAAACTTGGAAGACATGGGAATTGCGATAGCTGAGATGAGAGGTCAGGGCTATGATAATGGTGCCAACATGAGAGGAAAGAACAGAAGAGTTCAGACACAGATTTGAGAGGTAAACCCTCAAACTTTTGTTGTCCCATGCAGTTCTCATTCATTGATCTTAGTGGTCAATGATGCAGCATCAGATTCTAGTGAGGCTGCTGAATTTTTTAATGTAATTCTAAGCATCCATGTATTTTTCTCTGCATCAACTCATCGATGGCAAATTTTGAAGCAACATCTGGGAACATCCCCTCTGACACTGAAACCACGGAGTGCCACATGATGGGAAAGTCAAGTGGAGGCGATAAAGCTTATCAAACACCAAATTGGGAAGACAGAGTCCTGTGGCACTTTTAAAGACTAACAGATTTATCAATCGCATGAGCTTTCGTGGGAGAAAATCCCACTTCGTCAGACGCTTTGAAGATGGGAAAGTTACAGAATGGGAGGAAATTAAATGCAGGGGAGTGTATGACATAGCATCAGCTCAGGCTGTAACAGCAAATCAAAATAGGTGTTAGGATTCAAAACACTGGGGATCAGCACATAGAGGAGGGGGAGGTCAAATCACTTGTTGTAATGCGAGAAAAATCCATAGTCCCTGTTTAACCCCCATACAACTGAGTCAAATTTGCATATAAGTTCGAGTTCTGCAGTCTCTCTTTGAAGCTGTGATTTCTTATTCATCTGTTTCAACACAGCTATTAACAAGTCGTCAAGGGAGTGAGCAGGGAGATTGAAGTGTTCCCCTACAGGTTTTGCAGTGTTGCAATTTCTGATGTCAGATTTGTGTCCATTGATTCTTTGGCGCAGAGACTGTCCTGTCTGTCCAATATATAAGGCAGAGGGGCATTTCCGGCACATGATGGCATAAATCACATTGGTGGATGAGCAGGTGAACGAGCCCTTGATGGAGTAGGTGGCATGATTAGGCCCTGTGATGGTGTCATCAGGGTAGATGTGAGGGCAAAGTTGGCAGCGTGGTCTGCTGCAGGGCTGTGTTCCTGCTTTAGTGTTTCTGTTCTGTGATCTGTAGTTGCTGGTAAGCATCCTTTTAAGGTTAGGGGGCTGTCTGAAAGCAAGGAGAGGTCTGTCTCCTAAGGCTTGAGAGAGTGAGGGGTCATCTTGTAAAATAGCTTTTGGAAAGCAACAATTTCACTTATAAATTGACAATCAACAGTAGACTGACAATGTAGAATTCTCATTTTCAGCTTCTGGCTAATGTCCAATGAGTGAAAACAAGCCAGTGAATGAATCTGGTTTTTTTCCCCCTTTTCAAATGTTCAAATAGAACTGAGAATTGATAAACAGCAGCTGGAACTGATACGTCCTTCCTCTTTGCTGCCTATTCTAGTTTCTGCTTCCTAAACAAATTCAAATGTTAGAGTCAGGGCTGTTTTCTTGCTATATACAGCATCTCTATCTTTGCTAAATAAAGAGTACCAAACAAACAAATCAGCATTCTGATGTACTTAATTCTTACAATTTCAATGCTACCAACAAATTATAGCATTTTTTATTATTAGAGGATGGATGTATTATTATGGATGTATTATTAGAGGATGGTAGTGCTGGAAAAGTCCAATACATTTGTTCTATTTTTTAAAAAAAAATTCTGGAAACCCAGGTTGATTCTTGTAACATGGAGTGAGCACCCATAAATTATTTCTAGCAATATTTCCAGGGGAAAAAAAAGATGAATTTGAGACCAGTAAGGTACAACTCTGTTATATCTTACATTCTAAGAATGGAAGATTTAAGGGGATAAGTTTGTATTTAAGTAACGTTTTATCTAGGAACAAGACAAGGAAAACCATGAATTCAGAAATACCAAAATTTTGACAGGCTTCCTTAGCAACGGAGATTTACTCTGACTACATCCAAGTGGGCTATTTGCCCCAGCAACTTTCCAGTTCTATTAACAAAAAAATTGATTAAGGCCTATACCTTGTTTCAGCAGCTTCCAGACACTTTTTATATTTTAAATTGGAATTTTGACTTTTTAGACCCCCACCATAGGTCCTCCCCCAGTGCACCACTGCTGCTCTCCTGCCATTTCACAGATTATACCTGAAAATGGAGTTTGGGCAGCTTTGTTTCTTTCTTTTTCTTTCCTTACTTCCTTGTTTATTTCCTTCCTTCCTTTCTTTCTCTGCCTTCCTTCTTTTTTCTTTCTTTGTCTTCTTTCCTTTTCTCTTCCTTCCTTCTTTCTTTTTTCCTTTCCTTCCTCTGCCTTCCTTCCTTCCTCTTTCTCTTCCTTTCCTTTCCCCGTTAAAATGTTTATATGTAAATTGTTTATTAACATAAACGTTTTTTGTTGTTAAAAATCAATATGCATCTCTGTTCTATGAATCAGTTTCTTAACCAGGAGGCTACCCATTGCGGCTCTGAAAACACTTGGTTATTGAAGGAATTTTTAAAAATGGCTCTTCTTATCTTTTGGGTTGCCGACCCCTGCTCTAGATACTAGCCTGTAAACTTACTAATTAGGAGATTACATATCAGTATTTTCCACACTCACCCTGAATATACTACACTCACTCTCTCTCTCTCACACCCCCTCCCCCTTTTGGTACTTCTGCAATAGGCCTTATGTCACAGATCCTAGCGATCAACCCCTCCTGTCCACCTACTTGGACTGCTCTGAGGGAAATTGCTCTGAATTACCAAGTAGTTAAATCCCTGGAGCCTGAACTAAGTACTGCCATTGCCTTAATATCAGACTCCCTAGGCACATTTTCAGGAAGCAGAGTCAGCAGACCTATTTGGCACCCCTCTTAGAGCTGGAGCATGCTGTACAACAGCCCATTGCCTTAGGGCATACACTGAATTTTCAGATTGCCTGGTACTTCAAAACACACACTTCTCCCTGAACTCAATCCAATGGTTTACCATGTAGCCCTCAGGGGCACTGCAGCTGCTGTAAAGCAGTCAGTCGACACACATTTTGCATAGTTTAACACCCTTATGTTCTATTATACTTAATCACGTAAAGCATTGATTAATACAGATCACACAAAACAAACATTACATACCTGTCCCTTTCCATCTTGCCCTCCCCATTTTGAATCCTTAGAGACCAGTGGTGGCCAGAAAGGATGTCCCCTGATTCATGCAGGCTGTTAGGCAAGTGAGTGGTCCTTCATGGACTGGAGAAGACAGACCCGTTTTTGCCTTTTAAAAACCTTCATTCACCACCCCCCATATCAGGTATCACTCTTACCTGGATAAAACCTCTGCCAGATGACTTCATTGCCATCATGAACATTTCCCCTATGCTGTAGTAGCTCCCCTGGATAGGAGTCCATCCTTTGCATAAAGCAGTTACATTTCAGTAGTCAAACCATTTAAACATTTGTTTTTCTTTTGTTAGCAACCTTCCGAATCTTGATCCAACATGGAGGCAAGCAGACCAATAGAGAAGGCAAAACTGCCCATTCAAAATGGAGTTTGCACCCTGACACACACAGATACCCAAGACTCTCAACCTCTCACAGAATTAATACATAGATATATAGCCCACAAATAGTTGCACCTTCTACATTCCAAACCATAATATAGGTTATAAAGGTGCTCATAATACACACTACAAAGTCAAATATTAGTATTTATATAAACAAAAAAGATGACAACCATATCCTGGGCCATAAGAGCTCTGTTCAACTTAGTTCAGAAGGAACCATTCACAGGCAAAGGTGGCTTTATGGCCCTCTGAGTCTAGTGGTATCCCATCCTGGGATCCCCCTTCAGCAAGAAGATCCTGAGGAGGCCAGTTAGGCTAGTTTCCCAAATGGTTTGCACCACAGGCACAAGATGGAGCATCGTGGTCTTAATTTCTATCACTGGATGGAAGCAATCAGAAGCAGCAGGATCTTTAACACAAAAACAAACGATCAGGACCTTGGTCTGGCCTAAATACCATGTACAAAACAGTGTCACCTCAGCACCCAGTGTGCATCTCATTCTTATGCTAGGGTATTGGCTCACACATGCTGACTAAAAGGAAAAAGGGTGATTCAGACACTCAGCCAAGTTTCCTCCCCCCTCCCCCATCACCCTAGATCTCTTTAGAGATTTAAGGCTGAAATTTCTTCCAGTGTAACCTCATGGAATTCTGGCCCCATCCACAGATGTCAGTCTATTAGGCAAGAAGGCACCTGCTTAGGGGCACCAGTATTATTGGAGTGCTGGTTCTGTCCCTTATTGCTGCTCCTCCTCTCTCTTGGGGCCCCCAATGCCTTGATCTTCTTCTTCCCCTCTAGGGCCCTACCACCCTGGCCAGGCTGGAAACCAGAGGCCAGGGATGAGCATGTTCCCCCAGCCCAGAGCTGGCTGCTCCAGCCCTTTTCTCTGTTCCCCACCTGCCACATGCCTGCGGAAAACACAATGGTCAACTGTAGGCAAAGGGGAGCTGAAGATGCTGTGCCTAGGAGCACATAAAATATAAATCCGGCCCTACCTGTGGAGCTATCCAGACGACGCCGACGCCGACGCCGACGCCGACGCCGACGCCGACGCCGACGCCGACGCCGACGCCGACAACTCTCTTCTAGCCTGATACTGGTCAAGCTCTCCCCCACCCCCATTTAATTTTTGAAATCCAACAAAAAACAGTTTGAGGGACTCTTGTTAAAGGTTTTAAGTCACTGCACACTAATATGGAAAAAACCCTCTAATTATATTTTCCAAAAATGTTAAGCCTTTAAAAGTGCTAAAGATAAATAAATGACAAATCTATTTGTGTTTCCAAGTTGCATTATTCCAAATTCTCAGAAAAATACACAGTGCTGTGTACCTTTTGTGGTTAAGAAATAACATGAGATTGAAATCCAACAACTCTCAGTGAAAAATTTCTCCTTCCTTTGAAATTGCTACATTTCTCAAATACTGTATATTCTCAGATATTAGTTTCATTTAGACAGTGATAAACAACACAGTCTAAATGATTTTTCAACAGAATTTGAGATTACATAAATAAAGGCGACTATTCCACATATATCAATACATTCTAAGTTGTATTATAAATTGCTACTACATTATTAAAAAAAGACTTGGTGAGAGACTATCATTCCTCTGAGGATATTAGATAGACTACAGCATAAATAGATTTCGCATGCCAATGATGTAGAACTGAGCTGTTTAACAAGTTAACCAGTTAATGGCCAGATTCCTCTCTCTGTCACTATTTGTCTTTTAATATTCTTACTTCAGCTCTTTTTAAGATGCACTGTCACAAAATAGTATTTTTTTTTCTTTCCTTTACCTTATGCTTCTTTGGTAATAAAGGCTCTTTCAGTAAACCCATGCACATAACCACTCAGATTCAGCACTCTATTTTCCCCAGTCCTGCCTGTGTCATAATTAACTGCCTTGCAGCTTGAGAGGATGGTACTGATAGGGTCAGTGATCGCTTAATGAAGACCTGGACCTCATAGAACAGGCTGGGAGAACTGAGGAACTACAGGAAGCAGACTAGTTTTCTGTGGAAGCCCATGAAGTAAGGTCTGCAAAAGCAGGAAGCTGTAATGAGTGGTAGACTGAAGGCTAAACATGAGGGGAAAAGCCTAGAGTAAGCTGTCTATAATGGAACAGGGAAAGAATTAAAGGTGAAGAATTGACACAGGAAGGCAGGCTGAAGAGTAGCAGGAGAAGAATCTTGTTTGCTTGACTTTTTCCGCTTTGTTTAAAACCACCTTGGAAGGGGGATAAATTGGTGATATGACTTCGGCCAATCCATATCACCACCACCTACCATGTCCCCATCCATAAAATAAACCAGTGATAAAATGAATACTTATAATAAAACCCCTATAATTTTACAGCAGTGCAAATGTTGTATATAATGCCAAATGTAATATATTGTTATAGCCAGTTTTCAAAGTTCATTTTTCTATGTCTAAAGTAAAGTTGCTGGAAGAAGTTACAATATGCTAACCTAACTACATTGTGATGGATATTCTTGCACAATCTACTAAACAGCCTATTGAGCATAAAAGATACATTGGCCCCAAATCCATGCACAAAATTTCATACAATCAAATTAAAATATGTTCCTTCTCAGACAGTTCACGATACATCACCTAGAGCTGAAATCATGGAGATTATCTAACAGATCCAGGAAGCAGACTCATACATTTACCATCAGAACAGACTCTTCAGCCAATATCATCTGAGGGCACGTTCTTTGCCAGAAGTCAGTAAGTGGGAAATATGGCCAGATATGCTTTATTAACGTCTAACCACAGAAGCTGTAGAGTAGCATTGAAGTCATCAGTGCACACACCTGTAATCCTTATTAGCATAAGACAAAGCATAAGAGGATTTTTCAACATTGTTTTTGAAAATCCAGTTTTATTACTAGAGTTTTGACTGAGAACCCAAAAGTCCCCTCCAATCCCCATGCTGATGTTTATCACCCCCGACCTTCTTTTTTTAAGTTGGCTATTTACAAAACAAAAGGTAAGCTCAAAATATAAAACTTATGTTCAAAATTTTTTAAAATGTGCAACTTTAATTCTACTTCTCCCAGTGAAAATACGTGCAGCACTCCTGCTCATCAACCAATCTACGAGAAACTCTACAATTCCAGTATGTCTGTCAGTCTTTCTCCTCCCCTGGAGCTTCCTACTTCAATGGTTTCAACTAGGGATACTCTCTCCTTTACCTTCTAAAAGGCAAAACAAGACATTGATCTCACGATGTCATGCACATAGGTTGATCTTGATTGTTTACATGGAGCCCTGTTTAACCCCAACTGCTTATTATGGAATTGGGGCCTATACAAGTGAACAAGCATACAATACAAAATATTGGCAGCTGTACCAACAAAAGTGCCCAGCAAAACTGAAAGTTTGTAGGAATGAAAATACAAATAAAACAAAACATTTCTTTTTGGAGACATGTCTGTCTTAGTCCTTGCCCCAACAAGCGCATAATATAACTATCTCTCTGCTTTTTGTAGAGTACCTAGTGGTCAATTATTGGGGCTCCCAAATGTTACCGTAACACAAATAATAAAAACAACAAAATGCAAAAAGATAGGTTTGCTTCATTCAAAACAAATGGTTTTCCTTTATCATTTTCATGCCCACCTTATTTCTAAAAACACTTTTGGACTACAGTGCAATTCCAGTTGTAAGTTTTTTTGGTTTTATTTTATTTTTGGTGGCAAATAAAGTCCCAATATTGACTTTCAGATTCTCTTAATTTGGAAGGCAGAAGAACTCTACACCAAAGTTTATATAATTTGTGTGCTGTATCTTCTACCTGTCTTAGATGGACTGTACATGGATTGATTCTGTATTCTACAAATTAATCAGCTTCTTTTCCAACCTCTTATAGCAAGTCAGAGCATTACATGCTCTCTCTCAAATCAAGGAGCTGCCCATCTCCCTAATGTTTTGCATAAACACATGAAAGCTTTTAACATCACCATCATTTCAATTAACTACTGAATAATCTAACTTATTTTCTTCCATACCATGTTTCCTTAACAGATGCGTGCACACAAATTCATAAGTTAACTCAGTTACATACACGTACACAAAAGCCATCATTTTACAGTGTAATCCTAGTACTAAACATAACCAGGACACTGCTGAGAGCCCTCAATACTCACTGAAGTCATTCATAGTCGTTGGTGCTATTCCACAAATTCCTATAGTATGAATTACAGACAGACATTCTGAACTTCTCTATTTTGACTGAAGTACAAAGAAAATTATGTTTTATAGAGAGATTCTGACCTTGTGTATCAAGTGCAGCTCTTCAAAGTATTACTGCTGTGTTCAATTTCTTTTCAAAGATGAGTGACAGATAACAGTAAAACCACAAAAAAACCATCCATATAAACATATTAACATTTTAAAAAGGCACATTCAAATCTAATTTAACCAAATAAAAAGAAATCAAAAACCATCTGAAACCATGGTGTCATACCATGGACACAATTATGGTCTGCATAATCAATTTAAAAAGAATATTCCAAATGCTGTGAATATTGCTGCTAATCTTAGTTCATTGAGCCATACGTTTTAAGGCCAGAAGAGACATTACATCATCTAGCCTGAACTCCTCTCTATTAAAGGCAATTAAATTTCACCCAGTTATCTCTGTATTGAGCCACAATAAGATGTTTTCGCTAAAAGCATAACTTGTGTTTGCAAAAGCACATCTTTCAGAATGGCAACTACACTTGATATGAAGAATCTACAGGTTCTCTTGATAGCTTGTTAAGCAGACACTGTTAAAAATGTGTTCCTTATTTCCCATTTCAATTTGTCTGGCTTTGCCATTGGTTCTTATTAGGCCTTTCTAAACCTGATTAAATAGCCTTTTATACTAGTATTTTCTCTCTGTGAAGGTACTGGTACACTAATCAAGTCACCTCTCAGTCACCTTTTTGATTAAGATCTCAATCTGTTCAAGTCTCTCACCCAAAGACATTTTCTCCAGCCCCCAATCATTTTTGCGGCCTTTTTCTGCACCCTCTCCAATTGTTCAACATCCTTTTAAAAACGTGGACTCTGCACCTGGATGCAGTTACGTATTCCAGTATTTGTCTCACCAAAGCCTTATACAACTTTATTTTTATAACCAACATTGTTTTAGCCCATTTTGCCCTAACTGTTTTCCCCTGATAGCTCATGTTCAGTTGCTTCTCCATTACGACCCTTAAATCTTTTTCAGTCAACTACTCACAGGATACAGGTGTACACGCACCCACCCACCCACACTCCATTATGTAGGTATGGCCCTTGTTTCTAAGCATATAACAATGCATTTGGCTCTATTAAAACAGATGTCTAAATGGGCACAACCCAACATATTGCTCTGTACAACTGCCTTTTTGTTACTTACCACTCCTGCAATCTTTGTGTTATCCACAAATTTCCTCAGCAGTGATTTTGTCTTTACTTCCAAATCATTGCTAAAATGTTGAATAGCATCACATGGGCCTAGTACCTAGGGTTGCCAACATTATATTCACAAACTATGGGACAGATTTCAGATGTCTCAAGTGAGATGGGGAAGCTTTTCTGGGAGGATAGCAAGGAGAGAGTGTGTTTCACTAAGAAGAGTGCTTAGCTTCTGCCTGGTATCAGGACCCAGAAACTTAAGCTGGCTGTTGCTCATTCTCACTACACAGTAATTCTAGCCCTTCGCTCAGCTCCCTGGGTATCCTGATCTCAGTCATTTGCTACCTCCTGACTCAGCCAAGCCCAACTACTGCATGCACATCAGCCATGCCAGTTGTAGAGAAGGCCCTCCTGATTGTCCACATCCTCTACAGCCCTGCTTCCCAGAGGATAGGGCATCCAAATCAGAACTTATCAACAGTGGAAAAAAATAACCAATGAACTCTGCCTGCTTCATCCTTCAATATGTGTAGAGGGGAAGACAATAGGCAGAATACAGGATAAAAAGTATCTGATACTGATTTAGTACACGACAGGCATTTTTTTATTTAAATAAGGGACAGGCCTTATAATTGTTGGCATTCCTAACAAATATTGATCTTTGGGGAACTTTACTAGAAAACCCTGAATTACATGATGGTTCCCCATTTGACTTTATGTTCTGTCAGCTAGTTCTTAATCCAGTTAACGTGTTTTATAGATACTGTATAGTGCAAACTTTGTAATCAGAAAGTCACACAGTACTAACTCTCACCCCAATGATGTGGTCATTGGTCAAGAACTAAATAAGTGGTCTACCCCAATCGCCAAGAACACTCCTCCACCACATACAAGATGTTACAGAATCCTCCTACATGGGATGTGCTACACTGTGCCACTTACTTGTAGGGTCTTCAATATTTCACCCTTATGGCTCAATTTAGACAAGACTGCAAGACATGCCCAATGTATTCTATACAGAGGGCAGACATGAGCCTTAAATGCACATTTCAATGGCAATCAATGTTCCTGGAGTAAATGAATTACTATTTTCTCTCTCACGGATTTTCTCCAGAATGACATTAGAACACACCAACTATAGTTGCCTGTTCACTCTAAGACCATTTATTTTATTAAATAAGTAACATGAAACATTTAGCATATGAAAGCAATTTGTTACATTCTAAAATTAAATGACAAGTTAATGCCAGGACCAATTAACTACTTTTGTCTTTAAATCAAATTATTTTTAAACTAAGGTATTCTTAAAAATATTTGACATTTTATATATGTCAACAGTTATTTAACATTCATAATTAGCACCAGATCCTGTTTATAAATTAAATAAACAAACTACTTGCCACATAACAGCATTAATTATTTTCTATCTAATGCTAAAATATTTTAAGAAGTCTGGCAGAGGGTAGAAGAGTAGGATAAATCTGTATCCAATTATAAATTCTATTTTGTATTATGTACTGAACATGTATCTAGACATGCCAAAAGACAACCTCCTGTTCAGACAGCCATGCAACCCAAGAAAGAAAGATAGTGACAGTTCATTCAATGACCAACATGAAATTAACATGGAGTTTATCAGTTTATCCCAATTAATGCCACATATGTACAGTCTTATTCTGCAATAAGGGTGCCTTATTTTGAATTAACAATCAGGAACAATTAAACTGCCTTAAAAATTCACACTCTACCTTATTCTGGTTTAATTTTCAGATGTAGGGAAGCTCTCAGAACCACCAAAACTGCAGTCAAGAGTCCTTCAAAACCAACAGCTCCAAAACCATTACTCCCTATAGACAATAATGGTTCTACACAAGCAGTGGAGAAAGTATAATTTGACAGGCCCTGGAACCCTCCTAATCTCCGGGTCCCCTTCCCATATTGTCTGGGCCCCCTTCATGCATATGCGGGCCTCAGCCCAGGTAGGCATTTGCAACCACTTCTCAGTACCATATGCATCAGTTATCGCTTCATAAACATTTATAATTTTATATGGCGTTTATGTCTATATCAATTGTTGTCACAAACTAGTTAACACTGCATAACACAATAAGTATTGTGATCTTTATATTCCCAATATGCACATTTCACTTCATTAAATGCAATGCAAAACTTGGAACACAAAAATTTTATGTCACTTTCACCAAATTCTGGTGACAGCCCTGTAGAGAAACATGATGGGTGAAGTGCTTCAACAGCACTGCTTAGACATTTTTCTGAGTTTAGCAACAATCCAGCATTCATACAGTCCGCTAAGGCCTGATAAAACTGTCATTTAGAAATTTCAATTTGCTTGCCAGCATTCACAGACATCTTTACACATACTCCTTAAAAGCAACCTGCAGCAATCACCTCACAAACCTCTTGATAGAACTCTGAATAACACTCTCTACGAGCTATAAACACCTGAACTTATCGACTTATCAACTTACTTGCTGTAGTTAATGTTAGATCAGATTTTTGCAATGCCAAGGACAGGTCTGCAAGTTCCTCCAGAGCATCAAGCATGAGACCCAAGTTTTAAACAAAAACTGGATTCTCCAGTTTTTTTGGCATGCCAGCAGATTTTGCTTTGTCTTTCCCTTCTAGTGAGAAATCTGTTGATTTTTTTCAAGAAGTGACTATGGAAGGCTGCATACGACCAAACAGCTCATACAGTGTGGCAGCTAGAGGCAACCTAATGTACATCAAGTACACATCCAGTCCTATTAAGCTGGACTTCCAGATCATTCACACATTCAGACAACTCTCTCAAGCACTTTGGCGACTGATTGTACAGAGCACACATTGAATCCATGAATGATTTAAAGTGATTAACTTCACTGCAGCATTTGATAGCAACAGCCACAGCCAATTCCAACCTGTGATTAAAACAATGCCAACTTATCAAAAGTGGTAATCGTGTCTTTAATTTTGCAGCAACACCAGCCTTACTGCCTAACATGACAGAGGCTCCATCTACACCTAAACCAATTATCTTTGAGAAATTCCTCCATGAACTCATGTGCTGTCAAACACTGCAGCAAAGCTAATACTATGCCATCAGTATCATTGCTGCCTAGTTCAACCAGATCAAGAAAAAAATTTAAACAGGACCAATGTTTGTATCAAAAGTTATGTGCAAGTAAATTACAAGACAACAAAGTTTGCTTAAACTTGTTCCCTCATCAATTAAAACAGAAATTTGATATTGCTGAGAAATGACACGAACAGAGACTATGTTTCATCTCCACAGATATGTGGCCTATTATGGCAGCACAGACAACTTTGGTATGCAAAACACGACCATATCAACACCAATTAACTGCTGTAAAGTAGTAAGGTCTGGATGGTGAATGACCACCACCCAAATAAAAGATGCAAAATGCATGCTAACCTAATAACACTATCTAGGACAGGAGTCTCAAACTCAAATCTCCACGAGGGCCACATGAGGACAAGGATATTGGCCCGAGGGCCACGTCACTGAAAGCTTTTCATATAAGGAGTTATTATTAGAACTAGAGACCGCACTTCTGGGTAGCCTTATGACATCTTTCTAGGGGCCAGAACAAAACACACATTTACTTTTAGAATTACTTACATTCAAGATCCAAAGGGGTAGCCATGTTAGTCTAAGTCACACAAACAAACAAAGTCCTGTGGCACTTTTAAAGACTAACAAATGTACAAATTAACAAATACATTTGTTAGTCTTTAAAAGTGCCACAGGACTCTTCCCTCCCTCCCCCCCATTCAAAATAGCGGTATCATTAGAAAGACAAAGAGTAAGCAAATGAACACACTTAACATTTTGCATTATAAATCAGTAGTTCCCAACCTTTTTGGATGAGGGCCCCAAACATAGACTTTAAAACCCTGAAGGGGCACCAGTTTGTTTCATTAAAATTAAATTAAAAATAATTAATTGAATTAAAATACATGGTAATTAAAATTAATTGAGTTTAAATTTTTAATTAATTGAATTTGAATTTTTAATTGAAATTTAATTTTTAGAAAGGTTTTAAAAAACTTTTTAAAAAAAGGTTTTTAATTAAAATTAAGTTTAAAGCTTTTTAAAAAAAAAAAAAAAAAAAAAAGGAAAAAAAGGAAGAGAAAGAAAGGGCTGCATGCATCCCCACACCTGGAGGGGAAGCAAGCAGCTATAGCCCAGCTCCCAGCTGCGCGCCAGGACCAGGAAGGAGGTGGGCTGGGCAGAGTCTCGGTGTCTGTGCCGTGGGTCTCATGGGGTCCTGGGGCCCGGCCATCTGCTACGGCCCCCGCTGGGGCCGGGAATCCAGGGCCTGGCTACCACGGGCTGCCCAATCTGGACCCGCCAGGGCTGAGGACCCAAGTCCGACCACCACCATCACCGACGGACCAATCTGGTCCCTACTGGGGCCAGGGGCCCAGGCCTGGCTGCTGTCCAATGCAGCCCCGGCCAGGAATCCAGGGCCCAGCCCCTGCCGGAGCTGAGGACCCAGGTCCAGCCACCACTGGCAGGCCAATGCGGCCCCTGCATTGTGAATTTTAGGGGCCAGGAATTAGCTAATATTTTACATTACCCAACCCAACCTTAGAACTGCATTCAGCTCTCATATGCACATGCCTCTCCTTTTGAGCCCCAAAATATTACACCCCCCATAAATAGGGGCAAAATTTGGGATAGATATTATATATGCATACTTTTTTGTATAGGCTTGATACATAGAGTAAGGCAGCCTGCTAATCAGGAGGAGTTTGTTGGTGAATGCATGAGACATATTGTGAGATCTACATTAGGTGCCTGATTATGAATGAAGCATTTTTTTTTTAAAGGGTGTTGCTTTTGATCTATAAACCTGCAGCTTGGAACCTACCTATTTGAGACACCTCTTATGTGCTACTGTCACATCTACAGACACTAAGCATGGCTGAATTGTAACCCCATTCATTTAAAAACAAAGGAGCTGCTAGTAGAGCATTTTTAGGAGGGACCTTGAGCTTTGACATTCACTTCCAGTGAAACTATGGTCCAGAATAGTACATGGAGGAGCTCGCCTTCTGCTCCTATATATAGACATCCATTAAGCATCTGGCTCCATGCAGTTTAAAAGTTATACCACTTGTACCTCCTTACAAGGAGTGAATGATTCAGTTCCTCTGTTCTAATATAGAGGTTTTGCTCTAGTTTTGCCCCAGAAAGAAGGATATAATGCCTTACATCAGCACCTATTCCAAAGAATTAAAATTTTTTAATTTGTGGGGGAGGGGGGCGTGCATGGGGGGGTTGTTTCAAGGAATACCTTTAATAGCATTCTCTAAATGACCAACAATTTAGAGAAAAATTAGGGCATTTACCACAACATACCTAGATCAAATCCTCTGCTAGTATAAATTATCACAGCTCCATTGACTTTAATAGAGCTACAGTGATTTACACCAACTGGGGATCTCCCAAGCAGCATCCTAAGTTTTACCACCACTGTGATCTAAAAGCATTTCAACAAGTTATGTTTCATTAGACCTAAATAGTTGGAGAAGATAATATTGATAAAAAACACACATTTTTATTTTGTGTGGTGCCTTTTATCCCAAGTTGGAGAAGCACTTGATAAACCTATGCAGGATTGGGTCCCTTTGTAAGTATGGCTGCACATCAGATGTGCTACTTTTGAGTTAGAGAATATCAACAGCATGCTGGCATGAAATGAGGAAGTGGAAGGGAAATTTTCATGCTCAGGACAGCATTATTTTGCAAGCATGTTCTCTACATATACCCCTACTGCTCAGTTTTATGATAATGAAATTTGCATGACTGTTTGGAAAAGAGCTGTTTTAGGTTTTGCTGTATTGACACTAAGCAGAAAATATCTAATTGAACAAGGAAACATAAGTAATAGGTAGAGAAAGATTTTAGATTTATTGGGGTTTCATGCCATCTTTTATCTGGCATTCTATGCAGCAGTCTCATTTTAAAAGTTTTTCATTCTTCATTGATGTATTTTAAGAGATACAAAAATATATAAATATTCTGAAAATGTTATCTGTTAAAGAAATACATGCTGTATTTCCTCTCAAAATAGAAAAGACTTCAAGTGTGACCCTGTTCTATCATCTGGCACCAAATGTATGTATTGATTAAAATATATACAACTTGCTGAGCAACTGCTATTTGCAATGGTGATGTATTCCAAAACAAAACCTGTTTCTGTTTAAGAGAAATAAGACAGTTTGCATCCTGATCTGCCCAGCTGCATTGTGTCACCTCATGCAGTGAAACACACTATGGAGCCCCAGATGACAGTCTACAGCTCACTGCTGATAAGATGTTACCAACTGGCACTTGGTTTTACATAAGCATTGGTAAAAAGATGCCAATAGCCATCAGTGATGAGTGAGCATGGACACGCTTAGAGTTTCTCCTTCTGATAGTAAATAAGTATTTCTTCAACATGTAACATTTTCAGAATGTTTATATCAGTAAAGAACAGCCAACTTACCATAAACAGATGATGATTGTCCTAACCTATAGGTACCCATCAGAAATATTCTGGGAGAGAGGGATATTTTATTTCGAGATGCTGATAGCTAAAAAATTTTTTGGAAAGATTGTGATTTTTTTAAAAATATTTGAGCTATAGTAGCTTAAGTTGACTAAATATAAACATTGCTCCTCCAACTCCTATTTCAAACTAGTTCTAAAAAATTTTCAAATTGGATATAGCATAGATATCATACACCTATGTAATGATCAATATGGTTTATCTCCAAAACTTGCCACCTCATATCTTTACTAAAGTCACATTTCATCTCTGTACATTAAAACAAACACTATAAAATTGCAGCCAGGGTCTGGAACAGATCACTTTCAAGTGGATTCGGGTCAAATGCAATTTTTTTTTTTTTAAAAACACAAATTTAAAAAATCCCTTTAATACATGCACATACATTTCTTTGCATTATTTTTACAACATAAGAAGTACACCGAGTCTCTTTCCTGGAAATGAACATTTAATATTAAAGATTAGTGTACACCTTTTCTTAAAAAGCAGGATTTTAGAGACTCCGTCGCAACCAAACAGAAGTGCCATACTTTGTTACATCAAAATATGAAAATACGAATTGGACAATGAAAGACATGCACCCTCCTAAGAGAGCTTCCCGTAAGTCTTCTGAAAATAAAGTCAGTCCCACTAATCAGTTTTAGAATCATGCAATATCACATTTACACTGTCAAACAGGAGTGATAAATTAAACATTGAATATAGAGAACTAATATAATCAGAATTTTACTCTGCCAAAAGATGCTGGGCGTCTCTAAACCAGCATAACAAAACAGATGCTGAAACACAGGCAGAGAGAAGGTTGCATTTTAAATAATGGGGGACTTTGGGCTATAGGAATTTAATAATTTTCATGTTACTTTCTAAACAGTAATTATATAACAGATCTTAGAATACCATTAGTTTTGGCTGACTGCAGGGTCAATAGTTTTTTGGAAGGATCTGAGTCTACTATTGACTTATAGTCCAGGCAAAATATGTGCCTCAAATCACGCATCAGCTTACATGCTTTCGTGGATCAGGGCCACAGTCATAAGGAACAGAGCTCTCTGTGTTGGAGACTTAACGCACCTCAGGCACAAAGACTTGGTGATGAATACTTGGAAACAGAGTTCACTGTTCATTCTCCACAGACATCTGTGTATAAAATATTACTAGCACAGCATTCTGAGGCCATTGCTGACATCAGACACTATAGATGACTGCATATCACCAAGTAGCTTGTAACAGGAGAGGATTTTGCAGAAGTAAACAGCAGCATGCACCTGTATACCTCAGATCTGAGATCAGGTCATTGGGCTCAACTTGAACCTGATCACTAATGAATAGACTATGTCTCACAAATAGCTTTCTGATAAATCCTCACACCAAGCTGAGTAAAGAATTTGTGATATCAGCCCAGCAGTCTACAATTTCTACCTCAAAAAGAGAAATGGTGACACATCAAACTTTCTATTACCCTATCTAAAACATCTTCTTGTTTACTATTGAATGAGTGAATGCAAGAAATGTCATTTCTGCCTCTGCTGAAACTGCAAGGTATTTTATCCTTTCATTCCGGGGGGGGGGGGGGGGTGTGATACAATGTCCACCTCTATAAGTACAGAAAAGCCCTAAACAATAGGAAAACATTAGAAATATCTCCTAAAAAACATGACATGTACAAAAGTTTGCAACCAATTGTAAATGAAGAGGAGAAAAGGACAAGACTCCAGAGTTTTGGAAATATCTGAACTAAACATAACTGAGATGAGCGAGAGTATTGGACCTACCTGCCAAAAGTTTAGTAACTCCAAGTCAGACTATAAATGATTATATACAAAGTTATTCTGTTGGCTGTTTCTGACAATGAACCAAATCCATGAGGATTATCAGAGTATCTCGACAAAGATTAGAAGACCAAAGACGACACCTACTTGTAGAGATCTGATAGAGAAGTGAACTGAGACAGGAGTTAATAACCCTAGTACTTGACCACATTCTACCCCCCCATTGCATATGTACATATTTTAGGTTTTCGTAATACCTCCGCCACTTTGGTCAAAACAGCAAAAAGTGAGTCAGTTCTGCATAATCTGTGCTGTTCAGTGGTATATTTATTTTAAATAATCACTCAGTAAAATCCTTGCTTCTCCGACCTCCTTATTCACAAGCAGCTTGAATTTTAGAAAGTTGTCTCAATTCAAATAGTTGGAACCCAAGGTTAGAAGTGGTGACCTGCAATGGCAGGAGTATTTGATAAACAAAACAAGTTAATATTAAAGTGATCTCCTTATTAGCTGCAGTTTTCAAAAAGCACAATCCAGAGTAACATTAAATTTTCCCACTTTGTTAATTAACAAGTTTAACTGAAAGCAAGAACATCCAATAAACTTCAGGTGCTGTAAACCCTGCCTTGTCAGTTTTAATGTCATCTTTTTAGTAATCCATTGCCAATATCAGAATCAAAATACACTTTTCTTCCAGTCCATGTAACTGTCACATTGAAGTCAAGGGCTAGGGGTGAAGAAAGAAAGGTGGAGAGGGGATTACACTCTTAGATAATATGATTATAGGCACTAGAGAAGACCCTAATAAAAACCATTAATAAATAGTCAGTCATACGCTATTAGATGACTGACCGCTTCTCTTCACCTAATCACCACTACCACACCAACTATCGGTCTCCTTATTCCAGTCTTTGTGCCTGAAATTCATTTCCTGACCCAGCCTGCTAAATTGCTTCTTGAAGACACTTACGTTGCAATGCTCATAAACCCTAGCTAAGCAAGCTGTAGGAGACAGTCTAGAGAAGGAGTCTGATAGTAATCAGGAGCTAATCAGTTTCAGAGCAGTAGCCAGGTTAGTCTAGGTCAGCCAAACAAACAAGGAGTTCTGTGGCACTTTTAAAGATTAACAAATTTATTTATCACATGAGCTTTCATGGGAGAAAATCCCACTTCAGACACTTTGGAGATAATCAGGAAACGATATATATATATATCCCTTTGCAGTAATACCTTCCCTCAGGTGCTCCTTAGGCAACACAGCTATGTGCTTTCACTTACAGAGTACTAAAACAATCTGGCTTTTCAAAACAAAAAAGTTTTTAAATCCTGCATGCATTTCTTCCAAGACAGCCATATGAATTAATTGCTACAATTCTTGACTGTCAGTTACACCAGCCCCAGTGTTTGTTACTATCTCTAGAGACATTCCTCATCTTAGTTCATAATTGATTCTTCAGGACCAGAATGCTGTCTAATGGTCTATGAAGCACCATGCGCATTCATGGCACTGCATAAAGATAAAGAAAATCATGTTAGCATTTGTCCAGCTCTCAGAAGTACTTTAGAAAGATGAGTTAATATCACCACCTTCATTTCACAGGTAGAGAAACTAAAGCACGGAAAGGGTGAATTGCTTCTCCATCAAGCGACTTCAATGTGTCAACGGCATAACTGGAAATAGAATCCAGGTCTCCTGAGTTTCAGGTGCACTACCCTGAAATCAGACTGCCCATTTAAAAGAAAAGGCTAATGGATAGCTTGTTCCACACAAGCAGTGCACCTTTATTAACATACAAGGGAGGGGAGAGAATGGATTTTTTTTTTTAAACTTAAAAATGGCCAGAAATTCTTTGTTTATTCACATTACAAGAGAAACACATTTAAGGAAAAAGAAAAACACAAAACCTGGCCCTACCAAATTTATGGCTGTGAAAAATAAGTTGTCACAGGCTATGAAATCTGGTCTTGCGTGGACTTTTACCCTATAATAAAATTCAGTGCAGTTAGTTATATGTACTGTTACAGATTCCAGATGCCATTAGCTTGTTTGTCCTGAACTTGACAGGATTTATTGATTGCCACTTTACAGCAGCAGCCACCACTCAAGGTTTTACTCACTGTTTGGTAGATACAGGTGATCTGTGGTGCCACGAAACTCCCTGTTTGTTTTGCTGAACTGGACTGACAAAGCAATCCCTTTGGAACTTGTGGTGATTTTGTATCAGTGATCTCAATTTGTAGTCTGTGACTTTAAAATTTAAAGTGAGTATTCAAAGTAAATAAAAACCCTAGATAATCATTACTGAAGTAGATACCTTGAAAGCATTTGGAAGCTGAATTCTACATGCCAATGGTGACTAACTTTTGTACAAGCTGCAATGTTTTGTTAAATCACATGTAGGCAAAATTCAGTGTCACTTAGTCTTGGAAAGGCATCGAAGCAGAAGAGGACTGTGGATTGCATGTTGCTGGGAAATGAAAAGGTAGAAACCAAAAAAACTAATTTCATCTCTAAGACAGAACTCTGAGACCCATCAATTAGCTACAATGGAACTTAGGAATGCAAATGCAAGTGCTAATATACACTGTTGGAAAAAACTTGCTCACCCAAAGTTGCATGAACTCATTAAACAGAAAGTACAAAATGCTGGCTGCTTACCAAGTGCAAATAACCTATGCCAGGACTACCTTCCAAAAGGTTTTTGGTACACATTTTGAGATACTAAAAACAACAAAAGTTCTTTAGCACCTTAAAGGCTAACCAATTTTTTGGGGCATAAACTTTTGTGGGCTGCAACCAGGGTCATCCCTTGGGGGGAGTAGGACCCTGGGCCAATTGGCCTAGGCGGAGGCGGGGCCGGGGCCCCAGCCCCATGCTGCAAGGGAGCATGGCGGACCCACCGGCCCACTTCGCTCCCCCCCCCGGGGACCGGCCCCGGAGACCAGGACCGCTGGTGGGGGAAACCAGCTCTAGCCCCTGCCCCAGCCTGGGAGGCCGAGGCCACCGGCGGGGGGAGCCGGCCGCATGCAGCCGTGTGGGGCAGGCCACCCCAGAGGCCAGGCCCCACAAACATGCTCCACCCAAGGGCCTGTCTGCTCCGCCCTGGAGGCGGGGAGGGCCAGCCCAGGGGCCACGCATAGCGCTCCCTGCCTTCCCCAGCTAGCTGCCGAAGGCAGCCGGGAGCAGGAGGAAGCGTGGCCATGGGAGTGGGAGGTGGGGGCTCTGGCACGCTGGGGCCCACATAACTGCAGGGCCCAGGGCAATTGCCCCGTTTGGGCACCCCCCCAGGACGGCCCTGGCTGCAACCCCATTCATGCATTTGACAAAGTGGGATGCAGCCCACAAAAGCTTATGCCCAAAGAAATTGGTTGGTCTTTAGGGTGCCACAGGACTTTCATTTTTGCTATATACAGACCAACACGGCTACCCTTCTGGAACTTATTTTGAGGTACTGAAGTCTCTAACTCAGGTGAGTCTTCTGCAATTATTTCTGATGAGCAAGACAACTATGTACTCCATCTTCGGATTGATTTTATTTCAGACAACGCCAAAAATGGTACAGGCAGGAAAGTCAACAGTGCTCACTGCCTGCATTTACTTCAATGCCGTTAACTACACTACAGTTTGTCAAGTAACCGTTAAAAGTTTCAAAACGCCGTGTGGACTTGGACAAAAAGTCTCTGTTTTCATAGGCACCACTGTAACTTCATTACCAACGCTTTCAGATCTGCCCTCCAAGGTCTAATGTCAAACGCTCTCCATATTACATTGATTGGACATACAATTTCCTCCTGTCAGCAAGATGTGGAGAGGTGTGTTTGGTATAGCTGATAAGCTAGTCAGCTACATTGAAAAGATCTTTAAAGACTGTCCCAGTTGCAAACTTTGATACAGGCAGAACATTGCAAATGCAACTGAAATAACTAGAATCACGGTGGGGAAGGGGGAAGAAGAGGTAGAAATTGTGTTTTTTCCCAGAGCCAGTAATAACTCATTGGAATTCATGGTTCTGAGCTGTATAATACCATTCAGCTCCCCTGAAGTATTATTCCATGCTCATCTCTGGACACCTGACACTGACAAAAATGCAGGTTTTTACATATCTTCCAACCTTTCTAAATGATGCTCAGCCAAATGAGGACATGCAGTTCACTGCCAAGACTGCCTCAGGACATAACGGAAGTAATGTTTGGGGCTTGCATGCAGTCAGACAGAAGTATCACTGATCACTGAGGTCGAATTCCAAAGGGGTAGCCGTGTTAGGGGATTTTCTCCCATGAAAGCTCATGCGATAAATAAATCTGTTAGTCTTTAAAAGTGCCACAGGACTCTGTTGTCTTAACACAGATCATTCCTCAGCTGCTGCCTCTCATTTGGTCATTGGGAAATTAATGTCTTCAAATTATCTAGTGAGGAAGAAAAAGCAGGAGGAAACTAGCTTGTGGTCCTTTTGCACAGAAGTTAACAAAAAACGCTCCCACAACTGTCTGTTCAGAGCAAAAGCAGCTATTTGTGCTCCACATGGCAAACTTGGTTCTTATTAAGTTCTTGCTTCTTGACAGCAGCTGTGATCTTAACATGAGCTAAGCTTGGCAATCTCAATTACAAAAAGGGCATACTTAGAAAATGCACTTGAACTGTATCCCAAGCTGAACTTCAGTGCTGCAAATTTTTTTTTTTTTTAATTTATGCTGAAATGTTTTACTTCCAAAGTACAAAACAAGTAACATGGACCAAATAAAACGGGAAAGGTGCAAAAAACAGCACATAGATACAGTCATTTAGGCTGTGTCGCTATTTCTACTGACAAAATCTTCTAATGGCAAACCTGCAGTGCTGGGCTGATGTAAAGTAATTATCGTTAAGAACATAAGAATGGCCATACTGAGCCAGACCAATGGTCCATCTAGCCCAGTTACCTGTCCTCCAACTGTGGCCAGTGCCAAATGCTTCAGGGGAAGAGACAGAATAGGTCAATTTATCGAGACATCTATCCCCTCATCCAGTTCCAACTTGTAGCAGACCACAAAGAGCTCTAGAATTATTAACTCAAATCATGATACACCAATTAGCTTAAATATTTGGTTTAATTTAATTCTTCTAATACTGTCACTTGTTTCGCCCAATGTACAAATGGGGCCATAAGGAGAATTATGGAAGGGTTATGCACTGTCATATTTACAGTAAACAGATATGAAGCTCTCTGGTCTCAATTCAGCAAAGCAATTAAGCATGTGCTAGAACATTAAGCACGTGCTTTTATGTTTTGATGAACTGGAGCCTATATTTCAATTTCATATGATTTATCCAGTGCAGTTGAGTGACCTACAGGTGGAGTGTTTCAAAAGAATCTCAAAGTTTTACAAGCACAAGTCTCAGTGATTTCCAATACCCTAATAGACAATGAGATATGATGAATGTTAGCTGACTCAAGACTCAATCCAGATAAAACTGAGTTAAAACAAATAGTAGAGGGGATGCCATCAGAAGAAATGGCAGACATACCAGTGTCTCCTTTACGGGAATATCTGCCTTTTACTACTCAGATTAACAATTTGGGAGTCTTTTGGATCCAAAGTTGTTTCTGTAATTTAAGTAGCAGTGGCTGCCTAGAGTGCTTTTATTAATTTCTTTTCTTTCACCCTTCACAGATGAATCCAGAAACAGATTCTTTTTCTTTTGTTTAAGTTCTGCCTGGTCTGCATTTTTCTTTCACAGGCTGTATTCAAGCATCTGATGAAGTGGGATTTTCTCTGACAAAAGCTCATGTGATAAATAAATGTGTTAATCTTTAATAGTGCCACCTGACTCCTTGTTTGTTTTGAATAATACTAAATCTCAAAATTAAGAACAATATCTCTGATTAAGAAATGTCTTACATTTGAGAGTAAAAAAATGGGGTGTTACGCTTCTGCATCAGTCTTCATCAAGTGAGGCTAACAATTATGGCACAGTAGTTAATTTTACTAGACTCAAAGATAGGTACAATAAAGACAGGTGGAAAAATGAGGCATGTTTTCAATTTGTCTTTAAATATACTTACAACATCTGTTCTCTTTGATAGATAGCTTTAAAATTTAACTCTGGAAAATGTACAAGGAAAAGATTTAATACCATTCAAAGAGGTTAGCATTTTTATGGATATGCTGTATTATTTACTTTTGGTTTTGGAAGTGGAATCATTTCAAGATAATTGCTTGAAATGTATTCTCTAGATTATGATTCTGTGAGCTCCATCATTCTCAGAAGGCTATGTGAAATAAAGATGTTGCCCACTTTTAGGCATTCATTATATTTTAGATCATGTCTTTATTCTCGGCTTCTTTCAGAAATTTGTTTGATGACGGATTTTCCAGCTCTTCATGTAAATGTTTGAAAATAGACAAATTGGTGGTTTTTTACTTTAGTTAAAAGTCACTTCCTGTTGTCTCTATTAATCTTCAAGTTCTTGTATTGACTCTGCCTCATTTTAATTTTATCTATACTTTCAGTATATTGAGTACACATGCACCCTTGTTCATGTATCTGCTTTTTCATTCCTCAGTCACAGTGGAGAAGTCTAATTACATTTTCCTCTTAGGATGCATTTTCTTTTTCCTTTTGTTTTAATTGGTTGCTTTGGTGTTTTTTTAAACTTACATTGTTTGCTTTTAGTTTGAATAATTCTTTTGGTTGAAGTTGACTTGAGACCTTTTTCCAGAAGCCTCAACAAGAGTTTTTCAAAATATTTATATCTGTCCACCCTCATGATAATCTTCTGATCTGTCAACACTCTTAGCCCCCAATATCCTCTTCGTTTACACATCTCATCCTCAAGATCTCACTTGGTGTCCACTGTTCACTGCCAGGATTCTTTTGGAGTTCAATATTGTTCACTAAAATCTGATCTGAACTAACATTTTTCAGATGTCTCCAACCATTGCAACCACAACATCGTAACAATGGTGGGAGCACCTCCGAAGCTTTTGCTTTTTTGCCACTACTTTTTCCCTCAACTTATCTGAAAAAGACAACAAAGTAAAGAACCCATTACAATCGACATATTATCTGAACAGTATTTGCCCATCAGCCATGGTGTTGACTGTTATACTAGCACTTCATCATTGCTCCCGCTTGTGGAGCTTTGCTGGTGGGATTGCGGCAGTGGGAGATTAGATTACAATAGCACTTTTCAGGAATACACAACCTAACCGTCTGGAGAAGTTGCTAAGAAATGAGTGCACTGCCTCGATAGAAACTTGCGATTGGTGAAAAGTGCTTTTGTTATCTAACCTCCCACTGTTGCACTACCAGCAGCATAGCTCCAATAGTGTCTAGAAAGTAGAGACTGGTTAATTTCCTGGATCCCAGGTTTTTTGGAAGTGACAGTAGCAAGGAATGAGACAGAAGAGGGGAAACATCTGTGCTACAGAGGAGATGGATTGTCATTCCTGCCTGTAACAAGACCCAACAAGATTTGCTGCCAACCTTTTCAAGTAGCTGTCTCTCACGGACAGCCTCTTCAGTTCACAGAGCAACAGGGAGGATTGCAGGCATCTGCATCAGAGATGAGACAGCAAAAATTCTTGGAAGAGAGCCCAAGATGCCTCCATTCGGAAAATAAGTATGTGGAAAAATGATTTGTCAGTGTGGAGCTGGGGCCCCAAGTAATCAAAAAAGTTGCTAAGGAGATGTATGGGGGTGAGAGAAAGAGAAGAGGACTCATTTTGAAAAAGGGAAGGAACAGTTTCTGGAGTGGGTCTAGCCCTTTTATATTGGATGGGATCTAGGGTGTTTATTACAATTTACTGAGGATAGATATACTGCTCATCCTGTAAATAGTAGGCTATTTGCCAGTCCCTCCTCAACTATATTTTCTTATCTACAGTATCCATAATATTTTCCTTTATCACAAAAGAGGTCTCTTCTAGACATTTGATTTCCAGCTTACTTCATCTGTGTCCATAAATACCACCCAGATGTATTCTGCCTGACTTCTGTGAATGTCTGCATTTTCTATTTTCATGCTGTCAGGCAAATTTTCCCAGACCTCATTAACTGAGTGTAACCTTTGGGTGGGCTAAAATTCATTTAATTGCCCTTCTCCAGTGCCTCACAGAAATCAATCCCAATCCCTATGGAGAAAGCAGTTGGAGACCCAGGACCCAGTCTGTATGGAACTCACAGCAAAGATTGCTCAGAGTTATCCTCCCACATTACAGTACTGCTAAAAACAAACATAACAATAAACTTTGTTAACTACTAACTAAATAAACCTTATCCTAAGAAAACAAAATACAATTAACCAAGAACAATTCCTGCAGAAACCCTGCACGAAAGATACCCAAGAGTCTCATAGTCCAGGTGGAGTTCACCCAACTCTCAGCTATAGTCTGTGTTCGAATGTAGAGGCTTGAGTGGCAAGAAATAGCTGTCCCCCTCTTCTTTCTTTGCAGGAATCTTCTGTAGCATTCCATGCAGGCTTTTCCTTCTCCTGTGCAACCAGCCCTCAGTCCCACATGCATGTCTGCAAAGTCTGTTGCAGATGACTCCATTAGAGGGAGAAAACATCTTGTTCACTCCAGGCTCAGCTTCTCTTGAAAACTGAGCACATAGACTCTGCTCATAGAAGCTCTAGCCCCTCCTCTGCACAGACTGCTGCTCTCATATGATCTGACTGACCACACCAGAACACACCAGCAGGGAACCCTGTGGAGCATGCTCAAAAATGCTACCATTCCCTGCCTCTAGAAGTTTCTAACGGTGGGTAGCTAATCAGCCCAGTAACAGTAACCCACCCTTAGCAGGTCTCTCAAAGAGATAGCCCTTTCTAGGCATATGGGTTACATGAGCACTATTGAATTAGAAATATACTCTTAAAAAAAGTAGATTTTAGGATAAATAGTAACTTGTTTCCTTAACTGTACAGCCACCAAGACAGAATTACTTGAGATTCACAAAAAAAAAAAAAAAAAAAAAAAAAAAGTATTTTGTTCTCACACATTTTTTTTCCAGGGAATGAGTGATTACAAAGAATGAGGATTCTTTCTTCCCCATCCCCTATCTGGCATCAAAATGATTGCTTATTATATTTCCTGGGGCTTCAAGGGGAAGGGAAGGTGAGGTGAGTCAGCAAGGGGTGTAAACTGCTGATTTAGAGCAGGGTGGGAAAAGTGAATATCAAACACAAATCCTTTATAATCAGAGAAACATGAATTTAGGTATCATAGGACCTGAAATCCATCACAGAAGACAACAGGAGGTTGGCCACTGACTTCAAAAGAGGGCATATTTTTCCATTTATTTATTTTTTACAGGATTAAAGAAAGATTTTGAAAAAAATCACGAATCTTTTAACTACATCATGTGTGTAATATACTGTATATTCTCATTTAAAATATTTTCTTACCTGGAGTAAAGGGGCAATATGATAGTGAGCTATAAAATCATGATTGGTGTGAAGAAAGTAAATACCACAGAAACTAGAGGTCACCAAATGAAAATAATAGGAACGGAATTATTTCTTACACATTAGTCAACCTGTGAAACTCCTTGCCAGAGGATAGTTTGAAGGCCATGACTATAAAGGTGTTCAAAAAAAACCCTCCACAAAACAACAAAGGAAGTGACAAAACACTGACTAAAGTTCATGGAAGACAGGTACAACAGTGGCTATTAGCCAGGATAGGCAGGGATTGCCATTTGCCTGTTCTGTTCATTCCCTCTGAAGCACCTGGCATTGGCAGTTGTCAGAAGATAGGATACTGAATTAGATGGACCATTGGGCTGACCCACTATAGTTATTATGTTCTCACTTCTTTCACTGAGCTCATATTCTTCCTTTCCAACTTCTCCTACACCTGGGAAAGGTCATTCCTGGACTCAAAGTTACAGGAACCACATAGGAACAAGTTTACAACATACAAATCGGGGTAGCTATCTACACCTAGCTAGAGATTACATGCATCATTAAAACTGCTCATCATTTCCACAGCAAAACAAAAAGGACCCTATTCCTAATATGGAAATAATTCACACAGTAGGAGAAAAACTGAGTTTCTGTTCAGATTCCTTGTAGTTCTTATGTCAGAGACAGGATGGAGTTCTCCCTTATGTAAAAAGTTAGGATTCCAATTCCATTCCACAGAGCAATATCATGTGACCATCCACTGCCATTGTTCTAGGAAGACTTGGCCAGTTCTCTCTGACTGATGAAGAGCACAGTTCCTGTAGAAACCATGCTGCCAGGGACTTCCAACTGCAGCTACCACATGCAATGCCATAGCACAAGTCAGTAGTCCCCTGTAGGTGTGTGAAGAGAATCCCTATGGGGAAAAGGGATATTCTACCTAGAAAGAAAAGTCATGCTCTCCGGGGGTGCAGCCCGCAGAGTATGAATCCTTAAATCAGAACCTATATTCACCTCTCTGGCAGACCAGACTGTCAACTGAAGTGTTCAGCACCATCCTGCAAGATAGTTTCTTGAAGTGAATAAATGAAATTTCACTCATTGGACTTGGAGAGTTGCTACAGTTTAGGGACTAGCAGAAACATGAACAATTTTTAATTGGAATGGGTAAATGAAATACAGCCCAGAAAGATTGTTTTACTCACAAAAAGGGCTGAGAAAAAGACTTCCCACTTCTATCATCTATTCCTCTTCAGTGATTCATTCTAACCAAGCTATCCTGCCTCCTGGCTGGTCTAACGTCTTTTTTCCTCCTATACACCTCTCTCATTCAAGAACCTACAACACATATAGAAGTAGTAAGTGAAAATTTTTAGTAAAAGTTTCCAAGACAACTATTCACCAGACTAAACCAAATCAAACACATACTTGTCACTTAAAAGCTCAAGTTAGACTTTAAATGAAGCATCCTAGTAGACAAGTTCAGCATCCACTAAACTCCCAAAGTATTCCTTTATTCTTACATAAAATATCATTAGTTTCAAAAGCTGAAAATAAAGTTACATCAGCAAATAGATTCCAGATACCCTACACGTTTCCTGTTACCTCTTCAAGATTTCAAAAAAGCAAATATTGTAAGTGAACTATTGCACATCATTCTCATACACTGAACACACTACTTCTCCCCCCTTCACTACTTGAATACCTATAAACATGACAGCCACCTTGATCTCTTATTTTGATATTTAACTCATAATTTCTTAACCAAATGTCCCAGTCTTTTCTGTGCCGGCCAAATTTGTGGCTATATGTTAGAGAGAATTATGGTTTTGGATAAATGAATGTCTTTGTCCTAATAAGTGCATACTTCATTATCCGCTATGCTTTACTCTGAACCAGAGGCGTTGTTGCCGTCGGGCTGGCAGGGCGTCGGCCCCGGGGAGAATAGCCTGAGCCCCGGATCTATTTTCCCCAGCAGGCAGAGGTTAAAGTAAGGGGGAACAGTTCCGGGGCTCCCAATTTTTAGGGGCCAGTGTTCCGGGGCCCCTAAAAATAGAAAACTCAGGCGGAACGCTGCGTTCCGCCCAGGGGCCCCAGCAAAGCCGCAGACTACTGCTGCGGCCAGGCTGGGGAGATTCAAATCTCCCGCCCTGAGCATGCTCAGACAGAGCACGCTCAGGGTGGGAGCGGCCTGGCCCAGAAGCGGCTCTGCCGGCCGTCCCTGCAAGCCTCCAGCCAGGTGAGGGGGGCTGGGAGGAGGCGGCGGGCAGTGGGGCCAGGAAAGGAGCAGAGGAGCCGGGAAAGGAGCAGGGGGCAGAGGAGCTGGGAAAGGAGCAGGGGGCAGAGGGACAGAGGAGCCGGGAAAGGGGCCCCAGGCCTGATCTGGCCACGCTACCTGCCTGTGATAGCAGTGGCAGAGGGGCAGGATAAGGCCCGAGGGGCTGGCGTGCAGCGGCAGAATCAGGCCCGAGGGGCCGGCGTGCAGCGGCAGAATCAGGCCCGAGGGGCCGGCGTGC
>ML685830.1:10433373-10446963 GCA_007922175.1 Pelusios castaneus
AGGGGCCGGCGTGCAGCGGCAGAATCAGGCCCGAGGGGCCGGCGTGCGGCAGTGGTGGCGGAAGCAGAGCGTGGCAGCCGGCAGCATGGCCTGATCCGGCTCCTCTGCTGGCTGTCCTGCTCCGCCCCCGCAGGCCAATCCCGGGCCTTTGTATCAGGGGTTAAGGTAAGGGGGGGAACGCGGAGACTGGAGGGTGGGAATGGAGGGGTCCAGACTCGTGAGTCGGTCGAGCAAAGGGTCAGGATGGGGGGGCTGGGGAGGGTTGGATGGAGTTAGAGGCCTGGGGAGAGGAGAAGGGGGCATGGGGACAAGGAGATTTGGTGGGGGCTGGGTAGTGGTGGGGGGACTGGGGGTGCGGCCTAGCTGAGCGGCAGTAGCTACCAGGGAGTGGGCTGGGGGGCCACAGCCCTGGATCTTTTTTCTATCCAGCAACGCCCCTGCTCTGACCTTTAACTTCTCCTAGTCTCTTGTCTATAAACGTAACGCCTAGGTGAACCTTAGCTTCTTGTTAAATAATGGATTGTGTCGCCTTTATGCTTTAAACGCTTGACTCTAGGGGAAATCTCCCAAAAAGGATGGCTAGTAATCTATATTGTTCAGATATTTTCTGTAATTAATGAGATAAGTGAAAGATCCTTTTAGGATATCAGTAATTACACTAAGGATTGCATTATTGATATATGAATCATAAAAGATAATAGGGGGTGGTATAACAGATCTCTTTAGTTTATCAAATATGTAAACTTGATAACATGAAAAGAGAAGTCCACTGTTAATCCATTCTTTTTGTCTATTATAGCTCTATGTTGTAATGGAGAAAATATGTAATTAATGAGAGATATTCAGCAATGCTCTGAGAAATTTAGTAACTGGCAAAATGGAGGAGGAACATATGATATAGTGGATGTGTTCTAAAAACCATATCAGAATGTTCATGTATGGATTAATATCTAAATATTAAAAGCTAATTGTAGTCATAATTTATCCCTTTAGTGATAAATTAGTTACAAATATTGGTTTATTGAGTCAAAATAAGAAAGCAAAAAGAATTTCTCATTATTTCAATAATATATAAAAAGGTTATTTTTAGGGAATTATTCAAAAGTGAATTCAGGTAGGCAGCCTCACTCTTGGTATCTATGTTCCCTTCTCTTTATAGTGCTGTATTAAGTAGTGTTTGTCTTACTGGAATAGCTATCTCATTTGACATTTTATTTAACATCACGGCTTATATCAACAAGTCACTACCTTTAAAGGACTTACAAAAATTTGTCTTTTCTTACCCAGTCTCTTATGTTACATTTGTTAAAGGAAAAAGATCCAGAAATCTGCAAGATTCATACGAGTAATACAATACACTAATTTTCACGTCTCATGGACGTGCATTCCTTCATTTACAGAAAATTCCTTCATTTACAGCAACTATTTTGATTCCAAGAAACAATACCTGAAAAAGACAGTAGCATAGAACAAGCTTTAGGAATCTAGTGATTGCTACAGTAAATCAATCTAGCGAGCCATCTAGTCCAATCCCAGACAGCAGCCAGAATCAGATATTATTTCAAAAGAAGATGCAAGAAATCCTATAATGGATAATCAAATACCTTCCTACCCATAGGCAAAATATCTCCCCAACCCCTCAGTTATTGGTTAGCTTAAGCTGTGAAGCAGGGAAGAAGAATACTATATTAAAAAAACATTTTCTTCTGCTGGCACTGGGCCAGCCTCACAGGGTACTGCCTCTGCTCCCCACCCACTCAAATGGGCCACAGAGTACAAGGCCAAGTCAAATCAAGCCACAAGAAGCCAGTTAGTGATGTAGCTATATACTCAGATTATATAGTGGGACATGATGAGGTGAAAATTACACTTGCTTCTGAATCACAGCCATGTGCCCCCTACCATGATTGCATATAAAAACTTTTACAGCTGTCTTCTTGCTTTTCTTGCACATACAGCACACCACATTTCTTATTCTGGCTGTTGAGGGTAGTATTTCCCTGCATTGTCCTATGCAGGTCTTGCTGCTGACTTCTTGCTAAATATCTCCAGCTGGCATGTAATCAACTCCCAGGTCTGCTGTCCAGCTAACTTGGCTGTTGCTTGAGTCTTTGGCCCTGGATTTGCCTTGTCTTAAGTGCTCCACTATGGTGGGCTTGCTAATTAATGCTGGCCTTGACCTAAGACAGTTTTTCCTCTTTCCTTATATAAGCTGGGGGAAGCTGTAGTGGCACTAACCAATCTGCAGTTGGGGGCCTAGCTCCGGTCATTCTTTGCCCCCGGCTTGAGGAGCCATACTTCTGGCTGCACTTCCCACACCTCGTCAGTTTTAGGGTAATTGGACCTGGGAGAGGGGCACAGGTCAGGTACACTTAGAATCATAGGGATGGAAGGGACCTCTTGAGGTCATCTAGTCCAACCCCCTGCTAAAAGCAGGACCACTCCCACTAAATCCCAGCCAGGATTTTGTCTAACCGAACCGTAAATATCTCCGAAGACAGAGATTCCACCACCTCCATAGGTAACCCATTCCAATGCTTCACCACCCTCCTAGTGAGAAAGTTTTTCCTAATATCCAACCTCGACCTCCCCAGCTGTAATCTGAAACCATTGCTCCTTGTTCTGTCCTCTGTTACCATCGAGAACAGCCTAGCTCCCCCCTCTTTGGAGCACCCCTTCAAGTAGTTGAAGGTTGCTATCAAATCCCCTCTCAGTCTTCTCTTCTGCGGACTAAATAAGCCTAGTTCCTTCAGTCTCTCCTCGTAAGTCATGTGCCCCAGCCCCCTAATCATTTTCGTTGCCCTCCGCTGGACTCTTTCTAATTTGTCACATCCTTTCTGTAGTGGGGAGCCCAAAACCAGACACAGTATTCCAGGTGTGGCCTCACCAGTGCCGAATACAGGGGAATAATCACATCCCTCAATCTGCTGGCAACACTTCTACTGATGCAGCCTAATATGCCATTGGCCTTTTTGGCAACAAGGGCACACTGTTGACTCATATTCATCTTCCTGTCCACCATAACCCTCAGGTCCTTTTCTACAGTGTTGCTACTTAGCCAATCGGTCCCCAGCCTATAGCAGTGCATGGGATTTTTCTGTCCTAAGTGCAGGACTTTGCACTTGTCCTTGTTGAACCTCATGAGGTTTCTTTTGGCCCAGTTTTCCAATTTGTCTAAGTTTCCCTGAAACCTGTCCCTGCCTTCCAGAGTGTCTACCATTCCCCCCAGCTTGGTGTCATCCGTGAACTTACTAAGCGGGCAATCTATCCAATCATCAAGATCATTAATTAAGATGTTGAATAGAACCGGCCCCAGGACTGACCCCTGGGGCACTCCACTCGTTACTGGTTGCCAACTAGACATCGAGCCATTGATTCTACCCGCTGAGCCCGTTGATCTAGCCAGTTTTCTATCCACCTTACAGTCCACTCATCCAACCCATACTTCCTTAACTTGCCAACAAGAATGCTGTGGGAAACTGTCAAAAGCCTTGCTAAGGTCAAAGTATACCATGTCGACGGCTCTTCCCGCATCCACAAATGCAGTCATCTTATCATAGAAGGCAATCAGGTTGGTCAGGCATGATTTGCCCTTGGTGAATCCATGCTGACTGTTCCTAATAACTCTATTTTCCTCCAAGTGTTTCAGGATGGATTCTTCAAGCACCCTGCTCCATGATTTTTCCAGGGATTGAAGTGAGGCTGACGGGTCTGTAGTTCCCCAGATCCTCCTTTTTCCCTTTCTTCAAGATAGGTACTATATTTGCCTTTTTCCAGTCCTCCAGGACCTCCCCCATTCGCCACAAGTTTTCAAAGATAATGGCCAGCAGTTCCCAGTCAGGTCTCCAACTTTAATCTGTCTCTAGGCAGGGATCTCTGTTCCACTGTCTTCTGATTGAGGGTTTTAAGGTAGTGCCGCTCCCTGCCTCAAAGCAGGATATCCCCAGAAAGCTAGCTTGCCTAAAGGCCAGCACCCATCTTGTGCTTTTTCTCTCTAAGGGCCATGAAGTGTAATGCCAGGAGTTACCACACAGTTCTTTTTAAGCATGCAGCTTTATTCTTAATTTAATAGTGTTAAAAGAAAATAAACAAGGAACTGATGTAAACACACACTATGAGTCACCCATAAGCCTATGTCTTTCCAACTCTTCCTACAAGGTCATGGCTCCACTAGACAGAAGGTCCTGCCCACTTGCTGGAGGAAAAAAGTCACAAAAGTCAATTTAAGCTCATCCCATTATACCAAAAGCCATTTCCTTGTTTTCTTCTCTCTGGCCAATCCATTTGAACCAGTATATGTAAACCCATCCAGAGGTGAGCAACAAAATGTTTTAAGGTCTAGAAAAACTATGAGGGAAGAGAAAGAGTTGGGTTTATTTTGTCTGGAAAAGAGAAGATGGAGAGGGGACATGACAGCTTTTAAGTTGTTACAAGGATGAAGAGAAAAAAAATAAGAAAAACATTGTTTTTGTTAACCTGTGAGATTAAGAACATTAGGGTTGTTAAGCATTAGAATAAATTGCCTAGGGAGACCGGAATTTCTGTTATTGGAGGTTTTTAAGAGCAAGTTAGATAATCCCCTGTCCAGAATGGCCTAGGTACTACTTAGCCTTGCCTTGGAGCGCAGCGGACTGGAGTAGAAAATCTCTCAAGGTCCCTTCCAGCCCTATGACTGTATGACAGGGGTATCCAACCTTTTAGTGCAAGAGGCCACATTATAATTTTTTTCCTCACCCCGAGCCAGGTAAGCAAGTTTTGGATGGGGGCGTTGCTGCTGTGCTCAACTGATTGGCACAAGATTGTGGTGGGGGAGAGACTGGTGCCAGCTTTTATTTTTGTTGGTGGGTGCTGGCAGGGTGGGGAGAGGGCATGTTGATCTTCATTGTATCTGTTGAAGTAACTGCCACTAAGATAACTGCGTCTTATTTTCTGGTGGCCCGACTTAGTGAAATAAATGTTTTGTTACTGCCACAGAATCTGTGAGCAGTAATGGGAACCCAGCAACAAGGAAAGCCTGCAGGACCCTGGACCTAGAGTATACATAGCCTTTGCCTTCAGGCTCATAGTATACAAGGCACATCCCCAGACATCTTTGGTATACCAAAGCATTCAGAGTGGCACCCTGCAGTGAGTAGTTACTATATACATAATGCATTGAAGGACCTGGCTATAGATGTCTGGCTGAGTTCCACAAATGGAAGCTCTAAATACCTTATCTGGGGTAGGAGGTTGACTGATTGGATATTTTCTCCTCTATTATTCATTCATTTGCTGTATAGATACATCTGGAAACCAAAGAGCTCCTCTTGTTTGAGGACACCACAAACACTTCTGAAGTATAAATATGGTAAAAAGCCAGATTCCTTCCAAGCACTAAGAATTCCATCTGTTTATTTTCTGCTCTCCTTGTTCATTACATAAAAAGAGATCAAGTTAGTCATTCTGGATTCTGAGGAATAAATAACATCTATCTCTCTGTTGCTTCAGCTGCTGAAACCTCCATCACAAATTTTTCTCAATCCAATTTCTCAATTTTTTCTGAAACTCAATTTCCTACTTTATATTCAGTTTCTTCTACAATGAATTATCTTAGGAAGCAAATCATGTGTTCGTGATTTATCTCAAAAATTATTTGACAATTAGCAATACTATAAACACTTGCTATCAAGATTTTTCTCAAAGTTGTATTCCTTTTGCCCCAAAAGGAACATGTAAAGTAGACAGCAACAACTTTGCCGACTCTTTTGGAACACAGAGCAACAATGTAATTAAAAAGCAATTTTAATTTAGGACATTTCCACCAATTGCATCAGAAACAAATCCTTTGTATCCCAAACTGTTGCAATCTAATTTTCCACTGGACATAGGCAAGGCAGTAAAGAGCTGGCATTAGACAAAAAGGAATTTTTTTTAGTATTATTTTCCAACATGACATGCATTTGAGCACAAGTTTCAATGAAAGTAAGGTTTCTAAATGCTTTCATTACTTTTGAAAGCAGATTAGACTCTTAAGTATTTTAGATTTGAGGTAAAAGTTTCAAAAACACCTCCCCCATCCAAAATATTCCTATTGCTTTCTTTATTTCACATCAAAAAGCAGAAAGGGAAGAAGTACAATATAAATAAGCTTATTCCCCAGACAGCCAAACAATTTTCCAAAGGGCAACATTTTTAATCACAGAAAATGAATTTTGTATTAGAGAGATGAACAAGATTAAGCCAATTTAAAAAAACCTACTATTTTATTTAGCAGAAGTAATATGACCTGATGCAATGAAATGTAATCATCGTATTTATCTTTTACCCTCACACTAAGTTGTTTTTTTTTTTCCCCCCAATATAAGTTTTCTCCACTCTGGCATCTGATGAAGTGTGACTTCTCCCAGGAATGCTCATGAGAAAAATAAATTTGTTTGTTTCTAAAAGTGCCCAAGACTTCTTTTTTGTTTTACTTATTTTGAGCAAAAGTAACATTTACATGACCTGGTCTAATCCCCAACTACGAGGTTGTCTGTTATTAGCTATTGCCTGCAGCCTGAGCAAGAGCTAGCATCCAGGCATGAGGCCTGCGGGCATCACAAAAACATTTCTACTGTTTTTGAATATTCAGGAGACTTTTCTTTGACTTGTCAGTTTCAGAAGAGTTTATGAAGACACTTTTAAATCCAGATCTATGACAAAATGTAAAGGATATTCAGGGCGCTAACTTAAGTAAGGAATTTGAAGGGGTGCATCATAAAGGCTCAGCCCCTCCCTGCCGAGGCCAGTTAGGGGAGGAGATGTGCAGGGAAGGCTGCCAAGTCCAAGCCAGTGCTGAGCTGTGGGACCACAGCAGGAGAGGTAGGGTAAACAGGAGGGGGGACAGGGTGCAGAACCAAGTGTTTTCCTGAAAAGTGAGGGGTGCAATTTTTAGGGCCTTCAGCATGTACAGCATCCCATTTTTTTCTGAGAGGGCCCTACCTTTCAGAAGGGGGAAAGAGGGCTGTGATTGTTTGGCAAAAATCCATGTGGGACTGCATTTAAAAAGTTTGAAAACCACTGATCTCGGAGTTACCTATGGGGATCTATATGTAACATACTCTGTATTAGAGTCTGGTTACAGATAGGAAATCTGTAAGACAACATTTCTAGATTTGGAATTCTCGAAGTTTTCACCAGAATAGAGTCTTCTGTTCACAGATGCCATACACCAATTACTGTTCATCCAAATGTAGAAAATTTCATATCCAGTAAACTTAGATAAATTCTAGCAAAATTGATTCATAATTATTTATGTTTAAGTAAAAGATAGAAATATAGGACTGCAAGGGACTTCAGGAGGTCATCGAGTCCAGCTCCCCTGCACTAAGGCAGAACTAAATAAAGCTTAGACCATCCCTGACAAGTGTTCCTCTAACCTCTTCTTAAAACTCTGCAATGATGGGGATTCCACAACCTCCCTCAGAAACCTATTCCAAAGCCAACTACCCTTAGAGATATTAGCCAGTTTTTTCAAGCAAACCTAAATCTCCCTCGCTGGAAATGAAGCCTGATACTTAGAATCACAGAATAATAGGGATGGAAGGGACCTCACGAGGTCATCTAGTCCAATGCCCCTGCTAAAAAGCAGGACCACTTCCACTAAAATCACCCCAGCCAGGGTTTGTCTAACCGGGCCCTACAAATCTCCAAAGATGGAGATTCTACCACCTCCCTAGGCAGCCCATTCCAATGCTTCACCACCCTCCTAGTGAGAAAGTTTTTCCTAATGTCCAACCTTGACCTCCCCAGCTGTAATTTGAAACCATTGCTCCTTGTTCTGTCCTCTGTTACCATCGAGAACAGCCTACCACCCTGCCCTTTGGAGCACCCCTTCAAGTAGTTGAAGGTTGCTTTCAAATCTCCCCTCAGTCTTCTCTTCTGTAGACTAAATAAGCCTAGTTCCTTCAGTCTCTCCTCATAAGTCATGTGCCCCAGCCCCCTAATCATTTTTGTTGCCCTCCGCTGGACTCTTTCTAATTTGTCCACATCCTTTCTGTAGTGGGGAGCCCAAAACTGGACACAGTGTTCCAGATGCGGCCTCACCAGTATCGAATAGAGGGGAATTATCACATCCCTCGATCCGCTTGCAACACTTCTACTGATGCAGCCTAGTATACCATTGGCCTTTTTGGCAACAAGGGCACACTGCTGGCTCATATTCATCTTCCCGTCCACCATAACCCCCAGGTCCTTTTCTACAGCACTGCTACTTAGCCGATCGGTCCCCAGCCTGTAGCAGTGCATGGGATTTTTCCGTCCTAAGCGCAGGACTTTGCACTTGTCTTTGTTGAACCTCATGAGGTTTCTTTCGGCCCAGTGTTCCAATTTGTCCAAGTCTCCCTGGATCCTGTCCCTGCCCTCCAGAGTATCTACCATTCCCCCCAGCTTAGTGTCATCTGCGAACTTACTAAGCACGCAGTCTATCCCATCATCAAGATCATTAATGAAGATGTTGAATAGAACTGGCCCCAGGACCGACCTCTGGGGCATTCTACTTGTTACTGGTTGCCAATTAGACATCAAGCCATTGATTCCTACCCGCTGATCTAGGTATACCACGTTAACGGCTCTTCCCACATCCACAAATCCAGTCATCTCATCATAGAAGGCAATCAGGTTTGTCAGGCACGATTTGCCCTTGGTGAATCCATGTTGACTGTTCCTGATCACTCTATTTTCCTCCAAGTGTTTCAGGATGGATTCTTTGAGGACCTGCTCCATGATTTTCCCAGGGATTGAGGTGAGGCTGACTGGTCTGTAGTTCCCTGGATCCTCCTTTTTCCCTTTCTTCAAGATAGGTACTATATTTGCCTTTTTCCAATCCTCTGGGACCTCCCCCATTCGCCACGAGTTCTCAAAGATAATGGCCAGCGGCTCTGCAATCACTTCAGCCAACTCCCTCAGCACCCTCGGAGCAGTTCATCCGGCCCCATGGACTTGTGCACATCCAATTTCTTTAAGTAGTCCCTAACCTGACATTCCATCACCGAGGGCCACTCTTCTCTCCATTCCGCGTTACCCCATGTAGTAGCCTGGAAGCTGGCCCTCCCTGTGAAGACTGAAGTAAAAAAAGCATTGAGTACTTCCGCCTGTTCCGCATCATCCACCACGAGGATGCCTGCCCCATTCAGTAAGGGACCTACACCACCCTGATCCTTTTCTTGTTGCTGACATACTTATAGAACCCCTTTCTTTTATCCTTCACATCCCTTGCTAGCTGTAACTCCAATTGTCCTTTGGCCTTTCTGATTTTATCCCTGCAGTCCCAAGCAATATCATTATATGCCTCCCTTGTCATCTGTCCAAGCTTCCACTTCTTGTAAGCTTCCCTTTTATGTTTCAGCTCACTGCAGAATTCTCTTCTAAGCCACGCTGGGCGCCGTCCACGTTTGCTATTCTTTCTGCACATCGGAATGTTATCTTCCTGTGCCTTTAACAGGGTTTCTTTAAAATACAGCCAGCTGTCTTGGACACCTTTCCCCTTCAGATCAGCCTCCCATGGGACCCTGCCCATCAGCTCCCTAAGGGAGCCAAAATCTGCTTTTCTGAAGTCCAGGGTGTGTGTTCTGCTTCTTTCCTTTCTTCCATTGATCAGGATCCTGACCTCTACCATCTCATGGTTGCTGCTGCCCAGGTTGCCATTTACTTCTACTTCCCAAATCAATTCTTCTCTGTTTGTGAGGAATAGGTCTAGAGGTGCAAGGCCCCTACTTGTTTCCTCCAGCATTTGTACTAGGAAGTTGTCCTCAATATTCTCCAAAAACTTCCTGGATTGCCTGTGCACTGCTGTATTGCCTTCCCAGCAGATGCTAGGATAATTGAAGTTACCCATAAAAACCAGGGCCTGCGATCTGGAAACTTCTGTTAGTTGTCCATAGAATGCCTCATCCACCTCCTCCTTCTGGTCTGGCGGTCTGTAGCAGACACCCACCACGACATCCCCCTTGTTGCATTCTCTTCTAACCTCTATCTTCAGTGAACATGGACAGAAATTGATCAGTCTGCTTTATAACAGCCCTTAACATATTTGAACATATTTGAAGACCATTACCAGAGCCTTTCCCACACTGTACCCCCCCTCCAGTCATCCTAAGACTAAATAGGTCCAGTTTTGTTTTGTTTTTAAAACGTCTCATTGGTCAGGTTTTTTTTAATAACCTTTTCTCATTTTTGTTGATCTCCTCTCAACTCTCCTAAATTTATTCACATGCTTCCTGGTGGATGGCACTCAGAATTGGACACAGTGCTGCAGCTGAGAGACCACAACAGTATTGAGTAGCATAACTACTTCATGCATCTTGCATGAAAGATGCATCTGTTTATATATTTCCCTGAATCATTAGCCTTCTTTGCAACTGCATAGCACCGCTGACTTATTCAATTTGTGATCCTCTAACACCTTCATAGCTATTTCAGTAGAACTACCACCTAGCCAAATGCTTCCCATTTCATAGTTTTGCATTTGGATTACTCCTTCCTAAGTGTGTCTCTTTCCATTTTACTGTCAACATCAATAATATCCTTTGGATCAAACTTCTAAGACTGGTTGCAAAGCTGCTTCTCCGCAGTCACTGACTTCCCTAGAGAATCTGAACTTTCATTTTAACAGACTATAACATGATACACACTATGGCAAAGATTTTAAAAAATGAATGCTGAAATTAGATTCCTACACCTATATTTAGTTAGGCACCTAAATAAAGGGCTGATTTTCAGAAGTGTTGAGCATCCTGTGGCTCCCAGTAATGTCAATGGAAGTTGCTAGGTGTTGAGTACTTTGGAAAAATAATCCAGTTTCTTTAGTTAGGTGTTTATATGTGGATTTGAGATTCACCTGAGGCACCCCTTTGCATATCTATCCTTTGATTACAAAGACTATCACTGTAAATACCTACATAAAAGAGGAAACCCCGGACGCCCCATCATCTCAGGCATTGGCACGCTTACAGCAGGATTATCTGGCTATGTGGACTCTCTCCTAAAACCCTATGCTATCAACACACCTAGCTATCTGAGAGACACTACAGATTTCCTGAGAAAAATCCAATCCATTGGCGGTCTTCCAGAAAATACCATCCTGGCCACTATGGACGTAGAGGCTCTTTACACTAACATCCCACACAAGGATGGATTACAAGATATTAGAAGAACTATCCAAGATTATGCCACAGCTAAACTTGTGGCTGACCTCTGTGACTTTGTACTCACCCACAACCATTTCAGATTTGAAGATAATTTATACCTTCAAGTCAGTGGCACTGCTATGGGTACCCGCATGGCTCTACAATATGCCAACATCTTTATGGCCGATTTAGAACAACGTTTCCTCACGTCTCATCCCAAAGCACCTCTACTTTACTTACGCTATATTGATGACATCTTCATCATCTGGACCCATGGTAAAGATGCCCTTGAAGATTTCCATAGAGATTTCAACTATTTCCACAACACAGTCAAACTTAGCCTGGAATACTCCACACAAGAGATCCACTTTCTGGACACTACAGTGCAAATTAGCGATGGGCACATAAAGACCTCCCTATACCGCAAACCTACTGATCGGTATAGTTACCTACATCCCTCGAGCTTTCATCCTCGACACACCACACGATCCATTGTGTACAGCCAAGCCCTAAGATATAACCGCATTTGCTCTGACCCTTTAGACAGAGACAGACACCTTCAGGATCTCTACCAAGCATTCTTAAAACTACAGTACCCACCCGCAGAAGTGAAGAAACAAACTGACAGAGCCAGACGGGTACCCAGAAGTCAACTACTGCAGGAGAAGCCCATGAAAAACAACAACAGAACGCCACTGGTCACCACCTACAACCCCCAAGCCAGACCTCTTCAACACATCATCAAAGATCTACAGCCTATTCTACAAGATGAGCCCTCACTCTCTCAAGCCTTGGGAGACAGACCTCTCCTTGCTTTCAGACAGCCCCCTAATCTTAAAAGGATACTTACCAGCAACTACAGATCATACAACTGAAACACTAAAGCAGGAACATATCCCTTCAACAAACCACACTCCAACTTTGCCCTCATATCTACACTGAAGACACCATCACAGGACAAATCAAGCCACCTACTCCATCAAGGGCTCGTTCACCTGCTCATCCACCAATGTGATTTATGCCATCATGTGCCAGAAATGCCCCTCTGCCTTATATATTGGACAAACAGGACAGTCTCTGCGCCAAAGAATAAATGGACACAAATCTGACATCAGAAATTGCAACACTACAAAACCAATAGGGGAACACTTCAATCTCTCTGCTCACTCCCTTGACGACTTGTTAATAGCTGTGTTGAAACAGAAATAAATCACAGCTTCAAAGAGAAACTGCAGAACTCGAACTTATATGCAAATTTGACTCAGTTGTCTTGGGGTTAAACAGGGACTATGGATTTTTCTCTCATTACAACAGGTGATTTGACCTCACCTTCCTCTATGTGCTGTTCCCCAGTGTTTGAATCCTAACACCTATTTTGATTTGCTGTTACAGCCTGACCTGATCCTATGTCATACACTCCCCTGCATTTAATTTCCTCCCATTCTGTAAGTTTCCCACTTTCAAAGCATCTGACGAAGTGGGATTTTCTCCCACGAACGCTCATGCGATAAATAAATCTGTTAGTCTTTAAAAGTGCCACAGGACTCTGTTGTAAATACCTACAGTGTGCAACTTTATAGTATCGAGAAAAGAACTTGTTTTATCTGGTATATTTTTTTAAATTAATTGTAAAGAAAAGTTATTTATTGACAGTCCACTGCCAGACAGTATGCTCACTCAGACCATGAAAACAAACAAAAAAATATTAAAATGTAATGCATAATAAATAGTTGGTGGTCTTTTGGCATAACTACAGCAAAAAAACAAAACCCAGGGCTAATATACAAGCAATTGTGAAACACTTATAGTCACTGGAGAAGAGTGCAGCTTGGAATTGTGGATGGGAAGAATTTGAGAGCTCTGACCATGAAGCAAATTTTAAAACAAGATTCTCCTGGCAGTTTTTTCTATTCTCTTTCATTTTGATTTATATATTAACAATGCAGTTTGGTTGCGAAAGGTAGTACCATTTTAATAAATTTTGGATAATTATCTTTTGTAGTACAATGTGTGTGAACTGGGAATAATGCCATTTATACCTTACGCAGCTCAGGAAATCTGCTTACAAGTTATTTACATGATGTCCCAGGCATTTGATTTCCTACTACTGACAAAAAGTGTTCTCAGAATTGCAACATCATAACTACTTTCACTGAACAAAACGCAACTTAAAATCTGAGGAAAATACTACAGCAAAACCCATAAACCTTTTCACCCAAGAGCAAAATCTAAAATACCTAAATTTCATTTTTGTATTCTAGAGTGTCAAAACCACAATTTTTGGCAATCAAGTCGGCACTTTATAATCCTACAACATACAGACCCACTGAGCATTCTAAAGCTTGTCTCTCCAATAGAAATTGCTCCAAGACGAGATTCCCTCCCCCACCTTGTCTCTTCACACACACACACACACACACACACACACACACACACACACACACAC
>ML685830.1:10451398-10483055 GCA_007922175.1 Pelusios castaneus
CACACACACACACACACACACACACACACACACACACACACACACACGTATCAAGAGATAGCCTAACTGCATATTGGAATCCAGACCAGAGAGCCACGAAGACTAGCTTACCATCCTTGATGTGGCTACATTGTCAAGATACCCTTGTTTACTTATTTGCTGTTTTGCTTTAACCTTGCCTTCAGAATTGTACCTAGAGACGCACTGGGAAAGAGCCTATTGGTATGTACTGGCTAGACATGGGGAGGAATAGAGTTCATGTGGTATTAGTTTTGGCTTTTGCTATATTTTTCCCCACCGTTCCCTATTTTGAATTCCCATACCTTAAGAAGCCCCAGTTATTGTTTTATTCGTCTAGGAACTGTGATAGCTATTTTATTTATTTGTGCTCACTTTTCTGTAACAGATTCCCCATATTCTCTGCACTTGGAAAAACTTCCTTGGGTAGATGCACCAAGTGCCCTTATAGATGAACCCTGGGACCCATATCCTGGAGGAGAAAAGCAAGAAGGCTGCAGCCACACCTCAAAGGTGGCATTACATTTGGTTTTCAAATAGTGAAATAAAGCTATTGTTGCGGAAAGCCATAATTTTTCCAAGGTGTTTACTATTTGATATTAGGATGTTGTGGTAATACATGGCATTTGAGTTGATACACTTTTTTTTTTACTGACTTGGAACTAAATTTTGTAACACTAAATGACCAACAATTATAGGGTCTGAGGAGAGAGTCCACATAGCCAGATAATTCTGCTGTAAACCTGCCAATTCCTGAGATGATCAGGCATCTGGGGTTACCTTTTTTATGTATTTTAGGTAGTAGATAGAATATCCCTGGCTGGGGTTCTGGCAGAGTGTCTGTCTTGATTTGTTCCTGTGCTGCTTTGGGGAATTTCTTGAGTAGGAGGTGCAGTTCCTTTTGGTATTTCTCAGTGGAGTCAGAGAGGAGTGGTTTGTAGAACATTGTGTTGGACAGTTGTTTATAAGCCTCCTGATCGTAATCCGATTTATTCATGACTACAATGCTGCCTTCCTTGTCAACCTCCTTAATAATAATGTCAGAGCTGTTTCTGAAGCTCTGGACGGCATTGCGCTCTGCATGGCTGAGGTTACGGTGTAAGGGATGTTGTTTGTCCACGATTTCAGCCTTTGCCCGGTGGTGGAAACAATCTATATAGAAGTCTAATCTGTTGTTCCAGCCGTCAGGGGTCGTCCACATCAAATATTTTTTCTTGCAATATTGGGAGAAAGATATCTGTAGGTCATTGGGCACTGCTATGGATACCCACATGGCCCCACAATATGCCAACATCTTTATGGCCAACTTAGAACAACCCTTCCTCGTGTCTCTTCCCAAAGCACCTCTACTTTACTTATGCTATATTGATGACATCATCATCTGGACCCACAGTAAGGATGCCCTTGAAGACTTCCATAGAGATTTCAACAATTTCCACTCCACAATCAAATTTAGCCTGGAACACTCCACACAGGAGATCCACTTTCTGGACACTACAATGCAAATTAGTGATGGGCACATAAAGACCATTCTATACCGCAAACCTACTGATCGCTATAGTTACCTATAGCTTTCATCCAAGATACACCACATTATCAATTGTCTACAGTCAAGCCCTAAGATATAACTGTATTTGCTCCGATCCCTCAGACAGAGACAGACACTTCCAGGATCTCTATCAAGCATTTTTAAAATTACAGTACCCACCCACAGAAGTGAAGAAACAGATTGACAGAGCCAGATGGGTACCTAGAAGTCAGCTACTACAGGAAAAACCCAAGAAAAAAAAAAAAACAGAACGCCATTGGTCACCACCTACAACCCCTGAGTCACACCTCTTCACCACATCAAAGATCTACAGCCTATTCTTCAAGATGATCCCTCACTCTCTCAAGCCTTGGGAGACAGACCTCTCCTCGCTTACAGACAGCCCCCCAACCTTAATTGGATACTCACCAACAACTACAGGTCAAACAACAGAAACATTAAAGCAGGAACATATCCCTGCAACAGACCATGCTGCCAACTTTGCCCTCATATCTACACTAAAGACACCATCACAGGACCAAATCAAGCCACATACTCCATCAAGGACTCATTCACCTGCTCATCCACCAATGTGATTTATGCCATCATGTGCCGGTAATGCCCCTCTGCCTTATATATTGGACAAACAGGACAGTCTCTTCACAAAAGAATAATGCACACAAATCTGACATCAGAAATTCCAACATTAAAAAACCAACAGGGGAACATTTCAATCTCTCTACTCACTCCATTGATGACTTGCAAATAGCTGTGTGAATAACAAATCACAACTTCAAAGAGAAACTCCAGAACTCAGATTTATATGCAAATTCGACTCTCTTGCCTTGGGGTTAAACAGGAACTACGGATATTTGTCTCATTACAACAGGTGATTTGACCGCATTTTCCTCTATGTGCTGTTCCCCAGTGTTTGAATCCTAACATCTATTTTGATTTACTGTTACAGCCTGACCTGATCCTATATTATACACTTCCCTGCATTTAATTTCCTCCCATTCTGTAAGTTTCCCATCTTCAAAGCATCTGATGAAGTGGAATTTTCTCCCACAAAAGCTCATGCAATAAATAAATCTGTTAGTCTTTAAAAAGTGCCACAGGACTCTGTTTTTCTGCAATAGACTAACACGGCTACCCCTTTGAAACTAAACCACAACAAGTTATTCCAGATGTTAGGGGTAGCACAGAAAGAAAAGATATGTAAATATGGGTGCATTATGCCTCTGTAAGAGCTACATATTCTATTTAAGACACCAGTTTCTACATGATAGTTTTCATTTCTCCAGTCTGGGTCAAATATTAAAATTGCTGTCTGACAGCCAGAACATTACTAAGCTCTTCTTTGGTCTTACGTGACCAAACAGATGCATTTAAAAAAAAAAAAAAAAAAAAAAAAGAGCTCATGCTAGCTGAAGTATATAGTAACTGTAGATTAAGTGACCCCCTAAAGCACTGACTTCACATTTTCTGAATCCAGAAGATCTAAATGTGAAGTTCTGAAAAGACAGCAGACCTTCCTGTCAAAGGCATTTACACCCGACATGCCATCTGTAGTTCTGCACTTAGGGCTAATTCACTGCTAGCATGCCCCCCATCTTCACACCCAATGTGTCATCTGCACAAACTGTGTAGCGAGCCACCATATGTTTCCAGACTACATGCCAGGCAAAACAAGCATCTAACACTGAAACAAATCACAAATTTGCCCAGCTCTACAACTCTTGCAAGCAAACGCCTGACATTCAGAGAACCCCAGCAGAAAAACATTACTGTGTCTATATTTCTACATTAGACTGTTCCTATTGTTATTCTGCATAAAGTAATCTCATGAGACTATGGTACAGCTTCTGAATCTCACACTAGTTATGTGAGAAATTTCAAGAAAAAATTATCTGCTACCATACTGCTTGGTTAACTAAATTTTAAAAAGCCACATACCCTTAGACTTGGGATCTTCATCAAAATTATAGTTCTTCAATTAGTATTTCCACAATTATGAGCTTTGTACACTATAGAAAGAGGCAACATTATGCATATCCATTTCCCCTTCAATCCTGTTAATTTCCATAGTGTACCAATGTTATTTTCATAAGTGCATGGTGTAATGCCCAAGAAGCAGAGCTCACGCCTAGGACATCATTAAAATAAATTGTTTTAATCTCAAGATATCTGCTAGTTACAAAAAAAACAAGCATCAAAACAAAGACCAAAAATTCATAGCTCTTTACAATTATCTTACTTCTATTTATATTGTAATCACACACTGCTTGCAGGGGAAGTTCTGAGTCAAGCAATGGGGTAGAGGGAAAACTCCACAATAGTACAGAAATCACGAGACAGAAGCTACATTTTTTCCCTCCTGTTGCCAGAATCTTCATATCATCCCTTTTAATTTTTATAGTCTCTCCTGATGTGGGCTTCCTTTTTGCTTTGTTTATACCAGTGTTGATATTAAAGTCAAATTGGCCAACTATTCCTTTCTTTCCCTGTCCATGTGTAAATTATTATAATCATTATGTTATATTTTTCTGGCCATCCCCTGGCTAAGGTGGGAAACCATCCTTAGATTCTTTTTTTTCCTATCCAGGAAGTTTGTTTGGCCCTGGAGAATGTTAAATTGTTTCCCTGGTATGATCAGATAAAACTCTTAGACAGTGGTAAAATTACAGCACAAGCACAATTTCCAAGCATCTAGAATAAAAGAATCTAGGAATTCCTTAAAAGAACTTGCACTACTGAGTGATACAGAAAAGCTGAAGCACAGTTGGAAACAGAGCCCTATTCACAAAACGCCAAGAACTGTCTTTTAACAGTGCTTCAGTCAAACCTCTTTATACGTGTTTGGCCTAGCTGTGTGAACAGGACCAGTCAATACTAGAATCACGATTCAACCAGTTTGACTTATAAAATAGCTGCTGATTTCTAGACATGCTCGCAAAAGCTAGGGAGGCCCATAAAGTGCCAATGCTCTGGTTAATACTTTTCTGTAAAAGTCTAAGACTGTCCAATTAAGACATTCAGCACAAAACTAGTACAGTGTTGTTGTAGCTCTGTTGGTACCAGGACGTGAGATGAAATAAGCCGGATGACCTGAAAAACCTCTGGAGCTCAAAAGCTTGTCTCTCTCTCACCCCCAGAAATTGATCAAATGAAATATATTACCTCACTCACTGTGAGAAGGCTGTTGAGTCAGCTGCCTGTCATGCTGGACTCCCATTGTAGAAGGTAAATAGGAGCTGGCTGAGAAATCTAGCACCTAAGGAGATAATTAGAGACAGCTGCCAACATATCGCCACAGGCTGTATCCAAAGTGGGAAAGCTCAGGCAAGCTCATGCCCCCACCTCCTCCCTCTGAGTCCAAAGCTACCTGATCACTTGTATCTGAGTCCTGGTGGCTATTCCAAGCCACAGCACTGGTTTTAGTGTGCTAACTGGAGTCCATCAACCTGGGCTGGGAAGCACATATCCAGCTGCTGCGTAGACATACTCAAATTGTCTATAGATAAAAGAACCACTGCATGTAGCATTAACACCATCCCCCCTGTCAGTTCAGTTTAACACAGTGCACTCAATGGGTGCGTCTACACTTCAAAGTTAGGTCAACTTAAGGAGGCTTAAGTCGACCTAAACTACTCTGCATCCACACTGGGCTTTCCTTAAGTAGACTCAAGGAAAAAGTTAACTTAATAACACCTCGTTTTAGGTCGACTTAAGCCAGTGTGGACGGGGATTAACTATGTCTACACTAGAAAAGTTGACTTTATTAAGTTGACTTAATAAGGTCAACTTTAAGTCGATTTGAAGTCGACCATATTAAGTTGACTTACTTTTCTAGCGTAGACATAGCCAATGATTCTTTTCCCTCCTTCGGTCAATGAGATAAACAGAGGAAGAGGGGGAACATGGTAGAGTGCACAGAGTCCCCAAAACAGGGGGAAGATGGAACACAGGGGCGCATGGGGAAGAGAATGGACAGGTTCAAGGAGCCCCTGGTGTGTGCAAGGAGTTCAGCCTACAGAAGCAACAAAATTTGCAATTCCCAGTCAGAATCAATGGTAACAAAAGTTTTGGAAGGGATGGCTTAAGTCAGGGGTCTGCAACCTGTGGCTCCAGAGCGACATGCAGCTCTTTGGCTGTCCCTTGTGGCTCCAGGCATCAGGCTCCCCACCACCACCAGGGGACCCTGCAGGCAATCCGCTCCTGGCTCTGGGCTCCCCCCCACCGCCACAGGGGGTCCCTGCAGGGGGTCCCAATCCTGGTTACAGGCTCCTCCCCTCCCCCCCACCAGGGGACCCTGCGGCCGGTACCCTGGCCCAAATCCCAGCCTCCCCCCGCAGGTTACACCCATCACGGTTCTCAAAACACTTGGCTATCGAAGGAGTTTTTTTAAATGGCTCTTATCTTTTGGGCTGCTGACCCCTGGCTTAAGTAGTGAAGTGTTTGCTAATACTTAACTATCCTTACTAAGAATGATACCCAAGATTAGGGGTAGAACACTGCAGACTTTTTACACTTCCCTCTGAAACTCTGGTACTGGCCTCTGTCAGACAGGCAACTGGACACTGGGTCTCAGCCAGTATACCGATTCCTATATTCCTTTACTGATGACAGCATCTGTGAGAGCTCTATTTCTTAAACATGCACCTCCAAGAGTAACCATGCAGAAGAGCAGCATAGAACAACATCTCATTGGCTGATATAAGAAACAGACTTTGCAAGGGAATGCTCATTGCTGTGCTACAAATTCAGGAGGCACTGCCAGACAGCAAACTATTACACATTGTAATCAATTTAGCATATAGAGACTTGTACTGATGAGAGAGAGAGAGAGCCAGGTATAGAATGAAAAAAAGACATCATGAGACATCCAAAAGCTACCCAATGAGGTTATCTTTTTATTTTAAGAATAAGTCATGCTAAACGTCAAGAGACAGAGCAAGGATTCAACCATATTGTAAAACACTGGTTCTAAACACACCTAATTTAAAGTATAAAGCATCAAATGATTGCCAACCAGTTAGAGACAAGGTGGGTGAAGCAATATCTTTTGTTGGACCAACTTCTGTTGGTGCAAGAGACAAGCTTTCAAGCTACACAGAGCTATTTTTCAAGTCCTCTACACTAGTGCCTATGCAGGAGAAGATTCACAACTGAGCCATGCTAATATATTTTAGAATGCTTTGAATTTAGTACTACTATAAAAAAACAATCATGTAGAAGATGTTCCCGGGGCTCCTAAATCCATTTTTTATTACAAAATATCATTTTATATTATGGCATTAGTGCAGGTGAGGGAATCATCTGTCCATCAGAAGACTTAAATTCTTCAAACTACTTTAACAACACATGCAAAGAGCATCAAATATTGGAGTACATTAAAAATGGACAAAAAAGTCTGTCTATTTTAAATTTAAAGAACAGCAAACATCTGCATATACGATTTAAAAGAATCAGACCTGTGGGATAGGATACAATATTGCCAAATGCAAAATTTAAAAATTATGACTTGGACTCCCAAATTGAGATTTTTTTCAGGCCAAAAGTCCTGAGTAACAGAAAAATTACATTTTTCTTGATTTGTAGTTTGATTTTTGAATCCCCCTTTTGATACTCCTTCCCCCCCCCATGTGTGTGTGCGCATGAGAGAGGGTAAGGGGGCACTTGAAGCACATATGGCCCATCATAGGTACTCCCACCCATTACCATCCCACATCTGCCCCTCACCCATCCACACACCTGCTCCTTCAAGGATTCTCTCCCTCCCCCCCCCCCAGGCCTAAGGGGCAACTGCAGCAGTATCCCCTTTTCCTCCTTCCCAGGCTTGTTGGGGGGGGGGGGGAGGGAGGAGATGTGCAGTCACAGGGGCTCCATACCCTCTCTCTCCTTTCCCAGCAGCCTAGTATTGCAGGGATAGAGAAAGGAAAAATTGAGAGCAGACTGGCCTGTTATTCACAGGAGGGGAAAATGAGTGAGCAGAGCTGCTGAGCTTTGGGCCCCTCCCCCTGGCCTTCAAATAAGAATGAGGTTAGTTACTCTCTCCTCCATCCCTTATCCCAAAACACCTCAATTCCTGAGTGGAGAGAAAGTTGTGCTTTGTCTTCTGCAGCAGATGACTGAAATTGGCTGGAGCTGCTCACCTGATGAGGTGATTGGCTGCAGCAGGGACCCAAGTTACATTGCTGGAGATCAAGTTGTGAGAACTGCCAACATTATGGATTGGTCAAGGGATCAGAGTGGATTATAGAGCCTTTCATCTCTAGCAAATCTATTAAGAGCTGGCTCGTACCACTAGTAACCAAAATTAGCCATGCCTGTAGATTGCCTCAATTTATGCTGAAGGTACATTGGTAAGCCAGTGTGGAGGAACACACACTAAGACTGTTGACCCACAGAATGATACAGGACCCTTCATTCTCTAATGCTATTAAATTTGGGGATTAGTAATGCTTAATGGGAACCTAACATGAATGCTTAAAAAGAAAGTTATTTTAGAAGATTCATAACCAATGCATCTATAAGAAGCATTTCAAAATATTAGGCAGCAGCTCCTAATGAATGAGTGTTTTAAGATTGACATACAGATGATGCTCTAGCAGTGAAAGCTGTAAGATTGAAGTTCTCTGTGCACAAACTTCTAGCAGTTGTGTACTCCTTTAAGCCAAACATTTTTACTATAGTAATGAAAAATATCATTGGTGTATTCATTGTATATACTGAAACAGCTTGTAAATATTTTCCATTTTGTATTATACTTTGCATGAAAAAGACGTTTTATTAACTGCAGTGTTTTCTGTCATAGCAAAGCAACAAAATATTTTTAAGCAAGGGTCTAAAAGAACACTATCACCACTACCAGGTCCAAGTTACATCTTATTCTGACACTTAGCTAGTCTTTTAAAGAAACAATTTAGGCATCTAATTAATAATAAAGATTTTTCTTTGAGTACCATTTTTAACAAGCCATAAGATAAAATATGCTGAAAAGGAATACAAATTAGACTATTAAGGTAATACTTTTCATCCAGGGATTTTATAGCAATTTAAGCTCCTAATTTCCTCTAAAATCAATGGAAGTTAGGAGCATAAATTGCTCTGTGGAAGCAATTAGTTCTCACTTTAAGAAACCTACATTTGAGGCAGGGGGGAGGGGAGACATTCACCCAAAATCTGAGTAAACAGCACACTTGAAAACATTGATGTATACTCTAGATATACAACTCTTCAACCAAACTACCTTCTATTTGTTTGAGAGATTTGATGGGCTATGAGAAACATTGCGATTAGGGTAATTGGATGCTGAATCAAGTCATTGTCTGTTGAGAATTCCTCCTACATTTTCATTTGTGTAAACTTCTCACAGTTATTAGTGCAACCCCAAAGACTTCAGTGGAATTATTCCTGCTTTACACAGTTATAAGGGAAAGGAGAAGCAGACCCCTGGCTGTGTTCCAGCTCACAGCAGAATACATTATAGTGGCAGGTGAAGTGATATTCCTGATACGCATCCCCATGTTTTCTAAGGCAATGAGGCTTTATCGATTTAACATTCGTAAGTTACTGTAAGATCCCCGGATGAAAAATATTAGAAGAATACAAATTAAACTATTACCCTTTCAGCACACTTTGTTATTTAACTCATGGTGTGATGTTAAACAGTATGCCAAGAAAAATCTTCACAATACAGTTCACTGTTACCCAACTTACACCATGATGCAAGGCTGTCCTTTCCCCCACCCCCAAAATACACTTCTATAACTTCCTGTGCTAATAAGATCTGTTTTATGCTGCGTTCCAGCAAACTAATAAGTCCTTGTGTTTTACTCCACTGGCTGAGAGTCACTTCTGACTGTGAAGTCAGAGCACATGATTCCTTCAGGTTCCCCCCGTATTCTATCCAGGTGGACTCACTGTGGACAGCTCCTGGCGCAGGTTGCTGAACACTCCAAGGGCAGACCCAAGGAGGCACTGAAGCTAAGGCGGTTTGCCCTACTGAGAATGTCATGAGGGGAGTTGCACTGCACCAGGGTCCTGTCTAAACTCCATTCATAACAATATAAAGAAGAAACCCCCTCCACCTCAGATTCTAAAATTCGTTTCCCTTTTAGGCTCTTGTGATACAAGCAAAAGCAGAGTTACTCATGTTTGCTCTCCCATGTGAGCACTCATGCTCTACCAATTTCCCTTCCTTTTATTCCCATGTTCTTTCCTTCTCCCATAGGTGCTTCAGTTCTATTTCCCATTTTGTCCTTTAAACCTGCATGCCTACCTTGATGCTTTAAGGTCACACAGCTTCCCTCTATTCCTTCATATTTTCCCCTCATGTCTCACATTTTTCCCCCATAATATTGCCAATGACTCACTCCCCCTACACCAAATTTAAAATAAATGTTTAAGAAAAAAAATTATGATGCATACCCCATAACCTCACTACCTTATTGTATGCATCTATCCTTTCCCACGGCCTTCTCTCTCACACCATATCATGCCATTTCATATATAACCTTAATGAGTGGCATCAACTCTTAAGGTGTTGTTAGTATGTATGGGAACTGTGCTCAGCGTGCTATGCCTGGGATTTTTAAACTGAAGTGCTTGAATTAGCCTTTCACTACAGGAAGGCAAAGAAAGCGCTTCCTCCCACCATATCCCTTGCAGCCCCAGGAGCTGCTCTGCTGAGAGCCAGAGCACTTGAGCAGTGAGTCACTCATCTCTCCCAGTGGCTGGCTGCTGCAGTGGAGGATGAGGAGGAGAGAGAAGTCCCTGCTGTGCTCTGCTGCCTGCTTCCATGTCTGGCTGGGGAACCACAGGAAGGGTAGGTGTAGGAGCTCAGTTGACTTCACCTGAGCTTTGGGGAACACGCTACAGCAAACCAAACCAAACCACATGAGACTCCTCCTTCCTCAAAACAGCTACCCATGATAGCCCAGAAGAGAGGAAAAACAGGAAGCTAAGAATCAGTGACCGGTTACAGCTTCCACATCATTAACCTGACTGAAACAAGAAGGGGAGCTATCTCTACACTAGACAAGAGAGCACTGGTAAGAGAAAACTGCTTACCCAAGCCAGGGCAAGTAATGGGGTGTTCCCTCTGCTTTTCACAGAGAAGGGGATGTTGTGCTCCCTCTACCTACTTTACTCTCTGCAGCTCACCATCTTACATCAGCTAGAGACAGCTGGAGCCTAGATCAAGCAGAAGAAGTGGAAGTGGGCAAAAAATAAGCACAAAGTATTATTGACCAAAGCCCCTTGACCTTCTGAAATATCACATGTTCATTCCTCCTGCTAAAAGATTGGACACCATTTACCTAAGCTCCAAACCTTCAAAGAAAGCCCAGCAGGTGCACCCCCTCTAGTTAGAGTTCTTTTTGCAGGATCAGGGCATTAGACTGTAAACACTTGGACACAATTCATGTCCTCATTTTCCTGATGAGGTGTCATGCACACCAATAGCAGTGTGGACAGAGTAAATAATTAATAACAGATTGTCTAAAAGATAAACTGTTTTTGCTAATTAAAGCTGATGTGTCCAAGACCTTATCTTCTCATTTTAAAGCTGAAACACTTTCAAATTCTTCTTCAATAAGCCACATTTCTATAGTCCTCGTTTTCACAATAGAGCTCTGCAACTGCTACAAGTTAACAACTCTGATAGAAGTACTAAGCAAAATTTGGTCCCATCTGTCCTTTAGGAACAGTATTTTAAAAAACTAAACCAAATTTGTATTTTTGTTTCCTCCGAGTTTATACTTTGTTATCTTCATTTATATTTAAGAAAAAACACACCCTAGTAAAACAAGAATACTGATATGAAACCTTTTTGTCTCAACTGAATGAAGGACACTTAAAAGGTAATGGGTCTTCACAAGAGGAACTAGACTAGTTTCAAAATGCCTTTCAGATCAAGTTCCAAAGGGGTAGCCGTGTTAGTCTATTGCAGAAAAACAAAAGAGTCCTGTGGCACTTTTAAAGACTAACTAATCTGTGCCACAGATTAAAGTGCCACAGGACTCTGTTGTTTTTCAGATCCAAATTACTCATTTCAATAAGGCCCCATCAAGACTGGTGCCTTCTTCTCCCCTGCCAGATACAAGGAACACCAATTGATTGCAAGAAAATAGGTTTATTAGAATTAAATGGTGTCAGTTATAGTCATTTCTAAATGGCTTTTGCCTCTGTCAAATCATGCTCTAGATTAGCTCCCTACATGGTAGTGTAACCTGAGTCAATTTGAATGGGTATAGACATTCCTCCTTCCCCCTCCCCCTCCCCTTGCTCTTTTTCATTGATCGTGGTTGGTTATATATTGACTTTGGACTAAAAGCTTCAGTTTTTCATTTTTGTCAAAGAATTCTAAAGCTCTGAACAGGCTGTTTTGTACACATTTCTTACAAATCATACATAGTAAGACTGAAGGAGACTCAATCACATCTCTCAAAACACTGCCCTTCCAGATGTCTCTAGTAATTGTTTTCTATATGAAGTAGGCCTACTAATGTAATACTTCATTCTCAAAAAAAAAAAAAAAACCCAAAAACCATACACACACACACCCCAACCCCCAGCCAGATTATGTCATCAGCGACACTTTATGTTTAAAAAAAAATGGATAGTAAATTCTGTCCCTCTCTGATAAAATTTTTTTACAACGATATCAGTACAAGAAATCTTCCTTTTACTTACTAGAATTCTGGATCATATGTCCAAGTATAGACAGTTTAGCACTGATCACAACCTCATTGGGATGCCAACTTTAAAGAAAAATATGCTTCAAGGCTGGCTCCATGCACATTTTTAGTTCCTAAAATGCACATATCTATATCAAACTTGTTTAAGAAGCCTTATGCCTAACCGTTGGCAATGACAATGCTCAGAAGCATCAAATATTCATTCCCAAGTTCTGTAGCTAAGTTAACCTAACCCTTGGCAAGAGGCAGCTAGGTCAAAGAAAGAATTACATTGGTCTAGCTACCATCACTTGAGAAGATGGCATTCCCAGCGACAGGAGAAAAATCCCACACACCACACTTCTTACAGCAACAAAAGGATCTACACTATGAAGCTACAGTGACATAGCAACAGCACCGTAGCTATGGTAAAGTTATGCCCGTATTTCAGACCTAGCCATAAATGGTGTTCTTCATTCAACTTCTGCTTGAAGCAACAGATTTTAAGAAATTGTTAGATCCCTCTTGCATAATGCCTCTCACGTCAGTAGGTCAAAAGAATTTACAGGAACCAATTAGCATCAGAAGCCATTTAAATAATTTCTTCACAGTAAATAAGCATTAAAGTCTAAAACTCACTTTAAAATCCACACAAGGTGTGAGTGAAATCGAGAGTAAACAAATGCCATTTCTTGTGTCAGGTGTGAAGGACAGTTGTTTCTTTGCTATCCCTGTGTTTGGTAAAAGGCACATCCTGAAACAAAAAAACTAGTTGAATTTCCCTATCTGAGCCCTGTTTCAGCATTATGTTTAAACATGAGTAGTCCAGTGACTTAAATAGTCTTGCACCCATGGTTAAAGTTGGACACATGCGCAAGTACCTTATTGAATTGGAGTCTGAGTATACACATAATCTTACCCTTGAGGATGAATCCTGAAGTCATTCCACATCACTCTCTGATCAACTTCCATGGGAGTCATGTGCTCTGTATCCGATATAAATAGGCAGAATTTCACTGATTGTGTTTATGGCTTGATTCTGTTTTATAGGTTGACTCTGATATTGCTCACAGTGGTACAACTCCACTGAAGCCAAGGAAATTAAATTGGTGTATATGACAGTAGGATTATGCCCTTAAGGTTTGCTTCTTTGGTTTTGCTATTTCAGAAGAATGAGAAAATTGTTTGAAATTTAGCTTCCATTGCTTTGAAAGGTTATCATCTTGACTGTCCTACAAAGTTCCCCAACACACATTTTCAGCTATCAACAAAACAAAAACAAAAATCTGAGCATAGACAGATACTATATTGATTTTTATTGCCACAAACAGACAAATTGCCTGTTTGTGTCCTCGCAGGGCAAGCACAGCCTGAGTAAATCCCAGAAGCTAGAGAATGCATCTCGATTTATTTAAAAAGAGAGAGAGAGAGAGAGAGAGAGAGAGAGAAACCCACCCCTATTTCATTAATGAGACCAAAGAGAGAAAGATGCCACTAATTCAATTGCAAGATCCAAAGGGGTAGCCGTGTTAGTCTATTGCAGAAAAACAGAGTCCTGTGGCACTTTTAAAGACTAACAGATTTATTTATCGTATGAGCTTTCGTGGGAGAAAAATCCCACTTTGTCAGATGCTTTGAAGATGGGAAACTTACAGAATGGGAGGAAATTAAATGCAGGGAAGTGTATGACCTAGGGTCAGGTCAGGCTGTTAAACAGGGACTAGGGATTTTTCTCTCATTACAACAGGTGATTTGACCTCACTTTCCTCTATGTGCTGTTCCCCAGTGTTTGAATCCTAACATCTATCTTGATTTGCTGTTACAGTCTGAGCTGATCCTATGTCATACACTTCCCTGCATTTAATTTCCTCCCATTCTGTAAATTTTCCATCTTCAAAGCATCTGACAAAGTGAGATTTTCTCCCACAAAAGCTCATGCGATAAATAAATCTGTTAGTCTTTAAAAGTGCCACAGGACTCTGTTTTGAATTCAATTGCATGCCCCATCTCCTTTGCTTACATGGCACTCTTTTATAGATGTTATGACCCACACTGACTTAAAGTGAGGCTCTCTTGACACAACTTAAACACTGCATATAAAAATATTTAGTTCCCTTGCCAAACATCAAATGAAAAAGAACAATGTTGATAATTATATTTATTGTGAAAATGTTTTTAAACTGCCAGACAGACTGTAAAAGGGTAAAATGTACCCCAGTTACTGTAACCACATAACATGTAATCCAGAACAGTGGAAGAACACCTGTTAGTTGTCTGTTAAAAAGAGAAGTATTAAACAAGTAATTGTATTTTAATAGAGCTTCCTCATGAAATTCACCTTTTCACACTAGAACCACTCATTCACTATCTGCAATATTTAATCATTCTTTGACTTGTCACCTATATCTTCCTCCCTACATTTTCAAATTATCACCCAGTTAAAGAAAATTCCCCACTCATTCCAAAGACAACTTTCTGAAAACAGTTAGTTCATATCATGATCTCCAGTGACAAAAAAAAAAGCACGAAAGAGAAATATCACTTTATAAACTCTTAGAAGTCATTTTGATTCCACTATCAACAGGATCAAGTAATCCAGTAAATTTTCAGCTATATACACAAGAGGATTTGATTCAGCACAGCACTTATGACCCACTGAAGTCAATGGACTAAGACACATTGTTGAAGTCAGGTTTATGTCTTCATTCTGCAAAGATATATGCGAAATCTGAACTTTTCACTTGGGACTCCAATTGACTTCAATGGCTTAAAAATTCAGCACACACAAGTCTTTGCAGAATCAAGGCTGGAGTTTGTTCAGTGTTGACTAAAATAAAAATACACACTTGCACTTTATAAATTTTTCTTGACACTTGAAAACTGAAGTGCAACTGTTAATTCAGTGACTCATTTCTCCCTTAAATGGAAGATCAAAGAATGATATATTCTTATAACACATTTACAGAAATAATTTTGACAAAGTATTTGATTGCTTAGACATACACTAACTCCAGAGTGACTCACATATCCTGAACTTTTCTAGTAGAGAATCCACTGTAGGAGTTGACAGACCTATCAATAAAACAAGCATCATCACTTAATTTACAAATGACAGCCATAAGAGTGATAGCTTTGAACAACCTCCTCCAATGGGAGAAATTTCGGCCTGAAATTCCTGCCGCATTCATGAAACATTTGCCAATAGTAACTTGCAGAATTGGTTAGACAATAGATATTTTTAGAAATAACTTATCAGTGCTGCTGGCACTGTACATATGCACATAACAGGTTCAGTTCTGTATAGTATGCAAGTATAGAATAAGTTACCTAACAAAAGCAATGCCAATTAGCTAAAGAACAATAGGATACAACCAGCTGTAAAGAGAGGTGGCTTTCCCACATGGGAAAACCAGGCAAGTATAAAACAGGGTATGAATTTTAACTACATAAGCTATACTGGTATGCTGTGAATGCTCTTATGGTGGTATCAGAGTACCATTTTCTGGTTTAGCTGATGTCACTGACTTTTTTGGTATCACTTAAACCATGTCCATTCTTATTCCAGAATAAGAATGTCCACATGAGGAAGTCACACTAGTATGATTCTAGTGTGAACTACAGCTGTAGTTATACCAGCATAACTGGAAAAGTTTCCTGTATAGACAAGCCTATGGTGAGGCATACAGAATTATGCTGATAGTGTGTCATGACATGCCCAGACAACACCACTGTATTTAATTAACTGCTTAGCCCTAAAAAGAACCAGATCCTACAACCATTTACAGATTTTTAACATTGAATTATACATGCTCATGTCTAACGTTGAATTATACATTCAAAATCATACAATAGAGAGTATGGCACACGGTGGGCTGTCTGTGCATTTTGTTTTTAAAGTCAGGAAACCAGAAGGATTTGGGAATCATTTGCAGGATGAAAAAAGAGTCAGCACTCCAGGTGGTGGCGGTGATTACTTAGCCCAGTGGTTCTCAACCTTCCTAATGCCACGACCCTTTAATACAGTTCCTCATGTTGTGGTGACCCCCAACCATAAAATTATTTATATATGTGTTTTCGGATGGTCTTAGGCAACCCCTGTGAAAGGGTCGTTCGACCCCCAAAGGGGTCCCAACCCACAGGTTGAGAACCACTGACTTAGCCCATGGTGTCAAGTTCCAAAGGGGTAGCTGTGTTAGTCTATTGCAGAAAAACAACAGAGCCCTGTGGCACTTTTAAAGACTAAGATTTATTTATTGTATGAACTTTCATGGGAGAAAACCAACTTCCTCAGATGCTTCGATGCACTGAAGTGGGATTTTCTCCCTGGAAAGCTCATGCAATAAATAAATCTCTTAGTCTTTAAAGGTGCCACAGGACTCGGTTGTTTTAGCTCATGGTGCGAGGCTTTTGACAGTCACCCTCCTCACATACTCTGCCTCTTAAACAGCCCTGGGCCCCCTAGCCATGCAGGCTGAACAGGGATGCAAACACAGGCTCTTCCCACAGCCTGAGGGAGGCTCTGTTGTGGGCGCGTGTGCAAGATAGCTCCACAATACTCGCACCCTTCTCTCCTACCAGTTTGCCGCCCGTTCTTGGGCTTTTGAAGCGCGCGGGATCTATCTGCGCCGGCCAGGGGCGCGTGGGCCTGACTTCCCTCTGCCTTGCACCTGCTGCCCCTCTTCCACCTGGGGGGATGCTACCGCAGCAAGAGCGCCTGTTTCCCGCCCACACTCCCCCCAGCCGCAGGGCAGCGGGGACTCGGACCCGAGCCCGCTGGGCTCTCCAAGCTCGGGGGAATAAGGAGCCCGGAGCAGCGACTCACCGTGCCGCCCTCGGCTCCCTCGTCCTCGCTCCTCGCGGCGCTGGGCTCGTCCTGCAGCAGCTGCTCCAGGCAGGTGGCGCTGGGCAGGGAGGAGCTCTTCTGGTGGGACAGGTGCGCTCCGGCCCCGCGTCCCTTCCTCCCGGCCTGGGGCCCCTCCTCCGCGCCTCCCTGGGCCGCTCGGGCTGGACCAGCGGGGGGCAGCGGGGACGAGGAGAGCGAGGAGGAGGCGGAGGAGGCGGAAGAGGCGTCAGGGCGACCGGCGGGCGGCTGCCCCTTGCTCAGATGCTCGCGGAGGCGGCGCAGGGCGGAGGCGGGCTCCAGGGGCTCGGCCGCGGAGCAGCACAGGTTGGGCTGCGAGGAGGAGAAGACGCGGTCCAGCACCTGCTTCCGCCTCTTGAAGCCGCTCCACCTGGCGCCGGGCAGCGGGTCCCCCTTGCTGCCCCCCGGCGGGGGCGCGTTAGGAGCCGGGGTCTCCGCAGTGCGGCGCTCGGCGCCCGACCGGCCGCTCTTGCCTTTGCTCCCCAGCTGCAGGTTCCTCCACAGCCGGGCCTGGAAGGAAGCCGCCGGCTCCGGCTCGCTGGGCTTGTCCCCCGCAGCAGCGCGGGACTCCATCCTCTTCCTCCTGCCTCCGCTCCCCCGACTGCGGGAACAGCAGCGGCAGAGCCCGCTTCAGTCCAGCCCGGGGCGGGGAGGAAGAAGCTGCGCCCGCCGCCGCCTCCTGCCGCAGCCGCGCTGGCTCAGTCCACCCGCCGGCGCCGCAGCCTGATCAGCCACCGCGGCCAGAAGTTTCCTGCAGCTCTTCCCCGCGGGGCCTCGGCGCGCCCGGCCACGTGGGCCAGCGCGGAGCAAAAGCCAAATCCCAGACCCCAGCCGCGCTTCGGCTCGGGAGGGAAAGTTTGTCCCGGAAAATCCGCAGCTAGACCCTGCCGGGCCGCTGGGCTTTTCAGCGGTGATGAGCTCCCGGCTACAGACACTGTCCGCATCGGGCCGCAGCCCCAATCCCCGAGTTGCGTGAAGGACGTAGCTCGACTGCCCCACTATAGAGACACAGCTGGGGGCAATGAGTGGCTCGGGTCCAGACACGTGTCAAGTTAAAACAGAAGCGACTTCTCTCTCCTTCTACGCCTCTATTTGCCCTCCTGACAAGGGGAGAGACTATCACACGGCTCCCATATTTGTCATTTAACCCTTGGGCCGGGCAATTGTAAAAATGAGTGCCCCCACCTTCCCCTGGGGGGCTAATTCCGGGAAACGGGGGGAATTAAAGCCCTGGCATCTTCGATCAAAGCCTTTGGGGGATTAGGAGTTCATAGCACGCCTGATGTTTGCTATTTACCACCCACGTAGCTCAGCCCTGCGATGCGCAGGTAGGGCGGGGCTGGCTTTAGGCTGTCTGTCCTGTTCCGCACGATTACCTTGAGTGCGGCACTGCCAGAGGCTTTCCTTTCCTTTCAGATCTCTCCCCTTCCCCCCCGCCTCCCAAACGTCCTACCCTGGCCTCACGCGCGAGCGATTTTGCTTGCTCACGACAGAAAGGGGGATTTGCATACGGGGGCTGGTGTGCCGAATAAATTAATCTGACATTCTAAACAAGCGATTGCTGGTAAATCGCATCTCACTGGAAAGCTAACTTTTGGGCGCTTGCCAGGCCATGAGACTTTAATTCTCTGCGCCGCGCGGTATCTTACTGTCGCACTTTCTTCCTACTTGAAATGGTGAGCTCCTGAAGGCAAATCTTAGTAATAAGACGAAAGACGAATATTAGGGCTGCCTCTGCTCTCAGGAGCCGCCAGTACCAAAGTAAATAACGAAAGAATAGAGACTGTAAATAAAGATGGACTTCACCCCTTTCATCTGCTTCGGGTTAGGTACCTTTCAGCATGGATTGACCTACCCTCCAAAAGAATTTTCTCTAAAAGCCATGTGGAAAAAAAAGTCCTGTTGAAAGTGACACTATGGCAGTGATGTGGGAGCAATGATTATTTGAGGTGACTGCTACAGTAACAATCTCTGATATCACACCCATTGACGTTTGTCCACAATTTATCCATGGATACATCGGCTAGTTCATGGCTATAACCACATCCAGTCTTACTTTTTTGAAAGAATGAGAAAAGTCATTTAGCAGGTTCCAATTTTCAGAAAAACAGCCAGTGGAAAAAAAAAGTTTCTTTACCAGAAAAGAGCTGTAAAATCACCAATGAATAATATAAATAAATTACATTACCCTGGATTATGCAATATTGTTGTAGCCCTGTTGGCCCCAGAATATTAGAGACGATGCTCTAAGAGTCCTGTGCAGCTAGAAGGCTTTTTTCTCTCAGGGACAGAAGATGGTTCAATAAATAAAACTACCTCACTGATATTGTCTCTCATTATATTTAATTCTCTGTTCCCATCACAACACACACTGAGGCTATATCTACACTTGTTAATTTAGGTCGACTTTAGTTAATTAAGTCGACTTAGGGGGGAACTTACAAAGTCGACCTAGAGAGTCCACACTGGACGCCTAGGTCGACTTCTAGGGGCTAGGTGGACCTGGGAGAGGTCCACAGGGGCAGGAGGGCACCCCTTGCCAAATGCCAGGGGGCTCAGCCTTTGCCCCATTATACCTGGGTACAATGGGGCAAAGAGGGACAGGGACGCTGGCAGGGCATAGGGGCAGGGTGGGCAGGGCTCTGCCCTGCCCTGCCCTGTGGGGGGGCATGCCAGGCTCCCCCTGTGCTGCCCCCCCAGTAGGGTGGGCAGTGGGGGAGTCCTGGAGAGCCCTAGTCAACTCTAAGTTGATTTAGGGCTACTCCAGGTCTACACTGGGTTAAGTCGACTTTAGAAAGTCGACTTAAGCCTAAAGTCGGCTTTAAACTTAAGCTTGCTTAAGTCGACTTAAGGAAAATGTAGTGTGGACGCAGAGTAAATTAAGTCGACTTAAGCTAGTTTAAGTCGACTTAATTTACAAGTGTAGACACACCCAATATGTGGTGTACATAAATGATAAAACAATATAGAATTGTAGTACTGGAAGGGACCTGGAGAGTCAGCTAGACCAGTCCCCTGCACTTATTTAGGGCAGAACCAAGCATGGGCCCTTAGCCTTCCCAAACTACCAAGCGTGGCCCCACAATGCTTCACCTTTGACTGTCCAGCTACTGCTCTAGGGCGACTTGGGCCACTGCTCCAAGGCAACTCAGGGCTGCCCAGTCAGAACTCAGAGCAGCTAGGCACTGCCCAGCTGATGCTCCAGGGCAACTGGGGCCATGCGCGACTGCCAGGTCCTGGGGCTGCCCAGTGGGGCTTAGGGTAGCAGAGTCCACCTGGGGCTCATGGCCTGGGACTTGGGATGTGCCAGCTGGAATGGGTTTCCTTCAGCTGGGGGGCAGATCTGGGCAGCAGTGAGGGACACAGAGACGAGGTCAGCAAGGGACAGAAACAAGGTGGAAAAGTTGTGGCTTCAGGCAGAAGGGGAGAGGCCATGAAAAGGCATCCTGCAACATGGATTTTACCGACTGTCCATGGGACTAAGCATTCAATCTAAACCATCATGGCAGATGTTTGTCCGCCTGCTCTTAAAAATCTCCAAAAATGGAGATTCCACAGCCTTCCTAGAGAATTTATTCCAGTGCTAAACAGTTAAGAAGTTTTCCTAATGTGCCTTTGCTGCAGTTTGTCCATTGCTTCTTGTCCTAGCTTCAGAGGTTACAGAAAACAGTTTTTTTATCCTTTCTCCTTGTAACAATCTTTTATGTACTTGAAAACAGTTATTGTGTCATCCATCCCTCAATCTTCTCTTCTCCAAACTAGAAAAACCCATTTTTTTCAATCTTCCCTCAGATGTCATGTTTTCTAGACCTTTAATCATTTTTCTGGACTTTCTCCCTTTAAATTTCATCCTATTTACTGCAGACCATTTCTCCAGTTTGTCCAGATCATTTTAAATTTTAATGCTACCCTCCAAAGTACTTGCAACCTCTCCCATCTTACTATGAGGGGTTAGCTTCTAATGATCAGGGACTAACTCCCACAATGTAATTTTGGATTTTGAATACTCTATGAAGCTTTATTTATTTATTAAAGGCATTTATTAAAAGAGTTTATTTATTAAAAGAGTTGAGGGATTAAAATGGTGCATTTTAGAATGGCATTCCAGAAGGCTGAAGTAAGGAAGCACACAAAAGGCCAGATCCTGTGCCTCAGTGTAGCTTTATTGATGTCACTTATATACACTAGCTGAAAATCTGGCCCAGAGTATTAAGGAAACTAGTGAAATCTGTGCTGCAACTTCGTATATTAAACTGTAAGTCTAATGAGTGCATTGCTAGTGTAGCACATAAGGAAGTTTTGTTGAGATAAATCCAACATATGGCAATAATGATTTATAGTACTGGGCCAAATGATAAGAAAGTCAGAAACTCCTCAACTTTTTGCATCCCAAAAATTGAAAAGAGAAGATGTCCTGTCAGAATAAAAGGAAGCAATTATACACAGAGAAATTTCCATGTAGGCCAGGTTTTAATAATGTTTTGCATACAGAATATAGAGATGCAAGCAGCTGCACTTGCAAAATACATATTGACAAGTAAAGGTGCAAAATTGCATAAGCAAATACATGTTTTGCACAGGTAGTTTCCAGTTTGCATATGGACACGTATGTTTTGCAAATCATCTTCAGCACCTCCGATAATCTGACCACTAACTCTTAAGTAACATATGTCAAAATTCCCAAGAGGAGAAAACAGCAACAAAAGAGAGAGTTAATGCCAAAAAGCATCTAGCAATCTAGACAAACTTAATTATTTAACCATAGTAGCCAGAGTACAAAGCCAGAAATATTAATTTAACACAAGGATTCCAACTAACATCCAAAAGGACAAATGGCAAGTAATAAATGTATTTTTGCCCTTACTTTTCACTGAACTCTGGATGACTAGTTAGGTAACTGACGGCCGAACTGCTACATTTCCAGGCCAGCCCTAAATTACAACTAAATCATTCATCTGCTTAGAGTGAAAAAAATAAATGTGGGCAGGTCTTTTGCTGTGTTTCCAAAACTATATTTTCAAGAGTAAGAGATGACCACTGATCAAGATGGACCGCTTTTTAGTAATCTTGCTTTTTTTTTTTTTTTAAGCCATTGCCCAGGTGAGCGGTTCTCAACCACTGTGTCGGGACATAAAACTGTGTTGCGAAGAGCTGGGAGATGTGTCACAGAAAATTTGCAGCTCAGCTTAGAGCCACCTTGGGGCTCCTGCTGCCCGCCGCTCTCTGCTGCCCCCAACAGCCCTCTTCTGCTGCACAACACAGAAAGCAGGCAGGGCCAGATGAGTAAAGGGACTTAGGGGCTGCAACCCAGAGATCCTGGGCTGGGGGGGGCACCACCTGCCTCACAAAAATAAACCCAGCCCCCCTCAGGCCAGAACCCCAGGACACCAGCCTGCACTGGCTTGACGCTTGACTCCAGGTCACAGATTGCTGCACCCTCCCAGAGCGCCACAGCCTCCTAAGTGCTCCCAGCCCAAGCGCCACCACCACCAGCAGATTGTAGGGTGTCACACAGGGGAACATCATCTGTCAGGTGTGTCACGACGGAAAAAAGATTGAGAATGACTGGCCTAGATTCCCATTAAGTTTAGTCAGGGCAGAGCTGAGCCCTGGTTTGGAGTAATAATCATTCAAACTCATAGGATATGTCCTTACTGCAGAGTTAGCTCACCCAGGTCAGAATACCGGGGCTAGGCTAACACAGGTGTGAGCATCTCTCAAGTGTAATGTCTGGGACTGCTTACTTGAGGAAAATGGGACTGGGATGAGGAGCCAGAAGTGGAGAAGAGACAGCTTTTGAACAGAGACAAGTTGGAGAGAAAAAGACAGAAGGGGACAAACTTGGGAAGGCATTGGCTGAAGAGTCTGTGCCACTAGAGAAAACTTCTTTCCAGCGCTTTGAGTGAAAGCCAAGACTCCTGTCATCATTCCCCTGTCAGCCACAAATACCAGTGAAACCCAGTGCCAAAGTGTTCCATCCCCTACAGTGCTGGTCCACATAGAGCATGACAAGCTACAGCTGCTGTCAGTTATTCCGTTAGCTCAAGTGGCAGAGGTCTGTGTCATGGATCTTAAGATGCCAACCCTCCCGATGAAGCATGTAGAGGTAAATAAGATGGATTCCACAAGAAGGAATTTTTGCTTCTTCAGTTTGCTTTTTTAAAAACCTAGGAAAAAAGTCTTTCGAGTAAATGGTTGTAATTGGCTTTGCACCTGAAGGTGGGCTGGGCCCTTTGATTTGCCAAAGGAGGATTCAGGGCCGCGATTCCCACCGATACTAATGGAAGTTTTGGGGCCAAATCTCCTACTCAGTTTCCAACATCTCAGCCCCGAGTTGTTAGATGAGGGTCTGTTGTGGGTTTCCCAAACAGTTGTCCTCCAATTGGGTCTATTGTTTAGGTCAGCCCAATAGCCGAAAAACAAAGCACATACAGGCCTCCAAAACCCCTTTACCGCTTCTACACTCAGGCGAAATGCTCTGATTTACGACACACACACACACAAAAAAAAGTTAAAAGAACATTATTGCAAAGTCAAGCATTCAAAAATTAGGAAATGCTAGAATTAAGGCTGCCTGAGCCACACAAATTTGGTTGTCAATGCATTTTAAAACAGTCATTAATTACATGATCACATATTATTTTTTCATTCAGTGCACAGGATGGACCGCTATGGGGATGGATCGGTGAAGGTTGTACAGTGAAAGAAAATGGTCTGAAGAATTGACTCATTTATTATAGAAGTTGTAAAGTGTGTTGAAAGGTCTTCTGAGGTCAGGCTGTTTAATCACAGCAACTCAGACTATCCTCTGGGTGAAACAGGAAGGCAGTCTCATGGTCCATGGAAAAATTGAAAGGAGTCTTGGCGGCATAATCTGACATTAATCAGAATCAAGTCACCATAGACAGATCCATAAGAAAGGGAATTATTGTATAAACTGAATACACAGCTACATTACTTTATGAAACCTTAATCTGAATCTGAAGGAAGGATCATAGCAAGAAGCCTTATGCCATTATAAGAACAGAAGTCACATTAATTTTAAAATTCCTAGGTTGAAAGAAAATTTCAGCACTGAACAAGAGTGAGAATGCAATGGCCTGTGGGACTTGACACCAAAAACAAATAATATTTTCACAATGTGCAAATAAGCTTTTATTCAATGCAAATAAATAATTTATATTTGGAAAATAAGTATTTTTCTATGTTTTGTCATCAGCTGCTGTGCTGTTCTTTGTTTTTATAGATTAAATCTGAGACAAATACAGAGAGACTGGCAACTCAAGCAGGAGGCAGAAATTATTAAACAGAATAGAAAACTACTTTTTCATTTTCACATGTTAATGTCAGAGAGGAAGAAAAATCTTGTGAGAGAAAAGCAGTCTCCCATACTCTTTGAGGCATTTTCTAGTTCTTGTTGTAAGTCACAAGGCTAAGCCAACCTGTTTCAAGCTGAAAAACGAAAGGGATAAAATAAAAAAAATAAAAGGGTAGAGGGGCCTCACGGTGGTGTTCTCCAGAACCTGACTGCCACATCTGACAATTAACTGTAAAGGTGTCATAAAATCTGCTCCTGGGAAAGGAAAGAATTAGAGAGTCACAAAACTGTACACACTACAGCCACTCTACCCCATGGCAGAGGAGTCTTCCCGTTAGATTCATATTGAAATTGCATGTTAATTATGATACGACAGAACTTTGCTCCAAAGTGGCATTTTAAATTGGCACTCAGAAGATTTCTACTCACTTAAATGGGATTTGGCTCAAGCCTTCAGAGAGCACTTTCTCCTAATCTCTTTCTTGGAAATGTCTGAAACATTTTTGCTGAAACTTTGAAACAAAATTCCGCCAGAGGCAGATACCTGGCATGGAAAATTTCAGCCAAAATGGTAAAAGTTTGGCCAAGTTATAAGCAACTGAAAGTCGGGATATATAATGGGAAGTGTTAGGCAGCTATATCTATAGGTAGCGCTGCCAATTCCACTTAACACACACACACACATCCTTAATAGTAATTAGTTTCTTTCTGCTAGGATTCTTAATTATTTTCCTATATCACATTTAGATAAAATACGTTCTAATTTGAACAAAGAGTAGTGTCTTACAAGGCAAATTACAATTTCCTCAGCAAACATCACCAAGTGTTAAATTTATATAGATATCTTGAAAACAACATTGGGGAAGAGAAGAAGTTTGATGTAAAGCTTTAGAATTTTTATTAGATCTGCAAAGTGCCTTAGATTTCTTATTATATCTATAAATTATTTTAACCTATTACTGGGTTTACAGATGTAGTGAGGAAAAATACATATGAGCACTCAAACATCAATGTGTGACAGAGCAGCTTCAAAATGCATTCTTAAAGCACATTTAACAATAAAATATTTCAATTACAGTGTCTTGACAAGTACATACCTTAGTTATATAATATCAGAATTGTCACCTGTCTGTGTCAGGCTGAATCTTAGAATCTCTGTTGTGTCAGTGTGAAGTGATGGGAACAGCTACAAGTATGACTGGAAGCTCTTTTGGCTCAGAATATCACCATGTTCAATCATCTCTGGGATTTGTAGTCTGTTACAGTCCATTTTTTAAGTGGTCAGCCATTTTGACTTTACAAATTACATCCATGCAGGTGCATCTACAGAAAGGCATGTGTCTATGTCATGCCAAGAATCCTAGATCATTGTGATATCTAAGATAACTCAACAAACCACTACCGGTACTTTACATTTAATCTGCATGCAGCAATTCCATTGGTTGTATGAGGAAGACTGCACAGATGGTGGATTACTTGGCATAGTTACCACATCTGTGCATCCAGCTGCTACCTGCATAAATCTCACAGCACAATACAACCTACACAAAAGACAACCAGTGCTCACAATTACCCCAAACACACATAGCCACTCACCACAGCATGAACCCCACATTTTCCACTTGCACAAATCTCCCAGAAGAATCACCCTAATCACACACAAAATACAACCAGCACTCACAATAGCCCCAAACATAACTGTGAAGCCTAGAATGTCAATTGAACTAGTGTGGAGTGATAAAAACAGCTAGAAGCATGGCGTAGAGCTCTTTCTTTTAATATCAGTAGGTTCAATTATCAGTGGGATGCATGGTCTGTTGCTGTCCAGTTTCAAAGTTCTCAAAAGTTTTCAGCTTTTTAAGAAAACTCTCACACACATACATGATTATACTGATTAAACCTGTGCAATATCATGGACTTTCAGCTACTAGTTTTCTTTAAAAATCTCATTCAGTTTCTTGTCTCAAAGGTTACCAATGATGGTGCCAATTATGGTGTTAATTTTTACAATATCAAATGTACCAGTACCACTGTCACTAATTAATTTAACTTATGCCACCAAAGAGAAGAACTTTTGTCCAGGAAACTTTTCACCAGAATTGGTGTCAAGCCAGTAACCTAACAGTGGAAGAAGTCTTCCTAGGAACCTTTAGGAACTGCTTAGGCAGTGGTGCTGTAAGGAGGGCTTTGGCATGTATGGTCACTGGGAGGCATTTGTGGACAGAAGACTGTTCTCCTGGGATGGACTTCACCTGAGTAGGGAGGGAAATAGACTTCTGGGAGGGAGATTAGCACAACTGATCAAGAGAGCTTTAAACTAGAGAGCTGGGGGAGATGCCCGAATAATCTCCACGCCTGATATTAGTGTTGAGAAGGAAGAAAATGAAATAAGAAAGGACACAGAAATAGGGAGCGGCATGAGGGTTACGAGAAGGAGGAGTAGTGTAAATGCCAGTCTAGTGAGTGATATTGTCTGTGGAACGACTGTGCCGAATCAGGCAAAGAACGTGAGTGAGGCCAAGCAGCACAAACTAAAATGTTTATATACTAACGCGAGAAGCCTGGGTAACAAAATGGAGGAGCTGGAGCTACTGGTAGAGGAAGTGAGACCAGATATTATAGGGATAACTGAAACATGGTGGTCATGACTGGTGTACCGGTATTGAAGGCTATGTGCTCTTTAGGAAAGATAGATATAAAGGCAAAGGTGGGGGAGTGGCATTGTATGTCAATGAGGAGATAGACTGCAGGGAAATTCAAAATGATGGAATTAACAAGACAGAATCAATCTGGGTAAAAATCATGTTAGGGAAAAAAGCTACTAAAGTTTCTCCTGGAATGGTGCTTGGAGTGTGTTACAGACCGTCAGGATCTGATCTAGATATGGATAGGGACCTCTTTAAGGCCTTTAAGGAAGTTAATACTACTGGGAACTGTGTGATTATGGGAGACTTTAACTTCCCAGATATAGACTGAAGGACGTGTGCTAGTAGTAATAAGAGGGCCCAGTTTTTCCTGGATGTGATAGCTGATGATTGGTTACCGAATGAACCAATGGTTCCAAATGGTTACCGAACGAACGAGAGGGGATGCCATCTTAGATTTAGTACTGGTGAGTAGTGAGGACCTCATAGATGAACTGGTTGTAGGGGACAACTTAGGTTCAAGTGACTAAGAGCTAATTCAGTTCAAACTAATTGGAAGGATAAACAAAAATAAATCAGCAACCAGGATCTTTGACTTTAAAAAGGCTAACTTTAGAAAATTAAGAGAATTAGTTGGGGAAGTGGACTGGATAGAAGAACTCAGGAATTTAAATGTAGAAGAGGCTTGGAATCGCTTCAAATCAAAGTTGCATGAACTATCTGAAGCCTACATTCCAAGGAAGGGGAAAAAATGCATAGGCAAGAGCTGTGGACCAAGCTAGATGTGTAAGCATCCAGGCAATTAGGAGGAAGCACAGAGCCTACAAGGAGTGGAAAAGAGGAGGGATCAGCAAGGAAAGCTACCTTTTGGAGGTCAGAACATGTAGAGATAGAGTGAGAAAGGCAAAAAGTCAAGCTGAGCTGGATCTTGCAAAGGGAATTAAAATCAATAGTAAAAGGTTCTTTAGCCATATAAATAGGAAAAAAACAAAGACAGAAGAAGTGGGACTGCTAAAAACTGAGGATGGGGTGGAGGTCAAGGATAACCTAGGCATGGCTCAATGTCTAAATAAGTACTTTGCATCTGTTTTCAATGAAAGTGAAGTTGAGCTGGGGGGTAGAGGTAGGGAAGCTAATGGGAATGAGATCATGAATGTGGAAATTACCATACCTGAGGTAGAAGCCAAACTTGAGCTGCTGGATGTGACTAAATCAGGGGGGCCCGGACAGTCTCCATCCGAGGATACTAAAGGAACTGGCTCATGAAATTGCCAGCCCTTTAACGAGGATTTTTAATGAATCTGTAAACTCGGGGGTTGTACCGTATGACTGGAGAATCGCTAATGTAGTTCCTATTTTCAAGAAAGGGAACAAAAATGATCCGGGTAACTATCGGCCTGTTAGTTTGACCTGGGTAGTATGCAAGGTCTTGGAGAAAATTTTGAAGGAGAAAGTACTTAAGGCTGTAGAGGATAACGGTAACTGTGATAAAATACAACTTGGCTTTACAAAAGGGAGATCATGCCAGACCAACTTGATTTCCTTTTTTGAAAGGATAACAGGTTTTTTAGATAAAGGGAATGCGGTGGACCTAATTTACTTAGATTTCAGCAAGGCATTTGATACAGTTCCACATAGGGAGTTATTAGTTAAGTTACAGAAGATGGGGATTAATATGAATATAGTAAGGTGGATAAGGAACTGGTTAAAAGCGAGACTACAGCGGGTCATACTGAAGGGTGAACTGTCAAGCTGGAGGGAGGTTACCAGTGGAGTCCCTCAGGGATCTGTCTTGGGACCGATCTTGTTCAACCTTTTTGTTACTGACCTTGGCACAAAAAGCAGGAATGTGCTAATAAAGTTTGCGGATGACACCAAGTTGGGAGGTATTGCTGATACGGAGAAGGATCAGGATACCATACAGAAAGATCTGGATGACCTTGTAAACTGGAGTATCAGGAACAGGATGAAATTTAATAATGGGAAGTGCAAGGTCATGCATTTAGGGACAAACAACAAGCATTTTTCCTATAAGTTGGGGGCGCATCAGTTGGAACGGACTGAGGAGGAGAAGGATCTGGGAGTAATGGTTGACCATAGAACGACTATGAGCTGCCAATGTAATGTGGCCGTGAAAAAAGCTAATGCGGTTCTAGGATGTATCAGGAGAAGTATTTCAAGTAGAGACAGGGAGGTGTTAGTGCCGCTGTACAAGGCACTGGTGAGACCCCATCTGGAATATTGCGTGCAGTTCTGGTCCCCAATGTTTAAAAAGGATGAATTAAAATTGGAACAGGTGCAGAGAAGGGCTACAAGGATGGTCTGTGGAGTGGAAAACCTGCCTTATGAGTGGAGACTCAAGAAGCTTGGCTTGTTTAGCTTAACCAAAAGAAGGCTGAGGGGGGATATGATTGCTCTCTATAAATACATCAGAGGGATTAACATCAGGGAGGGAGAGGAATTATTTGAGTACAGCACCAATGTGGACACCAGAACAAATGGTTATAAACTGTCCATCAAGAAATTTAGGCTTGAAATTAGACGCAGGTATCTAACCATTAGAGGTGTAAAGTTCTGGAATAACCTTCCAAGGGGAGTTGTGGGGGCAAAAACCATAACTGCTTTCAAATCTGAGCTTGATAAATTTATGGAGGGGATGGTATGATTAGTCTATTTTGGAAATTGACTGATATTTGGCTACGTGTGGTGGATTTACAAGTAGCCTAAGGGGAGAGTACGTGGGGTGGGTTCTGAGTTATTACAGAGAATTGTTTCTTGGATAACTGGCTGTTGAGACTTGCCCACGTGCTCAGGGTTTAACTGATCGCCATATTTGGGGTCAGGAAGGAATTTTCCCCCAGCGCTGATTGGCCTGGGCTCTGGGAGTTTTTCGCCTTCCTCTGTAGCACAGGGCATGGTTCACCTACCGGTGAATTCTCTGTATTTTAAAGTCCTTAAATCATGATTTAAGGAGGTAAATAACAGTCATAGGTTGGTGGCCTATTGCAGGAGTGGGTGGGTAAGGTCTTGAGGCCTGCATTTTGGAGGAGGTCAGACTAGATGATCGTACTGGTCCCTTCTGACCTTAAAGTCTATGAGTCTAAGTCCATTAGCCAGCTAAAAAATATTTTTTTTTAAAAAAAATCTGACCTTTACTATGTTTTTCTGGTATTTAATACCTCTGTGTATTATGCATGATTTCTATATTTATTATCCATTTAAAATCCTATATATTGTGAAGAACAGACAGCAATGTAATATGACAGCAATGTAATATTTTCTTTAACAAATCTGACAAATGTTTGATTACTGTGCGCACATCACACTTCCCAGTGACAATATATGCTGTTCTAATAATCTTAAAATAAAAGGAACAAAAAAGTCCTTAAAAATTGTAGCACTAATACACAAATTATTTCTTCTGTTCACTGTGAACAACTGCATGTTTTAAAATGCAATTACATTATTCCTCAAATTCTCACTTACTGAGATCAGGCTCTTTAAACTTGTTCTGACAAGCAGTCTTCTTCAGGAAACTCATTTGTGGTTTGCTATGTTGTAAATGGTTTACAAAAGGTGCAATAATTGTGTTGTTAAATCCAAATTGTCAAAGGTGTACAATTTATACACACTTCTTATGTGTTCAAGTCTCTGGTGTGTATCCAAGATATGTATGGATTGCCTGAAAAATGTCCATTCTCATGTGATATTGTTTACCTTAAATGTTTTCTGAAATATCTCACACTTCTTTGGGGTGGTTATTTGCCATCTTCATTCCCTACTGATAATCACACGTAGTTCACTATCCTAAGTTTACATTTACTTACAAATTTTCAGCAATCTTTTTTACATCAGAAATAATGATCACTTCAGTAGAGATTTTGCACCTTCTTATTGCATGTGCATCTGAAGAAATGTTAGACCAGAGGTTCTCAAACTGTCTGTGGAGTGATTGTTGGTGGTCCACAGAGTGATTGTTGGTGGTCCACAGAAAACTAATTGTCATATAGTGCTGGTTCCTTGCCTCTGGCAGTAAAATTTCAAAAAAAGATAGAAATATTTTCCTTTACCCATAAGAAGAAGTATAATTGCTACAGGTACATTATATGTTTGCAAATAGGAGGATATGAAATCTGTGCAATTCTGAATGGGAATGGAAGTAGTCTATGCATTAGGATGTGGTTACTGTTAAAAAAGAGTTTGAGAACCTCTGTGTTAAAACAGTCTTGGACATTTGGGAATACCACAAAATCGTAGACAGCAGTAGCCACGGTTAACTAATGTGTTTTGGCCACCTCACCTCTGCTTAAACCACTGCCAAGAAGCATAACTCAACTGGGTTCATGCTGCAGATACATGGGCCCTGGTGCATAACAAGTGTTGCCCAAGTGAAAATATTATCTGTGTTCAAAAATAAAGAACTGCCACTTTAAATAGATAGATACATTAAGGAAGATGTCTCCTTCGCCCATTGTGTTTTATTACATGTAAGTGGAGGAGATTCCAGAGAATGGAAGGCTTCAGTTGTGGTTCCTCTTCTTTGTGTTTCTAGCCACAGTTAGTTAGTTTCTAATCTTAAAATTGTCCATGAGAAGATCTTGTATT